>CM053401.1:65316645-65417899 GCA_028644305.1 Xerus rutilus
CCCTAAAGTTTATTGGGTGAATTTTCTCTTAGGTTATAAGTGGATAGGAACCTGGGAAAAGTAGTGTGTTGCTGCAAGTACCTTCCTGAGCTTCCAGAAACATTTTAAAGCTTGCACACCTTCCATACTCACAGCCCAGCTGCACCATTGGAAGGCCTTAGACACCTACAGAAATCAGTAGATTAGAAAGACATTTAGCTCTTCTCAATTGCACTTTAAGCCTCTTCACAAAAGGTTTCTTTTGTGCATGGAAAAAGAATTAGCTAAAAAAATATTAATTTAGAAATTTCAGGCATAGACACAATAAGCTGACACATAAAATTCATTTTAGCCCTAGCATGTGTGAGGTCCTAAATTAAATCCCTAATACCATAAAATAAAATAAAAAAAATTACCCTACCTATGTATCATTCAATCATCTCTCTGTCAGGGTCTCCTTTTGGAATCCATGCAAGAATACAGCAAATCTAGGAGCACTCTCTTATTTTACACCATCCTGATCAACTTAATGAGAAAGCCAGTTGGCCATAAATATAACTTGAGCTCCGATTAATACAGCGTGGGTTGTTGCTCTCAGCAGTTGACATGTAGCTTTCTACACCTACACACGACTGCCGGATCTCGCTTTCATTACTGTGCTTCTCGCACAATCCTTGGGAAACAACTGCAGCCTTGTGGGTGACTGACCGGATGCCAAGGGTGAGGAGAGCATTTCCAGTGTATTCACCACTGTTTTCTTTAATGATTTTTCAAATGAATATAGTCTCTGTCCTTCCATTCTTTAGATGTATATGTTGGGCTCCACTAGCTTCAAAGCTAATGGTAAAATATGCACTAGGCAGCAGTGCTCTGTGGAGATTTGAGTCATTATTTGTCCTCTTCTGCTGGACAGACTGTAGGGTTAAATGGCTGGGTTTTTTTGAAACAAAAGATTTATACTCCATTTTCTTTGTACTATCCATCCACGCCTCCTGTAATAGGAGCCGGTTGGAAAGCTCTGCGTCTGGGTTGTCATTTCTCTTGCACAGTATATATTAGAGTCCAAACGACCTCTACACCATCAAGGTTCCACAAACCTTAAATTTAAGCTACCTGCTCCACCAAAGTATCTAAAACAATAACTTTTTTATGTTGCAACAAACATTACATTTAATGAGTACAGTGCACATGTAATGATACAGTGAATCAGTGTGAAGCCTCAAATAATGATTTCTGTTGGCACTATAAAAGGAATGTAATTTTTCTTGTTGAAATACCATTTTTCAGTTACTGCATGAGTGATGTGGTAATTATCCCCTACACCTGGGATTTAAATCCAATCCTACAAGCCCATTTTCTGTTTGCAAGCTGTCAGGCTGATGCATAGGCTTTGTTCTTATCTGGCAGTAGGCAAGGAATCGGTAATTCAGAAACAACAAAGCCACTGATGGGTCATCATGTAATCTGCACTGAAAATTGCAATCTGTAATGAGATTGGAAACGCAGATGAGGTGACTAAAATTGATTACCTACCATATCTGAAAATTTCAATTTTATTGCACAAATATGATCAAACTAGTCCATAAGTTTGGGGGATTAGTTGAGAAAGAATAAAGATTACTTTTAAATTAGGTGAATGCAGATAAGTTATTTAAATGTAAATTATTTGCTTTATAGCAATATGCTTGGTCTGCAGGGTGATTCATACGGCCACATATTTTAAGTTCCCTGATGGCATCATTTCTACCTGGGAGTTCCAATTAGAGATGACATATATACTTTCAACTCTTAAAGGTAGTACTGCAAAGCAGACCATGGATGAAACCCATATCAATCCCTAGGCCATAAAAATTCACCTTTCATATGCTTATTATAGAAAAAAATTCATCTAGAAGTCTTGGGAGCCTCAAAAGCAAGCATCAAACTGTGCTTGGAATATTTCAAAACACCTCTCTCCCTCCCCCAGTCCCACACACTATCTCCCACAGGGTCAGCATTTGTGGGCTGAGCTCCGAAGTCAAGATGACAGGCTTATAATCCTCTACTTCCAGTGGGAACCATAGACTGAACCTCATATACTCTTAAAGCTATAAGAGATATTGGTGGTATGGAGGTTCGGTTTCTCAGCCACTATAAACCTCTATTTCTTGTCAGTAGCACACAATAATAAACTCTGAGCACTAGAAATGTAGTATGGGATAGTGATATTAAAACAAAAGGTGTGCGCAATAAGGAATCACTAATATGACCTTTCCAGAACTAAATGACAATATGCTCATATAATATAATGTTACCAAAATATTTAACTTCATGGTCTAGCTTCCAGAAAATATCCATTAGGATGGAAAGAAAAACCCTGTTAGATTGATGTCTACACCTTCAAGGCTCAATATTCCTCGTCTCTGGGTGCCCAAAGCAAAAAATGTTTTCACCCTGTGCAAAAGTGGGAGACAACACTTTTCTCCCACTTTTTAAAGTTTTATTAATAGGTTATGAAAGCAAGTTTCTCCTCTAATCTTTATGTTCATCATAGGATGCTCACTCACATTAAGCATAGCTGAGACTCTGGAGAACATACTAGTGAAGTGCTCGGTCTCGTGGTCTAAGTTACTCTTCAGCATGGATTTCACATGCTGAAGTGGCTTTAGAGTGTCTTGGGTTTCCTGCCATACAGTATTCTTGGGCCTGTTTTCATAAACTGGCCCTGCTCTGCAGGGAAATTCTTAGGAAAAGTCTCCTCCTCTTACTCCTCCTCTTTCTCCACCATCATCATCTTTACCGTTGTCATCATCGTCATTGTCATCATTCTGCTTTGGTCTTACTATGTTCTGACTTTCCTGCTTAGTTCCTCTGAAATCCAGAGAGAGCCTAGGGGCAGGTGATGCAAGAAATAGTCATTGGCACTGATTCATAAGTTCCAGAATAATGACCCAAACTTCATTGTCCCAAATTAACATTTGCTAGTCTTCATGCACCATTGATCTTTATTTTAACCATCATGCACAGTCTTCTTCCAAAAAAGAAAGCAAAAGTAAGGAAGGAGTTGCTTGTTCATTCATTACACTGTGAAAAGGTTTATATTCAAAGCACTATCTACATTGACGGAACTGCTTTCTGTTGTAAATCATTCCTTATGTGGTGAGCTCTCTTTTTCTTTTATATCAATTCCTTTCCCAAAGATCTCAATATTCCTTTCCATGAAGAAGAGCTTTAAAGCTCCTCTTTTCTGGCCTTCATCTCACACATAAGTACTGAAGCAAAGAGGATGTATGCTGCTCCCTACAGTCACATCTCCCAGCTCTACTTCCACCCAAGCAAATCTGACGCCAAGCCGCTTTTCCATTGAAACTTCTTTCTTAATGAACTCAGGTCCAAGCCACACCATTCTCTAACCTACAGGGTTGCAGAGTCTCTCTGTTTCCCATCATGCAATTCTAAAACTTATGTCGTAGGGACAGACGAGGCAAGAGCCAAATAGGAAACAGGAAGCAGGTTTATTTGACTGCAGGCAGTTCAGAGGGTACAGCTTTCACTGTAATCAATTAATTCCCCTGAACCCTGAGTTCAGGCAGTTCCAGAACTTTATACCCCACGTGTAAGGGGAAGGGGCTCAGAAATTCACAGTCTGCAGAAGTTTACACAAAAGCAGCTTTTTCTTTTACTGTTCTGCGCAAGTTAACCCTTCAAGGATGGCACCTGAGAAGGGGAGAGCTGCTTCTCCCCCTCTTTCCTCCCCCTGCCAGCTGTTACCATGGAGCCTCTTATCTCTGAAATACAAACGTCTCTGTGGAGCTCAGGCCCAAGGCCAGAGGCCTTGTTAAAGGATCTGTCCTTCTTGTTACACTTTGCATTTGCAAACACACTTTCATAAAACATTATATTGTTACTGTACTAGATAGTCCATAAATGTTTATTTTGAAAAACTAGTAAGGGGACATTCAGCATCTGGAGTGCTGATCTCTTTCCCGCTGGTGGCCAAGCAAGATAGAGCAACAAGAAATAGGAACTTTAACTATATTGAATTCTTCAGTAGAGACTCTTTTGCTGATAGTCTTAAGATCAATTAAGGTGCAGATTTCTGGAGAAACTTAATTAAGATTTTCTGTGAAGGAGGGGGTGCCACTACACTTATTTTCCATAAAGCTGTCAGATACCCTTTGAAACATAGACCTGATAATATCACTCCTGTGTTTAAACTCTTCCAATGCCTTCATGTCACACTGAAAATAAAATCCAAACACCTTACACTAGACTACAATTTTATAGACTGTACCAACCTCACATCATATAATTCTCCGCCTCTCTCCCTGCACTCTAGCTAGGCTTGACATCTATTTGTAAATGTAAGACTTGACCTTCTGGTCAGTCAGATCACAGCCAATTATGTCTTGCTCAGGGAGGCTTTCCTTGCCCCTTCCCCTCTCAATATGTACTCAGTCACTTTCTATGTGAATCTTCTCTTCAAATTTCTTAAAGGCAACTAGCATTTCTAGTACTTCTTTTGTTTGTTAGCATTACTAATTTTATATTATTTCTCATCTCTCTCAACTCAGTGTAAGTTACTGGGACCTAGCTTGCCTTTTTTTTTTCTTTTTTTTGGCACCAGGGATTGAACCCAGGGGTACTTTACCATTAAGCCACATCCCCAGCCCCTTTTATGTTTCACTTTAAGACTATCACATCTCTTTGCTAAGTTGCTTAGGGCCTTGCTAAATTGCTGAGGGTGGCTTTGCACTTGCAATCCTCCTGCCTCAGCCCCCTTAGTCACTGAGATTATAGGCGTGTACAACTGCACCCAGCTAACCTCTGAAATCCAAGCTCTGGGAATCCCATACTACCTGGTACCCACTTAATAAAGATGTTTGAATAAATATCACCATTTTTTTTGTCCACTTTTTTATTTCAATTTTTTTCAATAATTTTTCTGTATGCATACTGATACTGTTCATCTCTCTCTCTCGACATTCTCTTAGTCTTTAAATTCTGCTGTACATAGTGTGGTTTGTTCCACTTCTCCATTTCCTATTCCTGTCTTCTAATTACAAGATTAAATTTCTCCAGGCAAATCAATCGCCCTTCTTTTCTTTCTTCTCTGCCTTTCTTGGATATTTTAAATACTCCAATGGTCATGTCAAAGAAAAATTGCACTGGATAAGTTAAATAGGTAAGAAAGATTTTATTTAACTGTTGTTATAAGGTAAGAAGGTTTAACTCAATTCCACTGCAATTAAAGACAGTAGAGTGTAAAATCCTGATCTTAGCTAGTCGAAAAGGACTAGAAGATGGTACTTGCAGAGGAGGGAAGACTGTTCAAAGTTACTAGGCCATTTGAGTTGGCTAATTGACTCCTCTGCTCCCACAGCAATTGGTGGTAAGGTTTCCACCTTTTTTTGGTGATTACATTTTAAAAGGATGCCTCTAGAATACTTGAGAAAGGTATTTTGAGGGGTAAAACTAGTAAAAGGCTAGGAGAAGATTTGCTTCTCAGAGACAGAAGAGAACTGACAATTGCAACTTTTGTAAGGTAAATGCTTTGAGAATAGGTGGGATCATTGATACCAGAAGAAATCTGTCTAACATCTAGTCAAGCTGAGGGGAACATTGGGCCACCCTGGATATAATCATCAGTTGCCTTCCAAGTTAGTATCTTCAGACCTAATGTTTTGACAAGCTTAGATTCTGCATTTTCAGTTGCCTGTTGAACACCTTTGGTTGAGTATCTCATTTTCACATGTGATTTACCCTGTTTTAAATCAAAAGTTACCTCTTCTTTCCTTTGAAATGATTCTTATATTTGCTATGCCCATTTCATTTCTTTTATCACTGATTTATTACCTGCATGCCATCTCAACCACTTTTCCTACCTTCATTCTTTCCCACTCAATATTGTCCTTCAGTAATTTCCCCAAAATACTACTTTGAGTACATCACCTCCTTACAAGAGCTTCAATAATTCTCTACTCTCTATGGTCATAATGGTATCTTAACACTCCAGAACAGAAAATATACATTAACATTCATGTTAATAAGACTTTATAATTTTCTAAAAGACTCATTTTAACTACTTACTGTGTCTGAGGAATTATTAATGTTGAAATAATTAAGAAAAATAGTAATGGGAAGAGAATGTGGTCCAGGCCTATGTAAGTAGTACCTTTACAATTTAATGAGTGATGTGAACAAAACCAAAGAGAATTTAAGAGCAGATGAGAATATCTCCATTCATGGCTTTGAGAAGGTTCTATGAAGTCAGCTTTTGCTATTTAATCTTTTGTTTTCCCCAGTCCACATGGGCCTAATTATCTCCTTGTGTTTCTCTACTCTGTAGATTAACTCAAAAAAGCAACTACCACCAGTTTCCTGACTTCAATTTTACATTTTTGGCAACATTGTCAGTCTATCTTGCAAAATGACTCCTAAAAACTTCAAGAAAGAAGACAGCAAAAGCCAATTATTTAATAAATGCTTCATCAGGAGAAAATTCTAAGATTACTAATGTCCTTTCCAGCATCAACTAGTGCCACAGATAGACCTGACAGAACACATACCACTGAAGAGAAATCTATTCCTATTCTTCCGATGACGTATCCTTTTAGAGCTTTGTGTATTATAATGAGAGCATCTGCTTTTCTACAAATACTTTTAGGGTAAAAAGGCAGAATGAGCATATTATTTCAGGCACTTAAGACATAGATGCCAAGTCTCTGTATGTGTTCACTTACATGAGCTGAACAAGGCCTTATAAGGTCTATCCTGGTAGTCAACATAGGAAAAGGGATTTGTGTTAAATGGGTCAGTATGTAATAGCTAGTTCCATTTAAGAAGAGAAGCCTACTGGAATTGGAAACATAATTTTTTCACTATAGGGAAATTATCTATTTTGAAATAACAATATTTTATTTGGCTTTTCTACATATGTAGTTAAATGGCATATGTGAAACATATAAATATGATATTAAATTTATTTAAAATATTAAGCATGTTTCAATATACTATATAATTTAGTTTTTCCAGTCTCTTTGCTTACTATTGCACAGTTTCATAAATGCTAAACTCTGTCTATATAAAATATATTCTTCATTACTCTATATCAGGTACTTTTAAGAGGTGATTATATGGGTAAACATGATTCGTTGTGAAGTCTAGTGATGATAACATTCATTTATAGGATTACAGTATTTCAAACATAATGTGCTATTTTTAAATACTAAAATATCAGTCATATGTCAACAAAAATATTGGGAATTTTTGTCATTACATATTTTATTAGTTTAAGTAATATGAGCTGTTACATCAATGAAAACCTGAGTCTTAGTGGCTAAAGCCAATAGAAGCTGCTTTTTCTTTTTCTTTGGTACTGGGGATTGAACCCAGGGACACTTAACCACTGAGCTACATCCCCAGCCCCCGCTTTTTAAATATATATATATATTTTTAGTTGTAGATGGACACAATACCTTTATTTATTTAGTTTTATGTGGTATTGAGGATTGAACCCAGTGCCTCACATGTGCTAAGCAAGCGCACTACCACTGAACTACAACCCCAGCTCCCCTAGACCTTTTTTATATTTTATTTTTTTAGACACAGGGTATCACTGAGTTTCTTAGTGCCCCGCTAAGTTACTGAGGCTGGCTTTGAACTCACAATCTTCCTGCCTCAGCCTCCTGAGCTGCTGGGATTACAGGCGTGCACCACCATGCCCAGCTCCAGAAGTTTATTTCTTAATGAAGAAACATCCACTTGAAAGGCAGTGTCCTCTGAGTCCACTCTGGGCACTGATACTCAGCCTACTGATTAGAAGAGAGGGTGGAGGAAGTACATCTGTTTCTTCAACGTTCTGAACTAGCACAAAGTAGTGAAGACTAGTCACATGGCTCCATCTAGTTTCAAGGGACCTGGGATTTTTGTCCCTCTAGGCAGCTGCTTGCCAGCAATAATTATTTGCCATAAATCTGGATTACAGAGCTTCATATCCAGAGTTATTTCTACCAAAAAAGTTCATATTTAGGTGTTCAGAAAATATCTGAAAACTTGGTTATTTATATCCTCAAATCAATTACTCATTATAATTATGTAACAGGATACCCTTTTACCTAGATGACAAGTTTAAATAGTTTGGTTCCTGTATAGTTGTATTACCAAACAACTTCTGTTGGAAGAACAATTCTTTCTTGAATTTAAAGGCTTTCAGAACAGGCATAGAAATCAACATAAGTAATTCTGCAATATCACTTTTATCTACACAAGATAAAACTAAAGAAAATTAGAATTTTTCTTCTGTGAGTATAAAAGGTTTTTCAAAAAAATATCTGATTTGAGTTGTAAAATGAAAGGGGGATATTTAAAGATGAAACCATGAGAAAATATTTGGATCTACAACAAGACTCAGAGACTGTAGCCAGCAAAACAAAATTGGTCCATGGGTTATATTATAAACAACATTTTATTGGAAGAGAGCCACATCCATTTACTTACATATTGTCCATAGCTGTCTTTACATATTGTCCTTTGCATTATAACACAAGAATTAAATAGTGTGCCTTGCAAAGTTGAAAACATGTGCTCTCTGGTCTTTTACATTAAAAAAAAAAAATTGTCAAAACCCTGAACTCCTGGAATTACTGTCTTCTCATCATTATACCAATTATTGCAAAATCATGAAGAGATTTATCCACATTTAGAAAAATTTTCACAAAAATTCTCTCATTATTGAATAATGACACTTAATGCATTTTGTTTTTAACATCACATTTTGAAAAAAACAAATAGTTCTTTATTTTAAATTTTAATAATAATTAAACTTCCTTAATTTTATACAGTCCTTATCTTATAATCTGGGGAATATGCTATTTCTTATCTGTAAATATTTTATACTAAAAAAAAAGCTAATATATATTATAAATATATATTATTCATTTCAACTTTCACAATCTAATTTGTATTCAAAATTTATTAAATATTTGGTACAATAAAATATTTATAAAATCCAGCCAGAATATTTATTATTTTTATTAAGCTTTATTATTTTTATCACTTCAAAACTTCCCCTATAGAGTATGCTAGTTTGTGAAATAATTTTTCATTTTGATGGAGTTGTGCTAAATATACTACCAACTGATGGTTCAGATAGAATACCCTACCACTACAACTACTTGCTGTTTGGGTATTTCAAAGAGGTAAAGAGGACCACTAAACGTAATGCCTACTTGAAATTTGGAAATAGAAACATTAAAAAATGTGTGCACATGTATTTCATATGGTAAATCATGTTTATGCCATAGAGGATAATTGAACCTCAGTCTCAAGGTGAACCCTGCTAAGTTACATAGATACTGGAACAGCAGGACAGGGCAAATAAGCAATACTAAGCTTTATTTGTACATTTTTTTGGTCAGGATTAAACAAAGAGCATATTTTAGCATTTGAAATTCCTCTAGTGACTAAAATGTTTATCTATAGTCATTTTTCAAAAGCCATAAAATCACTTGAAGTATTAAAAACAAAATGTTCCTCCATTTGGTAGTCTGGAAATATTTGTAGGAACCTAGAAGCTAAAATCAACTGTTGTCTTTATGTGAGGTTGTGGCCAATTCCTATTTAACAGTGCAAGTACTCCTTATTTTTATTGTAGTGGGTGAAAATAGGTGATCAATACCCATCATCTCACTAGTTGTCCCTTAATATAGATAGCCTTTATTTATAAGATAAATGTTTGTGGAGAGAACTATAGCCATTGGCCAGAGAACAGGATAAAGCTAACAGAACCTTACAATGATAAAAGGAAACTTGGCTACATTAAAAGATTAAATTCTTCCAGTAAGGGACTTGTATTTCTGGCTATGATGGATTGGTTTGTAAAGACCAGACTTTCCTCCTTTAAGAATTAGAGAGGCTGGATAAAACAAAGATAAATCCATTTGAATACACTGGGGGAAAAGTACAAAGTCAGCAAGGACCAGAGAGCTGTTCTCTGGGAAAATTCCCCAAAAGAAGGGATATCAGTTCTGCTTTTCATTGCAGCTGTTTACTCATTTGTAAAGGGTGGATGCATAGTTGAAAAGGTAAGTAGAACTTTTTTTAGTCTCCTAAAGCTGGAGAGACAAAATTTAAAGTTAGGGACTGTCCAAGTGGGCTGCTCTGAACTGTTTTGTTGGAGTTCCTAAGGATACCTCTTAAAAGAGCAAGAGAGACAGAGCAAAGCAAAAAATGTATCAGACATCAAACCCAAACCCTCGCATTAATCAGCTTTTTTTAAAAAATTTTTTTAGTTGTAGATGGACACAATACCTTTATTTTATTTATTTTTATCTAGTGCTGAGGCTTGAACCCAGTGCCTCAGGCATGCTAGGCAAGCAGTATACCACTGAGCTACAACCCAGCCCCTAATCAGCTTTTTTTTTTTTTTGGTACTGGGAATTGAACTCAGGGGTACTCGACCACTGAGCCACATCCCCAGCCCTATTTTGTGTTTTATGTAGAGACAGGGTCTCACTGAGTTGCTTAGCGCCTCGCCATTGCTGAGGCTGGCTTTGAACTCGAGATTCTCCTGTCTCAGCCTCCCTAAGTGCTGGGATTACAGGCTTGAGCCACCGCGCCCGGCTCCTAATCAGCTTCTTAATCACAGACAGGGTTGATCTGTTTTCTTCCTAGCCTAAATGTTTGATGAAAACAAAACAAAACAAAAAATAACAAAATCCTTCAGACTCTCAGAATACCTCTACAGCATTTCACGCACAATGGTGATCACTTAGTCAAAATTTCCATACACACCAAGAGACATAGCCAAATGACAAAAATATATAGAAATACAAACAATAGTAAAGAGAGATTTGCAGGAAATCCAAATTTTATAGATACTAAATGCAGACTTAAAATAACCATGATACATACATTTAAGAATATATATGACAAGATGGGGAATCTATCAAAAAGAATCAAAGGAAATTATAGAATTGAACATTATAACTTCAATAAAAATCTCAAAGTGTGAATGCAATCTATATGTAAAGATCCAACAAACCTGTCCACAAATCTTTGTCTATTCTTCTATCTTCTACTACTAGAATATAAATTAAGTCAGAACTATTTATTTTTGCTATTTCTGCAGTTTTTAAGATACCTGATAAATAATTCTCAATAAATATTTATTAAAGGAATGAATTAATGATAGCTTGCCATGAGGCAAGTGAAGTGGTATTCTTTTTAAAGGCTAGAGTCATAAGCAAGAAAATGAAAATGTAAAACAAAACACAAGGCAGAAACACTTGTTGGCAGAAGGGAACAAAGCATGAAGACAGGAGCTGTGGAATCAGCCCAGGTGATCACTGTGTGTTCTCTTATATGCAGCCTTTGCTTCTCTCAGCTCCTATCAACTGAATGAGACTTGTAGTTGGATACAAGGAAAAATGCTTGAGGGTCACCTGTGGTTTTACCCCTTGCTGCACTATTAGGGGTTGCTTGGCAGAAAGATTGAATTATTAAGCTGTTTCAAACCTCAATAAGGGACTGGTAGACCCATTAAGTGCCCTAATAGTGAAACAGTCTTCATTCAGATAGCTCTTCTCTGAACCTGTCCTTTTGGAAGGGGTTGCAAGAAAATCCTATTTTGGAATACTCCACAGCTTTGCAATGGCTGTAGAAAAAAGTCTTGTACAGAACTTTCTTCTATATGGAACACTACTTCCCAAGAAGAAAAAGAATCTCAACTTAGGCGGCAGACTCTGCAATGTTGTGATACTTGTGCTTTCAGATTAGACGATATCTAAAAGGAACCAGAATGATTAGAAAAGAAGGAAGACAAAAATGGTAAGAAACCTAGTGAGGAACTAAGTAGCCCAGGCTGTTTGTTGGCAATGGTTATAACTTCAGGGTCTTCTATTGTAGCTCCTTTAAATACTTTCAAATTAACAGTAAAAAGCAAAGAGAAGGGCCAGTTTTAGTTACAAAATTGTTAGGCCATAGGAAATGCCAAAACTAAAACATGAAATGCTGGCTTCAAAAAACTATGAAAAGCTTTCCTGTGTTTACATGTCACACGGGCATTTTCTTTGAGACCTTTCTTCATCAAAATGCAGTGATCATTCTTTGGCCCACCAGTATAGCCTCCTACTGGGCTTCTTTACTTTGATTATCTCATCTGTGTTAGTGTTGTCCCTGTAAGGCTAGTGCAAGCCATTTATTCTGGACCTTCCTTAGGTCAAAACAGAGGAACCCAAAAGGGCATAATTGAATAACAAACCCAGGTCAGTGGAGGGACAGAAGTTGGGGGACTTGGCCAGAAAGCCATTCCTAGAAGAGATAACAGAATCCCAGGAATCAAATATATGAGGCACATTCCCCTGGGTTGTCTGAGTTGAAGGCTAACTAGAGCAAAAACCAGCCAGGAGCAAGAGTTCAGGCCATACAAGGGCAGTCTAGAGCATTCTCCTCAATTTATCAACACTAGCACTGTTTTTAAAGGCTTGAGATTGAGCCTGTAAACTCTGCTGAAAGAGGCAACCAACACTTTTCCTACATATTTTATAGAACGAAAATCATGAGGGGTCTTGTTGTCTCTCAGTCCAATTTCCAAAATCTACAGAAAGCAATTAAGAGAATATTTGGAAAATAGTAATGCCTTCGGGGTCTGAGTAATTATGTTTGCTTAGCTTATCTATGATTTTATATAGTTCTAGTTACAAGTGGTATTGTCTTAATTACAGAAAAGGGGGTTCTATTCATTGACATATGGCAGATGAGCTAGTGGAAGCTAATGACAGTGGCATGAAGGATTATAGATAACTCATTGTTAAAAATTATGCAAAGGAACATGTACACACAACCTACCCATATAAATACATATGCATACAGTGAAATAGAATTGACTTTCCAAGAGCCCATTAGCTATTTATTTTATTCCTTTAAAACAGTGCCTTGCAATTCAATAACACACTATGAAACTAGGTAAGGGGGATGTTTTTTGTCACTCAATGTGTCATGGTATAATTTTACCTATCATTATTTCAGCTAAAGGTGGCATTTAGGAGTTCATTAGTGATTAATAGAGCCCTCCATTGCTCAGAGATGATCTCAGATATTTAAGGAAAGCATTTAGCTTAGATTGACAGTTTTTCTATCTTTACAATGTCTCTAAAACAAATAAACTAAAAAGTTGTGGTGAATTCTATTAAGAAGTGTATATCTCATGTAAATTTGCCACCAAACTGGAAGCAGCAATGACAATAAGACATAGCTCTCATGCTCTCTCTCAGCAAGCTTCATTTCCCTATCAAAAGACAGCAGTGCTTGCAAAGTCTGAGTAGAAGACTCTCGCCATTTTTCAGAACGTCACTCTCTTTTTATGTTCTGTTCATAATGACAACTGTCTGGCTTGATGCATCAGTTCTGATGCTTTCACCTGCTTGTTGTCATTCAGGTGCTAAACGAGGAGAATGAATATGTATAATTCTTTCAAGAGTGCATTAGAATGACCCTTCCTGGCATATTTTATGACACATCCCACCAGACCCTGATTATTTTGTGAAGTTGGCATTCAAGTTATACTGGTTGGATTTTGATAGCTTTTGCCAACTTCCTCTGAGCATATGATTAATCAGTACAATAAAATGGGACACTCTAAAATGCAGGAGTGATGCATGAGTAAGGATTTTAAAACTTTCATTCCTGTATCAATCATTTGAGACAGTTTTAGTGGCTTATTACTGGAAAGTATTTTAGGAAATCTTCCCCCATTTGATCACTGGGCTAGGATCATGCAACCTGTCTGGGGAGAAATGGATCTTTTGATTTTGATAAAGTTTCTCTCTTTCAGAATGAGGATGTAGCATTTGCTTCTTTGGAATATTGTCAAGTACCTTTTGATAGGTAATAGAGAGAAACCAATGGCAGTTGGGAAATCTTGGGCCAAATTAGTTTAAAGGCCTCTTGAGAATGAAGTCTGGGATAGAAATTGGACACGATTCTTCTATATACTCTTGCAGAGGGCTATTAGGGAAAACACATTGAAAGCTAGAAGTCTGCAATTGTTTTTATTCATTCACTCATTTAACAAATGCTTGGTGAGCCCTATGTACCAGGGACTGTGATATAAAAGCCAATAAAAATATCTCTGTCCTTAAAGTATTAAAAGTTGAGTTGCAGAGAAAGATAAATGAATGTATGGGAAATGTGTGTGAGTCTTAGGACATTTAAGTTAAATACAATCTTTCTGAATTTAATGGGTAGAAGAAAAATGCTCATAGAAAAATTATTCAGATATTAAAACTCTGTTTTCAGTAAATGCCTTAGCAAAACTCATGACTTGGTATTAGTGATTCCAAAGTAAGAAGTGGCAAATGCAGACCAGCATGTACTGGTAGAAATATATGTACCAGTAAAAAAGATTCAGGTTGGACCATTATTTTCTTAGTCACATTGGTTAAAGGTTATCATCATTCCCTTAGTGTGAAGAATTTGGAGTTTTAAGAATATACTATGCAGCTTTCAAATTTGATTCGATAAGCATAAGATTTATATTGGTGTCTATGTACGTTTTTTTTTTATAGCAGATAGCTCAACTATTTTTCAAAATTATTTTTGTCATCTTGGTACAGTGCCAAGTGTAAGAAGCTGTTGGTTGTCACTGTATGTGGTACTGGGATGGAGTGGACAACCCTGACTATTAGGGTGAAGGTTCACAGTGGCACCTTAGTAGACTCTTGTCTTGACTGGAAAGATTGAGTATTGCCGCAGCAAGGACAGAACCACCCTGGGCTTCCATTCCACTTCCTCTCAAAGTGAAGGAAGCAGGAAAGCACAAGCAAAAACAGAAGAGAATTCAGAAGTTGCCGGGGTTTGGAACAGTTTAATCATATCTTCTCATTAGACGTAGCAATATCTGTTCACGGGAACACTGCCCTATGCCTCTTCTGAGATCTCTTTGTGTTCATCTTCATTCTTACTGCTGGCGACAAAGGGGTGACTCTGTGGATACTGATAGAAATTGTATGGAGCTAAAACTTTCCCAACTCGATCACCCGTTGGTGAACGTACCATCTAAGTAAAAACATATTTGTATGTAACATTTCAATATAATTTCTCAACACTCCCCTTTTCCTCAACCATTTTTCTTATGTAGTATAAAACAAGGGAAGTGAAATACACAGCTGCTCTGCCTCCCAATCTTGGAGGCACACTATGAATCCACAGATGGATTTCACAATAGGATATAGGCACAGAGAGCAAGCCATAAAGACAGAAGTCATTAATAAATAGCATAGGTACACAACAATAGTATTCAATGTTTATTTAACACTTACTTTGCTGTATGTTTTAGTATATCATACTACTAATCTTTAGCTTATTGGATTCACATTTGTACCCTCAGTGAATAGAGGAGCCAGGATTTGAGCCTGTGAGGTCTGACTCTTGAGTGTATTCACACACCCTAAGAATAAGATTATTTTCAGTTCATTTTCTCTTTCCAGAAACATAAATATCATGAGAAAGATATCTCTGGATTATGAGGTGTTATCGGCAGCTTCAGCTTTAGGGGGAGAGGCATTTTGGGGTTCCTTTCTCTCAAAGCTCTGGATTTAATCATTTGAGTTGTCAGAGGAAGGGTGAAAATACTGCTGAGTTCTGCTGACCCCAGAGTCCAGTGGGGACAGAATAGGCTCTATTTTCTAATGCTCTCTAGAATGGACTACAAAGGTAAGACTATTTAATTACAAATTCTATAGACTATGAACTTAAAAAGGAGACCTAATTTGAACACTGAAAACTCTATGATGATTATGGAGATGAAATAAATAAGAATATATGATACTTCCACTTTGCCCTCCGAGGGTCATGGATTTGGATAGGGAGTCCTTCATTGACAGAGATAATTTCCTGCCCTTCCATGCCCAATTTTCAACAGGAAATTCATAGTTTCTGCACCAAGTCATTTCATGAGGAGTCTGAGAATAAGCAGATATTCTATGCAGAGTTATTTTGACTTTCAAAGGTAAGATGCCACTGAATGTTTGATTTCTTATTCTTCTTTTTCACACACAAAAAGAGAATAAATGGAGGTGCCTAGAATTAATACAAAGTGTTCAAAACAGAAGCTTGGAGAAATTGCTGATAAGCAAAGACTGATTTTCTAAAAGCAAATACACCAATTCCAAGCAAAACTGAGAAACAAAAGCCTAGGCTGTTTTGCCCAGTTAAACAGTTACATTTTGAAAGAAGCAACCACAACAGGCAAAACTGGTTTTTGTTTTGTTTTGTTTTTCTTTTCTTTTCTTTTTCTCCTCTTAAATCTATAGGGAAGAGGCGTCTGATACCAACTATCCTCGGCTCTCTGGGTTTTTTGAGTTAATTTTCCAAACCTATACAATAAGACAGCTGAGAATATAGTAGAATAAATGTGTCCAGGGAAGAAATAAATGCATTGGGGAATTGAATGGAAATGATAAAATCACTCATACTTCTTTATTGAAATAATTAAATATGAAGTGGAGTGGAGAGTAGCAGATGAATTCTAATAGTAATTGAATTGGCACTTAGGAGTTACCTTATCTGCCTTGCCACAATTCAAAACTCCCCACAGTGTTTTCTCTCAGTCCACATCATATTAATTATGTCTCTCATCCACCATCTTGTTTGTGAGCAGAGTAGTTAGTATGCATGGAAAGGCATCCAGATATCCTAATGAGGTTCAGTAAGTAGCTGTTCTGTCCCCTATGAAAATGGCATCCATTTCTCTAGCACACAGGAAGCAGCTAACACACATACACAAGCCTCCATGGGGATTTCTCCTTCCTCTTTCATGGAAAGAACAAAGGTTTCTGATTTATATAACTCAGGTAGATAGTCCTGCTTTCTCTACTTGGGAGAAAATTGTGGAGCTTGATTTTTGTCGATTCTATCACTGAAACTCTCTGGCTTTCCACAAGTAAGGTTTCTTTTTTTTATGTATTGTCTCTACAAATCCCAAATATCTCATGCCATGCTGAATACTTGCTGATATCCTAAATGAAAGTGGGTTTTTCTTTTTTCTTTTTCTTTTCTTTTTTTTTTTTGATACCAGGGATTGAACTCAAGGGTGTTCAACCACTGAGCCATGTCCCCAGCCCTATTTTGTGTCTTATTTAGACACAGGGTCTCACTGAGTTCTTAGTGCCTTGCCCTTGCTGAGACTGGCTTTGAACTCACAATTCTCCTGTCTCAGCCTCCCAAAGTGCTAGGATTACAGGCATGTGCCACTGTACCCGGCAAAAGTGGGCCTTTGCTATAAAAGATTTACTATAATACCTTTAGCACAATTAAGCGTTTCATTTCATAGGTAATAGAACATATTGATCTCGGTTTTCTAGCCAACAAAATTATTATGTCTCTGATTGTCCTGGTCTCTCTTTGGATGATGTAATATCAGGATAGATGATTCCTACTGTGTACAGGTTTCTAGCCAATCAACCTTGAACTGGTGTTTTGTTTTGTTTTAATGTTAAGTCAGTGGGAAGAGATTTGAGCGCAAAGATTGCACTGGCTGGGATTCTATTTTTCTTGTTCTGATTGAACAGTTTCAGGAAAAACAAAAGCAGGGAACAGGGGACATGGAGGGTCTTAACTAAGTTTAACGTAAGGCCACTTAGTAAATCAATCATTAGGGAAATAAAAGGGCAAAAAAAGATGATAATAGGAATTGACCTGTAACCTCACTCACCTCTCCATCTCTGTGTGAATAATTTGTCACTTGAAATTATTCTTGTTCATGGACAAAGTTACTTCACTGGCCAGAAAAAGGTGATGAAGGCTTGGGTCTTTGGATCAAGTTACTGAGGAATCTAGTCATATGATATTCTTCCTTTGAGGGAGAAGAATGTGATATAGTTTTCAATCATTAAAACCTTAGCTCTGAATATTAATTAAATTCTCTATTCAACCACCTGGTAGATGGTCCAGTAACACTAGAACATGGAAGGTTTGGTGGAGACATATATTTTGGGAGGCATTGCTCAGATTGCACTATACGAAAAGCTCATAATAGCTGCTTGGGAAAAGCTAGACAACAACATATTAGTTGTTTTTATTCAAGATTGAATTTGCATCCATATCACTACAACCCCTTTGCTGTTCAGATATCACTCCCTGATACTGTTATTTGACTCATGAGACATCCCATTTTACCTGTGGTCCTTAGTGTCAAACCAATTTAAGTTAAATTTCAATCGAAGATAGATATTCAGATCAAACTGAGACTCCAATTTTGATTTCAAAAAATTCTTATGCACCAAATTAGCCCCAACTATGAAGCTAGGACTATACTCTGTTGGAGAGGGAGAGAGGGAGGGAAGAAGAGGGGGAGGGGGAGGGGGAGAGAGAGAGACAGAGACAGAGACAGAGAGAGAGACAGAGAGACTAGTCAGACAGAGATTGGAGAGCTATCATATTGACCAAACAAAATTTTTTAGAATAAAAAGCAATAATTTTAAGATGCAAATTAGTTTTCATGTCCTTAAGATGTTTCTGAGTATTTTAAAATGGCTCCAAATATGATGTATTACTTTTAGCACTCTCCTGATGAAAAGCCTACTCTGTCATATAGTAAAACTATGATCTTGAATTATCTGATTTTATCATCTGTATTTATGAAATTAGTAAGTTATTTACTAAATCTACATACTTAGTTTTGATGGACATGGCAGCAATATTTTAGGCTTCAGCAAGAACAAAATGGTAAATATTGTGCAGAATGAAAGATTTAACACTAAACAGTGTGATTAACCAATGGAACAGCATTGCAAATGGCAGCGTAACAGGAAAATCCTTGCATTACTTTAAAAAAAAAATAAGATGGATAAAATGTATTAAGTCCTACAAATGAGAAAGAAAAAAGTTGTAAGAAAAAACTTAAATTCTGGTGCAGGAAAATCAGCTTAGTGAAAATTGAAAATGCATGTAATAAAACTAATTCAGGCAGGATATTAATCTTGTGTAAAAAAGATAAAAGCATGTTAAAGCCTGATTGTAAAATATTAATGTGCTAAACCATCATAAAACTTCACATATGCCCTTTAGCGATAGTATTGTTAATGATGATAAAAAACTTATTTGCAAATTCTTCTTTTATGAAGTCTGGAAACAGAAAATCTGAAAAACGAAGACTAATGTAGACATCTACTGTATGTAAAAGATAGGAAATGGTGAAGTTAATGACTGGTCTCTTGACATTTAATTGTGTGACCATACCAAGGGCCCTGGGCTGTCTGTAAGGTGATTCGGGGTGATTCAGGTTTGCATTCTGATAATACTGGGGTATTCTTAACTCTTCCAAATGTGCTTTCTGGTGTGTGGAGTGCTCTTGTAATTACACTTAGCTTGGCCCCCCCCAAAATGATCTTCCCAGACTTTCTTCTTCCTTGAAGGCCCATTTTAAAAAAGCAAAGAGGGAATGAATGTATCTCAAGATTTATTCTACTTTTGCATTTTTATGTTACCAGTTGTGAATTTTAGAGGGCAAAATCACTGAAATTCAGTGATAGCTCTGGAAACTTTTTGTGTAATAGACGGAGGCAGCGTCATATAGCAGGAAGAATCAAGCTTAGGATGAGAATCAGCTTGACTCATACAGAACCTCACTGTGTCACTTAACTATCAGATGTTGATTAGTTTATTTAACCTCTCTGGGTCATGCACACTTAGTAGGAAAAACACATTAAAAGAAAAGGAATAATAATCCCAATTTGCATGACTTTTCTGAGGGCTTACAATAATGTATATAAAGCCTCTGATATGGCATAGTTGTTCAAATTCAAGAATAATTATTAAAATGTGTATTGCTTGTTTTTTTGTCTTCTCCAAAAGTTCTCCTAGCTAGCGATCCTATCCACAATTCACCTACTCCACACTTCAGGATTCATTCATGCATTGCTGTGTCCCTGGTGTGCTTTCCCTCTTCACCTTCAAGAAAACCCTGCTCATATGCTAAGACTAAAGCCATAGCCCACTTTCTAAAAAAGGTATTTCTAGCTACTTCATGACAGAATGATCAATCTCTACACCTTCTGTTCCTTTGCTGGTCTTCAGATATGGTTACCATCCTGGCATCTCTGACTGAATCGTGTTTTATTTTCCCCTTGTTAACAGAAATAATGACTTGTACCCCTCTCCTATCTCAAAAACCCACAAAATATTCAGCATGTTAATTAATACAGGAAATTCTTTTATTTGGTTACATATTGGAGCAAGTGTAGCTATAAGCTGTTTTATTCATTGATAAACCATGAGTAGGGCCTTTAAAGAATTATAAGATCATACTGCTCATATTTAAGAAACCACTCTAGGATTCTCCCATCTTGTTAAATGATACTATTTGAAATACAGTCCTAATTAGAAGTAAGCCAATGATGAAATCCTTTGTTGTTGACTTCATAAACTCACCATTGACCCGATGGTGGATGTATATGGAATGGCCTTTCCTCAGATGTCCTGCTACCTATAGTTCTATTCTGTTCTCTTCAACTCTATTTACCTCTACCCCTCTTAGCTTCTATTTCTTCCCAAGTACCCTCTTTCTATCTCTTGTAAAGTAATCAGCCCAACTAAAACCATGAAGAGGAAGGGAAGGAAAGTGCTCTCAGCAATCTCCCACACTTCTGCTTTTCTGCCTCAGTAGTTTGTACTCTTGATGATCTAGAAAGATATTTAAAGAGTAGAAGACAGCTCAGGGAACATGGAGATCAGACATAAAAAATCTAAGTGAGGATATACATGCCTGTTTATAAAAGCTCCCATGAACAAAAGAAGTATCTGGCTGCAAAACTGGATTTGTCTGACAGAGCATAGGTCGCACATCCCCAGATAATTTCCAGGGGGTCTAGAGCTGGCTGTTTTATGCTTGAGAGAGACAGAAATCCACATGGCAGCATTTTGTTGATTTAATTAAGCCTTTAGGACAAAAGGTAGTGGGAGCTCAAAACAAATACCATGTGTTGCTGATTTTGACTATCTTGTGTTTTGTTTTCTTATGTGTATTACTGCTGCTTGTGACTGATTTGTCTGCTTATTCACATTTCAAAATCTAGTGCATAGGCACATCAAATCACCTACTACCATAGTCTATAATCTCCTATTTAATTAAGAGATAAGCCTTAACAAAACATGGTTAGCATAAATAAGCCTTAGATATGATCCTGTGGTCAGGTCATTGTGAATACTGTTTGGATTAAAACATCAGTATATGTAAGCTTTCTTAATATGATGAAATGTTTCTAGATTGGAGGAAGAAGTACCTTGGACATGATAGATTATATTTTAAAAAGAAGACTACTGATTTTTGTATCTTTAAGACTTTCTAAACCCTCCGGCTTTGAGAACGCACACATACACAAGACCTGATTCAACTCTCCATTTAACAGCATAGGCCCATATTTTGCTTTGTTTTTGCATAGGGCTTACATTTTTAGACATGATGAATTCAGGTGACATGATTATGTTGCTTGAAACTCTCCTTTTGCATTGTTTGTTTTTCAGAAGTTTGTTCCTGAGAGGCATGGGGGGATATTTATCACAGCACCAACTAAGGAAGAGACCTTCTGAGACTGTGGCAACTATCAAGTCAGATTTTTGCAAAGAGAAGCATACTTAGCACTTGATTGTATGTCTTGTCATACCTTCTAATGCTTCACTTGGCTAGACTTCCCAAACCAGTTATAGACACCTCGAGAGGAAAGTTTATTTCCTTCACTGTTCCTAAGTACTTCCAAGTCAATCACTCACTAAAACCAGTGAAATTGCACAAAGTACACAATAACACTGAACTTTGATTTCCTTTTCTGTCAAAAGACAATAATTATTCCTGCCTTGACTAATGCACAGGATCATTCAAGGGCTTATATGAGATATAACATGTCTAAATTCTTCATAAGTTGTTAAGCCCTATAAAGATATTAAATATTATTATTGTGATAACTGACACACCAAAGTAGCTTTTCCTTTATATAGTATTAATATAATGAGGTCAGAAGCCAACATTTGGTTCTCTGAAGCAATATTTTATTGTGGTATGAAAAACTAGCTATTTCTAAAGTACTTTATGTAATTCTCATTGTAGCTTTTGGACCATGAGAATTGAAAATTTAATTTTATGTATTTCTTCATATTGATGAAATGAAACCCATTTTATCCTCTGAAGAAGAATACATTTCTTTTCTATTAGGCAGCATATTTCTTATACTTCTATATCAAAGCTCATGGAAGTTTTTATGAAAGTAAGACCTAGTGTCCTAGTATTTTCTAAAATTTCTTGTAACACGTATTTGTAAAAACTGAAAAAATGATGACTAAAGCATTACAATTTTTTATTACTAAAATTTTCACTGTTTTTATTTTCTGACAGTCATAATATATCTGTTACACTTAGGATGGAAATCCATTAAAAATTTTTTTGGTAGCCTAAAAGTTTGTAGAGGCAAATTCCAATGACTTGATTTCCTGGGTGTAGTGTAGCAATCAGAAAGAAAAATGGATAGGTTTTGATTGTTTTACAATCCTTAAAAGTCAGCACAAGGGTAAATGTGGACACTTTTATGTTCCTGGTCACTGGGTACCCAGTGTAAAATCCCAGAGCTAGAACTATGCCAAAGCAACATATCAGTCACACGGCCATTTGTTAAAAAGTTCTCATTTGCCAGTACAAGCCAACCTATTCCTGTACCAGTGAACCAATAAACAAAACACAGAATATACTGAAAACAGAGGAAGAAGAAAATGTAAAAACTTTCTTCTAGTTCAAGTTCTATATCCTCTCCTTCCCATCCTAATGGCTTAATTATAGATTGTATGTAATTTGTCATTTTGTAGAGAGCTGGTCTCATTCACCACACCCGTGAAAATTCATCTATGACTTTTTGTTAAAGTAAGACAAATAGAAACTTCATAGAGCTTTAACTTACTCAAAATCTCAGCAACATTTAACATTGTTGATGACCTCCTCCTTTTGGAAAAACTTTCTTATCTTGATCTTAGTGACACCTTATTCCCCACCTCCCTGATTCTTCTTTTCACAAGCATCCTTTTTCTTCCTGAAGATCAAATGTTTATTTTACTAAGACTTCTGTCCTCCTCTTGAGCTATATGATTCCCCCGTGGGAAATCTGATTCAACATTTATATGCTGATGACTCCTAATCCAGCAAAAACTTCTTCCTGAGCTTCAGATTCAAAATGCCTGACTGCCTCCAGGACATGTGTATTTTCCTGCCCTATTTCAAACTTAATATGTTCAAAAGCAAATTTAAAATCTCTGTGTCAGCTCCAGAATTGTCCCTTCCTCCTGTGTGCTCCATTTCAACAAATGGTGCCATCCTTCATCCAACTGCCCAAATCAGAAATCTACTGGATGCTTAGACTTCACTTTATCCCTCCCTGTCCCATTTTCAGGTTTATATTTATAAATTCTATTAAGCTGAAAATAAATCTTCAATGACATCATTCTTTCAATGGCAACATGTGTATGTATGCATATATTTGTGTGTTTTTATATATATGTGTGTGCATACATATATGCATAGAATTATCATTGTTATTAAGAATACCCTTATAGTATCCACACAGTAATCACAGAGAGGATGATAATGACATCATCAAATTTCCACCAGAAGTCTTCATGACATCCCACTTCTTTTTAATCTATTGAGGGGCATATTTGTGATAGAATGTGTTCAATTTACTTTGCATGCAGTCAACTTTAAAACCTTTATGGTTTTCCACTTCATGTTTCCCCCACTTGGCACAGCCTAGATTGACATAAAAGCAGAGCTAGCAATACCCTGGAGAAACACAGCACACTATTTTCTAGTCCAATTCTACATCTATAAATTTTAACACCATCTAAATGGTGGACTTCCTGATCTCTATCAGTTGTATTTTAGACTTTCTTAGACTTCCTACCTGACCAAATATTAACTAAGAAGCTAGAATTAGAAGATTCATAAACTAAGCTAACTGATTTCCTTATTCTGGAACTGAAAAGACAGCATATTTCCTGGCATTGCTTCTAAGGGTTACTAGGGATTTGCGATTTCACTAACATGGATATTGTCCAAAATTCAGCTATGATGAGATAGAAGTGCAATAGATAATGATCACTGCCAATAAACTTTTGGTATCAAAACCTATATGGATACAAAGATGAGAAATAAAACAAAAATAACAGTCATGGTCTTAGCCCTCACAAAAAGCAGACAATATAAGGATGCTTATATAATGCATCAAGACAGACCTGCAACACAAAACAGAACCTATGAATAAGAGCTGCTCATCATTGTGTTTAATTCATGTTACAGACTGATCAGAAGCATTTTTTAGATGACCACTAATCCTCATAAAAACCATGCAATAGCTTTCTAGGCAAGGAAATGAACACTTCAGAGAAATTCAATAATTTGCTCAAATTTGACCAGGTCAAGATTTATTCCTAATTTCATCTATCTGTCTCTCTATAAAACCTCTGCTATTTTCATAAGTGCCCAGAATAAATACAGTGTTCTTTGCATTCAAAATAAGTTACATGTATCTCTATTTGGAGCCAGGATAGAAGGCTTATAGTGAAGACTTTAGTGGTATTTATGTTAAAGGAGTTTAGTAGAGAATATTATTGGAGAAGACAAATATCCCAGGCATACAGAATTGCAAGAAAGACATCAAAGTAGGAAAAGAGGATTGTGTACAGACATGTATTTTCTTTGTAGGTTAAGTAAAAACAATGGAGAGGAAGTTATGGTCAGTTTATAAAGGGACTAGGAGGAATTTGGACTTAATTCAATAGGCTATAGGGTACCATTCAAGTTCTAATAAGCATAATTATTAAAGTATAATTTTACTCTAGGAAGATTTACACAACACCAGAGAATAAATGGATAGGTGTGGGGGCAGGAATATTGGAAGAGATATGATAATTGTAAAAGATTATTAAAAGTAAGAGGATAACGGCCTGAAGTAGGTCAATGAGAGTGAGAAAAGGAAGGAAGGACTGCATATTGTACCTATCTTCCAAATCCCTAAGTCTTGAGAATTATCACTGATGATCCTCAAAGAATAGATTGTGGTTAGAACTATGGCAGGTCTAGACCTTTTAATGTATGACCTACCATAGATCCTATAAGAAAGAGTTGGAAGAAATATTCTTCCAACTCACCTCTCAAAACACTTGGCTCTTACTTTGTACAAGAAAAGGACTATTCCATGGTGCAATCAAACCTCTAGGTTTTTATATATGTCCTAGCATTGTGGGTAGGGTGACTTAGATTCCTATGATCCTTGATGTAATCTAAGGTTTTTAGATTTCTGCAAGTTTCTTGTTTGGAAAATGTGTAGTATAATAATTATTCTCCTGCTTCTCTTGGCTGTTACAGAAAATCAAGAAAGATAATTAATCTAGAAGTTCCCTGGACAATACAAAATTCTCTTTACTTTTAAGGGTAGAGATTATTTCACCAATGCCTCTTTATAGTCTTCAGAGCCCACAGCAAGAGCTAGAAATATTTTTTGAACATGCAGATGTGCACACTAGAGTTGGAGCCTAAGACTGATTCTTCTACCAGTGTACTGATGCTATGTTCTATGCAGCCAATGTGGGCACATATTTTCACCCCAATTTATAAATTTCACCCCAATTTTAAAAGAAGAGAATAGAAAACATAGTGGTGACCAGTTACTTTATAGAAATGTGAAAGAAAGTGCAGCCACTACTGATCCATTTTCTGCTAGAAAGTCTTTAAGGTCCACTACATTATAAAGATGTAAAAACCACAAAGAAAAAAACTCTTTCGTGAAACAAGCATGTAGGCCATAGATAGAATCTCAGAATCAAGAAAGGATTGGATCATTGACTATCCTTGGGGAAGATGGGCCAGAAAAATGAGCCTCTAATGATTGTATGGACTGTGACGAAGTAAACAACCCTGTTTGCTGTGACATGACTTCAGGGTTCTGAGCATTATAAAGGGGAACCAAAGAATGATGTTCAAAGGGAAAAGGAAAGCCATTTCCTTCATTCAACAAATACTTATTGAGCATATAAATAGGCACCAAGGGAAATGCACACTGCATGTCAGGTAAAGATGCTATTCTCAGAAGACACAGCCTAAAACTCATGGACTTTGAAGGAAAGATGACAAGGGATTAATTTACACATAAGCACATAATAAATTATGTTTCTTACCAATACTGAACACAAATAGCATGCAGATTTTCAGCAAAAATAGGAACAGTTAATTTCTGAAGATGTTTTTACTAGATTGAAACACAATTTACTCTATAACAGATGGAACACAAAGAAAATAAAAATTACATAAAGTGGGATGAAAATACCAATCTTGCCTTTCGTTTCATTGAATTCTATTCTGAGAAGATTTTCCTCTGATTTTTCAGGATGTTGGTCACTTGAGTTTTGATTCTAAAGAAAGGTAGCTCTCCAAAAGTTTCAATTGTGAGTCTTTGATTTTCAAGGTCATGGTGAATTCTGTGTTTAAAAGAATTGAATTTTACACAAATGTTATGGATATATGGAACAATCTATAGAGATATAAGCAAAATAAAAACAAAATCAGAAGAATTCAGCTGGATCCACATTTGGACACAGCAAATAAAAAGGGATTGGCCATATAGTTCCTAGTGGAAAGCATTCACAAAGAAGGAAGCTAGGGAATGGAAATTTCTGGGGAGATTCCAAGATCATCTGCTTCCCATGGTTTAACACATAAGATATAATTTTGCTTGTCCTTGTCATTTTCAAAATGCTTCCTCATTTTCAGTCATACCTTTATTGCTAATGTAAGGGGCTTACCTATAAACATGTAACCAATCACATGGAATAAGATTGAACAAGGAAGGCTGACATAGAAACAGAAAAAGACTGAACCAGATAGAAATAGGAGACCAGACACATTAAAAGAGGATTACTATGGGATTTGTTTTTCACTTTCCTTTGTTGCTGTTGACTCAAAAAACATTTTTCTCTCTTGAATGTAAGACCTCACCTACTTGGGATCACACATCTCTTTTTGGTTTGACAGATTTCTTTTTATTTTTTATTTTATCTTGGGTTGATCTGAAATCTTTTAACAATCCTATATGCAGTAAATTATAACATCAAACATACAAAGCTCTCTTGTTTGCTGTTGATACAAACTTATCCAATGCATTATTTGGTGTTATTTAAAAATGCAGCTATGACTTTAAATATCTGTATAACATGCTACCCTAAAAATGGATGATGCTTCTTATTTCTTCCAGTTTGGAAATATGCAAGATGTTTACCTGAAACACCTTTGAAGGATCTGTCTTAATCTTCAGTTTGATAATGTACTCAGAACCATCACCAACAAAGGAGAACACTAGCGAACTCTCATTTCAAGATGCTTCTGACTATTGGCCTTCAGAAACATTTTGAAGACAGAATAATGGTGCCTAATAATTTCAGCCAACCAAGGTACTTAGCAGAGCTTCAAACAGGCAGTAATTCGCTTATATTTGTTTTTTTTTTTTCCAGAATGTAACACTGGTCTGAATTAAACATTATGATACATACCTGTACTAGTATAAACTATTTTTTCAAATTTTCCTAGTCAAGATTTCTTTCTCAGAGAAGAAAATTAGACAGGTGCAGCACACCAAATGAGATGAACTTTGTCCTCAAAGAAAATTGGTTTTTCCTTTTCAATTTCATTTCAAAGAGATCTGACAAGTGTGGCTTTGAACAAACTTTAACAGCACAATATCCTTTGTGTAAGTTTTCCCTTGTCAGCTTTTCCATTCCAGCAGGAACTTAGAACAAAGTGGATGCTGCCCTTTGAGTTGAGAACTTCATCAGCTGAATGAACACTGGTATAGTACAGTGAAATTGAGGGCATACTCTCTCCTCGAATCTCAACAGTGCAGTGTCTCAACAAATATAATTTCTCTATCTGGTGCAAGGAGAGACACTAGCTATACATTTAGTTTCATACATTCTCCTCTCTTCTTCATAGCAAAAGCCAAGCTATTTGGCAACATACCCACTTGAAACTTTTACAGATTATGCTAAGAACTCTTCCACTGTACACAGAGCAAAACCACATTATTTTGAGATGTTCTTTAGTCCTACACTATTTTATACCAATATCCTAGGGAGCCTGATTGTTAGAGGTGTGAAATCAGACTTTCAGATGTATGCTGGGTTTTTGTTTTCCTATTTTTTTTTACATGAAAGCAAAAAATGTATTTTTTTCTATTTGTTTTGCTTTGTTTCATTTTTAACCTGTTTTGTAGCTTTGTGACCATTTGAAAGTGAAATTCAAAAGCAGAGGGGAAAAACACAAGAAACTGCTTCACAGAGATTCTAATCTTTATTGCACAAAAGCTTGTTATGGCTACTCATTCCTTAGAGCTTCAGATTGTGTATAAATTGTGCTACTTTATGCTGGTAACTAGCTGCTTTGACAAGTTTATTTTTCTTTGCATACTCTTCTAACTTTCCTAAGGTTTTTATTACAATTGCCCCTTGCTATCTTTCACTTTCTCTTGGCTCCAGCTATTCCTTTCATCTTTTTCCCCCTACACATTAATATTTAAAGACTGTACTAGTGTCAAACATTCATGTAGAGACAACTTAAATGCAAAGTGGATAAGGTTACAGAATAAGTCCATGCCCAATTTAATTACACAGCATTTTGATTAACACAGATTGTAAGTAGTTTGAACTAAGAATTTTAAGTTGTTCAGCTTGAATATTACAAAGGCTAACCAGGGATGAAGTGTAACTTTGACTCAGAAACTGCCAGAAAACACTCTGATTAACCAATTTAGATGTACTATCTAATTAAGGACCTAAATATCTTTGGATCACAGAAATTCATGTTTATTGATAAGATAAAATATTTATTACCCAGAGAGCTGAATTAGCAAAAAGAACAGCTCTAATCAGGTGCTAACTCCCAGAAAAAAAGAAAAAAAAAAAAAGAATGTTGGTTAAAATAAAGAATATGATATCTGTGAGCAAATTGGGCTTGTTTATGCAAAAGCCATGTTCTTGCCAGCAAACTCAGTATCCTTGAAAGGCTGGACCTGATGAAGTCTGTCGCCAAATTTCTAAATGGGTTTGATAGATAATGAGTGCCCATAGCAATCACTAATTGAGAATAATGACAAGGCAGGGAAGAAAGGGCATAGAGCAGAGATAGAAGAAAACTTCCCTGAAGTGGAGACCTGAAAACACCCCCAAGGATGGGGGCAAAGAAGCCCAAGTGTTTTACATTTGCTGAACTAGGATTAGGTGACCTATTTTTTTTTTCTTTTTCTTTCTGGATGATTGTAATGTTGCTTCTCTAAAACTACAAATGTGAGGAAGGCAAGGATACATTATACATTTCTGTAATATATTCCCTAGTACCTGGCAACAAGCCTACATAAAGAAAACAATCGATACATATACAACTTCTCCTTCTTAAGAAGCATGAAAATGGAGGCTACTCAGATTTCTCTTCATAAGATTCAATTTTGTGTGAACTTGTCTTTGCAGTCATTTGAGGCAGCTCAAATGGAGATAAAATCAGGTTTCAGTCTGCAAGGACTGAGAGCAATGGTGAGGTGGTTGTTGTTTTTCACATTTTTATTTTAAAAGTTTAAAAACATTGTGAAATGGTATTTTTAATAGGTCAAATACAATTTTTGATGGAGTAAAACTGCATGAAGGAGCGTTTCATATACATTTAATCATATCAAAGGCAAATTAAGCTTCAATACCTTTTGAAAGCCAGTACCTTTGCAAAATGGGATTATGATCCAGGTAGAACCAATTGCCTGTTGGCAATTTTATTCAAATTATAATTAAAACTCCTACAACTCTCTCTCTCTCTCTCTCTCTCTCTCACACACACACACATACACACACACACACACATACACACAGAGAGAGCCCCATTCAACCTAACTTTGCCGACTAATGACATAAAAGGAATAAAGTCTGTGACTTTTGCTAGGTAAGTGCTCTACCACTGAGATATGTCCCCAGCCCCAAGTCAAAGACCTTTATATAAAAGCAAAGCAGATACTATTTTTGTGAACTTTGCCTGGCAAGACATACTACAAAGAGTTTAGAGGGAAGATATCAGAGTACTTTGTGCATCTAATAACTAGTTCTTAGCTCACCATTATACATTCACTCTGAAAAGAAGTCTCCTAAACACACAAAAGATATTGTACTTGTTAGATCCTGTAGTGGGTCCCATTGTGGTTATTTTCTGTTCCTCAAATGCTAGCAAATATGGAAATATAAAAATCAGAAATTAAAAGTAGATAGCTATTGAGTATAAACATTTAAAGAAGTAATAATCTAATCACCTATTATCCACATTTTACATGATTTTACAATTACTAATTTTTTTTATTGAGATATCTTTTTAGTTTCCTTTTCCCTTGTTTGGCATAATACAATAGTTGAAGCTGGGCTGCATAATGTATTTGGACCCTAGAAACTGGAGTTCAATGTATTATCCTATTAAAGTAATATATTAAAACATTACTAGCATCATTATTACAAAAATGGATTCAGAATAATAAGCCCAATTTGACCAGGGGACTGTGTATCCATAAATCTACCAGAAACACACCAGGCGCAGTTTTGCTGACAAGAAATTCCTATGCACGGGCCTCTTGAGACATGTTAGTTAGATTCATATGCACAGAACATAAGAATATCAAGTCTCCTGTCTGAATGCCAAAGAGAGTACGTTAAACAGATAATGTCCTTCAGGAGGAAAAAGTAAAGAATTTCTGTATGAAATGTGGAAATCTACTGTTTCTATATTTGGAGGAACATCAAGTAGACATTAAAGTAAGAATCCTAAAATTACTATACATAAAAATGACAAGCTTCACAATTAAATATAGTGTCCAGAGTGATGGCAAATTATAACCTATTGCCTTTAACTGAGATCTGGTTCTAGGCAAAATTACACAAACAAAATTTATCTGTTTCCTCCATGCCTAGCATTTCAATTTCCTTTTGCCCCCACTTCTTCATCCCTTCCTTTACATGTTTAGCATTCTAGGACGTTTACTTCCTTACTAATAAAACAATGGCAACAACAAAGCCAGACTATTGAGCCTGGAATTGGCCTAATTATAACTTAATCTTCACACTACTATTTACCCATAAGGAAAGAGATCCTGACATTTTAACTGAAATAACTGAAATCACTAAGTTTCTTCACAGCAGGTTCTCAAATAGAACACCTCCTTTCTTAAAATTTAAGATGTGCTCTATTATCCTCCTATGACTGTTTTTACTAATTGCAAGTAAATCACTATGCTGCAATTCAGTATTACTGAAAGTAAAAATGTAGACAGCAGTAGATTCATTTGTTCTTTGTTTGGGGTTGGGGTGCTTACTGTGGTATTTTGAAAAACTTTCACCAGTGACTTCTATATGTGGGGCTGGGGACAACAAACTTCTGGAACCATCAAAACCTTAAAGTATAGAGAGAGCACTTGTTGATGCTTGTGTTTATTTGGAGAAGAAGGATAATTGATCGATGTTATGATTTCTTTTTAACTTTTGATTAGTAGTTTACAAATAATTTGAAGACACTTCAGACTTAAAATTGATTTCTTCCTTGTTATTTTTACATACAAATTCTGTATGAAATCTATTCACATTCAATTGCATATATATTTTCAGGGTGGTCTAAAGCAGAGCTTCACAGATAACGGTGTGCATAGAAAGCACCCAGACCAAAGACCTGCAGCTCTAAAATATCCCAGGTGCTGCCACTCCTGCTGCGTTGGGGATCAAGTATAGAGTAGCTCTGCTCTAAACGGAAAAAAGAAAGCCTGACTTCAATCACAACATTTGGATATAAGTGTATGCCATAGATGTGCATTTTAAAGTATGTACAAATGTCCTGATGGGGCTCTGTCACTAACTGAACAGCCCTATAAAAATGTCCTCCTCAATAAAGGAGAATTATCCTACTCTTACTGCTCCTAGAATTGCTGAAAGGTCAAATGATATAATTCATTGAAATACTTCATAAATTATAAAGTGTTATATGATTAATGTTAGTTATTAATGAATTATTTCAAGGCCCTCTTCTGATTCAGTGTAACAGTAGTCTATAAGGACCAAAAATCCACTGGCAGAATAAAACATCAGGCTGTACCTATCACTTATGCAAATCAAAGAGCAAATTCTAGGAAAAATATGGGCAAAAAGTGTTGGAAAAGACACAATCCATAATTATTAAAAATACAAAATTAAATAACAAGATTAAAAAGCCTATCATATTGGCAATTTTTTTTCCTTTCTCTCTCTCTCTCCACCTCCCCCCCTTTCTTTTTCTCACTGCAGGGCTTGATGATAGAAAAGGTACAGTGAGACAAGTACCATGATACACTGCCAGGGAGAGTGTAAATTAGTACTTAGTTTCTTTAAAGCATTTTAGCAATATGTGTTAGAAGCCTTAAAAAGTGTTTGTTGTTAAACTCAGTAACTTCACTTCTAGGAATCTATTTTAAGGAAATGAAAAGAGATGTGGTAAAAAATAGTTCATGCATCAAAATGTCCATTACAGAACTAGTATCATAATAAACTTTGCAATATCCTAAATGGCCAAGAATAAGTGTGCTGATAAATAAAATATGCTGCATCAATTTAATGAATATGGAGGCAACAACTTTATTCAGAAACATCAATCCAACAGATAAAACCAAAGTAGCTATCCTCCAGAGAAAATTTTGTGAAATGAAGATCCTGAATTACATGTAATGGAATCTCAGATGTTTTAAATATAGATATTTATAGTTTTGACCTTAGTAGTATAATTTCTGGAAATTTTAGCTATAGACTTGGAAAGAAGATTTATGTGTAAATATTTTAACAAAATAGTTTACTATTAAAATTATAGAAAATACCTAAGTAGCCAATTAAGGTAGAAGGTAAAAGACAACTCAGATTTATAAGTTCTAGCATAAAATGTGATGCCAGTATTGATATAATATTTCATATGTTTAACCATATGACTAGGTGAAAACAATATTTAGAAAGATAAGATGCCAATCTTCAGAGAGAATTTGAACGATTTTAATGAAATAAAATGCCCCAACTATTAAAAATAATCTTTTAGTTATGAGCTAGTGAATAATTCTAAATACTTTCATGTATCTAATTTTATTGTATTTGGCATGTACTATTTATATTAATAAACTTTTTAAAATGAGTTCATATGCATGTGTGCATTCAGGGAGCAGGCATGGACGGTCCGGTGGTAGATGATTCATTAAGCTGGCTGTTCACCTTATGTGAGCACAGTAATATTTGACTGGATATGTTGCACTTTTACTTTTTTACCTATTATACTGATGTCAAAGAAACAATCTCAAAATTCCTAAAGACATAATACCTACAAAAATAACCTGTAAGGGAAATGAAAACCATGGATTAGACAATTTCCTTTAAGACTTACAATTTTACTTCCAATAAAGTATAGACATGTGAATCTGTTTCCAACCACAGTAGGTGACTTAATAAAAGTATGCCTGGTTGTAGGGTTCTGTTAAGTCTACAGCAACCTGTGAGGAAATGTCTTTGAACTACAATCCTTGAGGTGGCATTTCTGAGGGACTTTTTCCTGCTACCACTCTACTTTTTAATATTTTGGGTTATTAGAGCCCTGTATTCAAATGTCATTTTGTTGATACCTATTATATAAACATTCTTTATGCTAGGTATGAAAGGAATTAAAAAGCAACAAAAAATAAAACAAAACCATGCCACATCAAGGAATATTGGATCCTTCCATTTGATTCAAAACATTGGGCAAGCTGGGAAAAGAATGCCAGAAAGTTCTGCTGAGATTAGATCAGTGAGTGTTTTCCGTTTCAGGTCAAGGTATTTAATCTTCATCCTATAGGAAAAGGAGAGGTCATGGAAGTCCCTTGAGCAGCCAATTACACAATTTCAGTAATACTTTAAGATCATTCTGATTTTATGGGAAATGAAATCTATAGGATGTATAGAGGAGATAAAGAGAACAGAATTCCAAACCTATCTCAGCTTCACTATCTATCCTGAAAAAGTTCCTCCTCAGCTTCCCGAGGTTTAGTTAACCATCAACATAAACATACTTTCATGTGAATCAGAAATGGAACCCCCTGGGAGGGTGGAGCCCATGAACACACTACACTGCTAGAGAAATAGATGACACAGTTGTGCAAAGAAACTACTTCCTCCAGGTCTCTGTAGGTTTTGCAACCTGTTGTGGGTGTGAAACAGGATTACTATAACCCTGGCTTGGTTTTAGTCTTTATTCTCCATTTAGTCAGACAGATTAATGCAGTCCATGTACTGGACAACTACAAACAGAATCATGTTTCACTTATCTATGAATGGAGAATATCAAATCCTACCTTCAAAGGCTGTGGTCAGGACATACACTTAGATCACGTGAAAGGAGCTATAAGACACTGATGAGTGAAGATGACTGTGGTGGTGAGGATGAAGGTGAGCAGCTGCAGTGGTAATTTTGGTAGTAATATCTACTCTTAATATCTTGACTTAGAATATTAAGAGCTTATACTTTATATTTAGGATAATTGAAGTGAACAAGCAAATTAAAAAAATTCAAAATAAAGATGAATGGTGTTTGATGTCAGGTTAAATTTACAAAGGGAGGAAAAAATAAGACAAAGTTGACTTTTATTATGGTGAACAAAAAAGAATGATCATGTTCCAGAGAGAAATGGTGAGGCCAAGAAGAGATATTATGGGAAGATGATAAAATCTGTCTTCCATGTGCTTAGATGAAGATAACAGTGAGGTATTGAGACAGAAATATTTATCAAGTGATTGAAAATGTGGAATTAGAGCTCAATGTGATATAGCTAGATCCAATACATGTGAAGTTCAGGTGCATAATAAAGCTATAAAAATGGACATACATCTCTGAGGGAAGATATGTAAAGAGAGAAAAGAAAATATGGACAGAAATTATAGAATTCCCCTGCATGGTCTTGGGAGTTAGCTACTGTCAATTCCAGGAGAGGCTATGCACAGCATAGTTAATAGGATAAAGTCCTATGATGCAGGGCAGTGCTTCCCTGTACACCCTGCACAGTCATGCATGATAGCATGCATGGGGACTTTCTAAGTTCAAGAAATGATGGAGTCCAAGTTCTGCAAAAGATGGAGGAATATTACACACTACCCTGTCTCCCTCACTGCATGCAACCATAAAATCAGAAGGCATGAAGCTGCTCTTTGAGAACTCAGAAAATAGAAAACTGGGTAGAAAGCTTAGAATTCAGTATACTACCAAAGGAAGGTGAACTGAGTGTTTTCCTCCTCTAGTGTCTCCTGGCCTGGATGCAATGCACACTGAAACCTAGAAAAGGCCATCAGCAAGAGTGGAGAGCTCCAGGAGGAGCTTGCTAGTTCTGGCTCAGGGAAATTCCTAACGGTCAGAGATAGCATAGCATTTCTTCTTTTACTTTTCTTCTAATATTTATTGCATCCCTCAAGTAATCTTGTAATGGTTGTGTTAAGGGCACAATGCCAGGGAAAACCACAAAATCCAAAAGAAAGAGAGAGCATTTCCCCCTCCAGGTGATGGAGCTGTGATTCTGAAAGAGTGGCTTGGACCTCTCTTGTTTTTTTCTCTTTGTCTTCTGTTCCAACTTTCAGCTCCCAATACAGAAATAGGAATATGGAACAAAAATTTAAAATGTGTACACACACACACGCACACATACACACACTAAGAAAATCTATTGGAGAATGATACAACAATGGATGGCAAAAATCAGAGACAAACATTAACATAATTTCAGGTTTCTTAACTGATGTGCAAGCAAAGTAACCCACAGTGGAGTCATTTCTGGATCAGAATAGGCAATTTCTCACCACTTCACTTAGACTGTGACTGCGGTTAAAGAAATGTGGAAAGAGAAAAATGGAAGGAGCATATGATAACAAGGGAAGAATACCATGGGACTTAGGAAGTGAACAATTTTAAAATCACTGAAGAATATGATGAAAAGCCAGGGAAGATTTTGGAAAGTATGATTTGAGAGCTGAACAAGGAAGAAAAATTTTAAAACATAGCAGGTTTACTGAAGAGAAGAGAGGTGCTATTCAGAAGGCTGTCACTAGAGTCAGCCATGAACAAGGTGGGGTCTGAGCCAAAGGGAAGTCAGAAGAATTTTGTATTTATCCCTTTCTCATAGGAGCAGTCCCGACAGCCTGCTGCAGGGTTAATGGATATAGCCACAGGATCACTGCTATTCGGGGAGACGCCTTCAAAACCAGGACTACCGACCTGTGAGTTCCACCTATTCCACGTGTCTTGAGGAAGAAGGGCCAGGTGTGTAGCTGGGCTAGAGCTCTGTACATGGAGGAGACTTTTGGTGCTATTTCTAGTGGAAGAGAGAAACATGATTTCAAGAATTGAAAAGTGAGAGACTTGCAAAAAAGATGAGTCCTCTCTCACCTCACATTGACTTATGGCAAGAGAAAGAACAAGAAGTGCCTAAGAGGGACATTGGCAATTTGAGGACTGACCACTATAGGTAACTCTCATCTCTAGCAAAAATCTGTTTGGCATGTCAAAAGATAATGTGTCTTCAGTATTATCAAAGTTGAAAACTTCTAAAGCTCTCTTTCAAAGAGCTATGGGTTAAAAAAGATTTTGTATTTTGGTTTTATTTTATTCTTTTTTATTTTTAACTACAATTTTTCTTAGCCCAGTAATTTTCCTTGTGTACTTAATATATGTTTTGACAATTTTAGAAAACATGTTTTATTTATTTTCTCATTCAAACCAAAAAGCCCCTTAGGAGCCATTGTTGTCTATTGGTTAAATATGTTTTCAATCATATGCTTCTTTAAAAGGTTTACTATTTTCAAATAGACAGTAATGGCTTCATCTGATTTAATCAAGCTCATCATGTCATTATATATTTAGGGCATGTCCTGCATTTAGAAAAATCCCTGTGAGAATTTGATACAAAATGCCAAGATCCAAAGTAGCATTTATTAAACTTTCTGCCTGCAGAATTATATGCATCCCACCCCCAACCCCAGGGAACACCAGCAATTGGTTTGTTGCTCCAAGATTACTCAAATAAAACCATTTCAAATACCTGATCTTTTTTTTAAAATATTTTTTTAGTTGTAGATGGTCACAATGTCTTTATTTTATTGCTTTATATGTGGTGCTGAGGATCAAACCCAGGGCCTCACGCATGTGAGGCAAGTGCTCTACCACTGAGCTACAATCCCAGCCCCTCAAATACCTGATCTTAATGACTATGCAGCACCTCCAGAACTTGTGTCCAAATGGATGGGCCACAATAGATACTCTTGATCACTGAAGAGGAAGCAAGCAAGCATAGGGATGCCCTTTGGTCTCTATCCAAAATAACTATCAAGTGATTAGTAGACAGCATATGAGCATACCACTGCAGGACCCCCCAGACTGGGAGGAGATGATAGGAGCTGGCAAGATCCCCTTCCAATTAATGTCTGCATTAATGTTTAATGCCATTAAACTTTACTTCAATTTTAAAGTAAAAAAATAACAAACTGATTTGTTTTAAAGAAAGCTTATATTCCTCACTAAATTGCAACCTTTTTTGTTTTCTCATATCGATAGGAAGGATTATTTAAAATATCTGTTGGTTTGGCTAAACTTTTCCATATAGGCATCTATCCACATGGGAGGTGAAATTGAAGGCAAACTCAGAAAAATGATTATGAACTCATGAAGCAAATGGAGACTCTGAACGGATACATGTAGATTATGTGGCAGTAAGAACTCCCCATTCAGGGTGTATAGTCCTTTAAACCCTTGCTTAGTTGAAAATCTCAGATGAAGAATATTCCCTATGCTGTGGCTGCTTGACTAGTCTTTACGCCTCATTTTATGGCAATCTCCATTAAAGAATATGTTCTATTCTTCTATTTTTTATTAAATTTAGGGTGTTGTTACTGGCTATTAAAGGTTAATAAATTGAGGGAGAAAATAGTACATACATAAATCTTAACAAACAACCTAAAGTGTGGTAAAGAGACAACAGCTGATCAGGAAGGTGCCCTGAAGGATAGTGTTATAATGGAACTTCTCCTAAGACCAAAGGGGCAAGCAATTGCTTGTTCAGACTTTTCTGGCTAGTAGAGGTAACCAGGGATGTCCTGACCATTCAGGTCCTGACCAGATCCCCAAAACTTCCCTAAGATAGCTTCAAATATATATTTTGAATAATAATATCAAGGGATCTTGAATGAGTCTCCTGCAAACTATAGATGTTTTGTTTTTCCATTTTTTTCATTCTTCTTTTGTTCCAGACAATTCCAGACTCCATTCCCAATTTTTTTCTGTGTGCAAAAACTAAGGCTTTGTGCACTCTGTTGCTATGGAAACAGGAGAGAGAGAAACAGTTTATGTATTTCAAAAGCTGTCAGCCTATATGCTTTGGATTTTGATAACTAAACCTACATACAGACCATCTTTCCTCTACTCCCAACGTCTAACATCGTAACATTTTTTTTTGTATACGTGTATATGTTCTTGGGGAAATTAAGAATCTATTTATTTAGCTTTGCTGCAATCCATTTTATACTTAGTTTAGTGTCCAGAGGACTGCTTCAGTGACGCGGTTAGAGAAATATAAAGCTGTTTTTAATAAATGCTTACTAAATCAGAATGGAGACAGTTAGCAGGCATCACAACTCAATCTATTTCCAAAAAAAAAAAAACAGATTGAAACTCTATTAATTTTAAAAGAGATCTGAATGTTGCCTGACTTACATTTCATGGAAATGTAATGTCTGCTATACCCTCTTAAGCTCTCTAATAAAAGAGCTATTTTGAAATTACAAAATACACTGTGTTGTCCCCCAGAGAACACAATTCAATAGCTTATTGATTTTTCCTGGCATCCTTAGTCTGGTGTGAAGGGGCTTCTGGGCTCCTGAACTTGGAAGAGGGGAGTTTGTTTGTAATTGGTTTAGATTCTGTACAGTAAAGTTACCTTCCCACACCCCCAACTCAAGTCTTTATGATAGTCCAGCCCATTAAGTGCTTGCCTTCCTACTATTCTCGGTTGCTTTCCAGCACTTCCTAATATTTTCAAGAAAATGACTGCCATTGTAAGGTCATTTTTATCAAGTTTAGATGATATAGTTAAGTGAACCAGGAAAAATACTAAGAACTTCAACCTTCAAAGCTAGAGCACACTCCAGTAGTTAAGGGGTCTGTTGGGCTCTCTGCTATAAGACTCTGCTATAAGTCCTGGTCTCTATAAGGATGATCTGCTTAATTCTGAAAATCAGAATTTCATTGACAAGTGTGTTTTTATTTTCTCCTCCATAAACTCATATTAGTAATAATTGATTTTTATATGTGCACAGGATGAGTGAAGGACAGAGAAAATAATGAAGCTGGTGATCTTCTGATTTTCCTCCTTTATTTTTTTTTAAATAAAAAGGAATATTCTCATTCTGGGGGAAAAAAGAAGGAAGGAAGGAAGGAAAGAAAGAAAAGCTCAAGTTCAAAATCTACTGGTCACAAAAGTTTCAGTGTTGCATTAGCTTAGTCTTCTTGTTTTATGTACTCATTTACCCAATAGACGGGAAGGGTTACAGAATTAGGACTTTCCAAAGTTATTTTGTTATTCCTAATAGCCATAGGAATTCCTTCCAAAGAACTCAGAGCATCTAATTGACTTTATCTTCCAAATACTTACTCTGTTCCCAAGAGATGATACATTAAAAATTTCTATTAAATTGCTAGAGATAAATGAAACCAAGAGATATCAATCAAGTGGCCTCACTGAGGCATGTGACAGTGTCTGTGGTTGTTTACAGATAACATGGAAAGAATAAGAAAGAGCTTAGCTGATTGAATATCAGGTATGCAGATTTTATAAATCCCCACCAATCAAGAAGGAGGTTTCTACAATGTATCAATGGATTCTGTTCTCAGCAGCCCTGTTCTCCTCATAGATTTTGCAAATTACTTGGATGAGAATATCAAATAAACAGTATGAAATTTTCAGATGGTGTACGCTCTAAAGAGTAGAACATATTTGTATAGTAGAACCAGATTTCAAAAACATATAAACATCTTGAAACAATGGCTAAAGCTAACAAAATTAAGTTTAGGAGAAATATAATGGTCCAATCTTAGGTTAGAAAAAAAATTAGAAATTGTCATGAAAGAAGTTGAAGTCTCCAATTCTGATGAAGATAGAACTGTGCACCTACCTACCACGTAAGGAAGACTTCATGACTATACCCTATGATACAGGTCTGCTCAAGTAGAATTACCCCAGCTACTGCCTGCTATAACCCTGCTGCTGATTGAGTCACAGGAAGAATAGAGGCTGAGAGGTGATTTCCAGGGACAGGGATGTGGGGGCCAGGCAAAAGAAAATTAGTGTTTAATGGGCATAGATTTTCAGTTTGGGGAGATGAAATGTTCTGGAAATGGATGGTAGTGATGGTTGCACAACACTGTGAATGTACCTAATGCCATACACCTAAAAATGGCTAAAACAGTAAATTTTGTTATGTCTAATTTACCACAGTGAAAATCTGTTTAAAATGAGAAACCCAGATATTCAACCCCAGGGCAGTGCCAATAATTTGGTAAGCACATTCAAAGTAAAATCATCTTCATAAAGACTTGCTCACCAGATCTTGCCCTTCCATCACTGACATTGTTTCCCTCTGACAGTACTCACAGACACAGAGATTCCTAAGTGGAATGTATTCAGGGTGTGCACATGTACTTGAGTGAGGGAGAAAAGATAAGAAAAAATTTGGCTTTTAAATGAAGGGCTGCCGATCCCAGGTATAATGGGATAAAAATTCCAATTAACTATCAGAAGGAAATAGGGCTACAGACCGGACATATTGAAAGAGTATACACAATGTGGTGTAATAATTGTTAAATTAATTCACATTTCTTGGAAAGTATAGAGGCTCTGTTATTTACAATATAAGTTGTCATACTTTATTATGCATGAGATTCAACCAGCAGAGTTTATTTGAAATTCAGATTTACTGCCCCCACCTGGCAGTTTTGATCTAGTAGACCATGAACTGGGTAAACTAAAATTTTAAAAAGAAATCCAGATGTGTTAAGATGAAGCCTGCTAAAGAATATATGTTGAGAAAATCTAAGATAAAGTATAGCTCAATAGTTCTCAAACTTCTTTCTCAGAATCTCTTCTTAAAATTTACTGAGGATACTAAAGAACTTTTGTTCATGTGGGTTATATCTATCATTATTTACTATATCAGAAATGAATACCGAGAGCTCAGAAAAATATTTCCTTCTAATTCCTTTCAAATTGTAACATTCACTCTTTTTAAGTGTAAGTGTGTGGTGGTGAAGAATTTAAAAGTGACTAGGTGGCTGTGCTGACCCATCATCAAGGGGACAGCAGTTCTTCCCACCATCATTTTTGTATCACCTAGGCAAGATCAACAGCATGATAAAGGCAAATATCATCCTATTATTATTATGGAAAGAGTCTGAACCTCATAGACATGAAAGGGGCTTAGAGGCAGTCAAGAGTCTACAGACCATACCCTGAGATCCTCTATTGCACCTCATTGTCTAATGTTTATCCATGGAAATGATGATGCAGAAGCAAGTGGTGATGGTAAGGATTGAGACAACACCTAATGTTATCATGCCACATATTATTTTTTTAAGTTTAACATACATTTCATTGAATCTTTACTGGACCTCCATGAATTATATAGTATTATTATCTTCATAACAATATGAAGATTATTGAGGGATATGAGATACAGGGAGGTTAAAATACTTGCCCATGCTCACAAAGTAGGTAAGTGGCAATGCTCACACTGTACTTCAGACCTTTTCCTGGAAGGAAGAGTGATATACACTGAGAAGAGGCATCATCCAGGGACTACAGCCCAGGACTTCTAAAGTGTTCTACCAGGAAGCATAGTATATGGAAAGTCATCAAGGTTATGTTTGCCTTAATAAAAACCACCAGCCTATGCCAATCATATTTAGGCTTCAAGTATCTTAATGTAATTCATGTCTATTTTATAAACATTCATTTCTATAATTCCACCATCTTCTCTATGTCTTAGTTTGGTCCAGTAATCTTAACCAAATCCTTTGTTTTAGGCTTGGTTGCCTGCTTCATGGATAATATTCTGTAATGAGCTTTACCAATAGATGCTGCCAATTCATTCAGTCATGTAACAGATAGATACATGTACATGTCTGTCCAGTATAAGCTGGAAAAGAGGCTTTGTTGGTATATACTGGAAGAAAAGATACAATATCAGAAGCTCTATGTTATTACAGGAAATCTGGAGAGTGACTTGTCCATGTGCTTCTATTGCCATCATGGAGGGGGCACAGCCCACACATAAATGCCCACATTCTCTTCAAATACATATCATCCAATCTGTAACTAAAATTGTTTGCTTTCCCATACATTTTTGGGTTTGTTGCATTTCAGGAGGAGATTTTTAAGATTCAACTAACATTTATTTAGTATCTGTATTATGCTCCTGCTAACTCCATCCTGTTACTTCCTTTTCCTACCTCTCACATCCAGAAACTTCTACTGTGACTATATCACAATATCTTGCTTTATATGTTTCTTTTATGAACTTTCAAAGAAAGAAGGAAAGCTTAGAGACTTTAAGAGACTGGCTTGTGGTCATGCAGGTCTTAAAACTGCATTTTAGCCTGAGTTTAACTCAAGCTCTCTGATATCGAATCCAGTGAGACAGAAAAGAGGGAGAATAAAACCAAAAACAAATCAACAGGGAAAAAAAAAAAGAACAAGTGCATAGCATTCTGAATACCAGGTATGCCCTAATCTGCATGAACTGTGCAGTCTATTTAAGGCGGCCTCATAGCATTTATTCAAGCAGGCTACCATGGTTTATTCAGTAAGCCACATAGCCTGAAATAAGAAAGCACCTATGAGGTAATCAGGCCAGCATTGGAGTTATTCTCACAGCACTGGAGATTTCATTTCTTTCCAAACAGTAATGAATCACAGTTAGAGTATGTATGAATGGTGCAGAGAGAGAAAGCAGTATGAACACTGCCACCCTTTCCATGCATTTTATTGTGATCTTCTCTTCCATTGAGCCCTGAGGTTGCTTCAATATTCTTCTCAACACAGGACTCCAAGCGGCCACTACCAATTGATCAGAGTTAACAATTCAAGATGAAAGCAATTTCTTCTCAGTTTTAAAGTCAGTCTTCACCTGTATAAACAACTCAGATACTGTTCTGGCTTTTAGAGTCTTACATATGGGAGTATCACATTTGCAATCTTTATATGTTTGCAATTACTTAGATGTTTATTGTCATAAAGAAAACAGTCTGACACTATTTAGCAGGTAACTCAACACCTACTCACACAGACTGGGTACATTTTCCATTCCTAAACAGCATCTGTGTCCTCTTATTAGAATCTAAAGACAGCCACTTGTCACTTGTGTTTCTTCTATGTCCTCCAATAAGTCAAAGGAAGGTGAGTCAGAGCACTATACTACCTGGGTCCAAAGAAAGTGAGTAGTACACACCTGAGCATTAGAAATTCAGACACCCTCTGGCTCACTCATCAGCCCTTGCCTGCGCACTTAAAAGAGAAAGGGGCAGAGTTGGATCTTGAATGAATTCTCTAAATGAAATCTCCACTCAATACTAACTGGACTCTTAGTCAACTTCCAAATGCCCTTGGGTTTTTCAGAAAAGTTACGCAAGGCTTAAAGATAAACCTCTACTAAAATTAAGGTAATTATTCATTGTAATACAATAGGAGAATCAACATTTCCTGATAGGTAGCAGGGAATCATACAACCCAACAGCTGTGCACTCCCTCGGAAGCTCTCCCATGGGTGCTTTCAAGCCTCAATCAGGACAGTGATAAGGGAACGATATAGGAAATATGGGGCTGCTGATGGCTCAGGTGAGTCGGTCAAGACTAAAAAAAAAAAAAAAAATCACACTTCAAATGGCTGCCTGCATTAAGAGAAGCACAACAAAAGAGCAGAGAGAGAAAGCAGCTCCACACCACCAACTATCATGGAGGCTCTCCTTATCATTCCACTCCAGTCCCTGTGATTATGAGGAGGGAGTGAAAGCATCCACTAATCAGGGCAGTGTGGTGTGCTATTCACAAGCTCATAACTGGCAGTAAAACAGAAAGGCCTGTGTCTGCTCTGCTGAGTAATTTCCACACTGAGGCCCTGAGCAGAGATGTCGCGTCATTTGTAACATCTGCCTTGGCATCCAGGAGCCAAAGTAAGCTAGTTAGAGAGTTGCACTGCTTCTTTCTCCCTTTTCTGATGACAAGTCTGAGGGACTTGAGGTTATTTATGACGAAAACCAGTCTGAGCTCTTCAGAGAGTTGTCAGTTTGATGCAGGTGAGACAGAAAGTGGATAGATGGCTTAGGAAACACTCTGGCCCCCTATTTACCTTGGAAAGAGGGGAGAAGTAGCACCAAGTGCAGATAGAGAAACTTCAAGTATCAAAGCAGAAACAGGCAGTGTGGAGGGCGAGTTTTTTTAACTACACAGAAAGGAAGACTTAGCCTTTATGCCTCATTAGTTTTCTGGCTTTCTACAATTTCTTGGACAGTGAGAGTAGACACTTTCCACATGAAATTATGCTCCAATAAAATTTATGGGGTCCAGTACCACCACTAATCCCAAGAGCAATTGGCTTTTGAATATAATCTTAGTCTTTTCCTAATTATTCTAAAACCCATACCCCTAGACCAGTGCCTCTCACTCCTAATGTGTATATAAATTACATGGGGATCTTGTGGCAATGAGAATTTTGATTCTAGTTTTGGTTGGATGGAGTATCCACAGCTTCCAGAAGGCTTCCAGAAAGGCTGGTCTTTCCCCACCCCTAACTCTCATAGTAGCAAACTACTGAATAATGCTTCCATGGACCACAGCAATATTGCTTAAACAGTCTTTACTTTGCTCTCTCATAATTGTGACTTCTCTTTAAACAAAAAAAGAGGGTCCAAAGCATGATCATAGCAATATAAACTACATCTTTCCAACAGTAAGTCATACTCCATATGTAATGATAAAACTGTAGAAGAGGACTCCACTCAGGCCTAAACAGGTGTGGGTGGCCACTTTCTGATGAGTTTGAGGGTGAATAAAGCTTATTGGGTATGTGCCAAAGCCATACACCTGTGCAGCTAATTGCATATTCAGAAATCCCAGAGAAATTGGAAATAAGAAATATGGAGTCTCTTAGCAATTTGGTACTTAGGAAATGTATCCAAGTAACACAGGGCAAATCAAAGCCATTAGCTATTCTATCTAAAAATGAAAGGCCCAGGGACCTTTCATTACAGCTTCTCTTGCTTGGCCTTGAACCATATCATGATTAATGGCACTCAATGGATGATTTCTTCTGTAAGGCTTTGAAGTAAGTACTACAGAGCATGTGAAACATGAGGACTTACCAGATGACCTCAAGAAGCCCACTGAGAGGATGGAGAATGAACAGAATTTGTTTGATATATTTCCACTGTTTCCTACAAAATTTCCACAGGACAGTTATTGCTGCAACAGTTCCTGAATGACTGGTTCCATATAACAGCCAATGCTATATTGAAGGTTTGCTACAGCAGAATTGCCAACTAGAATAATTTTAATCACATTTATATCAAATGATACCCACACTGAAGTGGTTTTAAACTTTTCCACTGCCCTTTCTATCTCTAAAATAATGTTAATCAGGGATGGGTTCTGCCTCACAGCTTCTCTGAGAGGTTCATCAGTATTCGTCTTTCCATTTTGCAGATGGGAGGACTGGGCTGAGAGACATTTAGTGACTGCCCAAAGCAAGAGCTGGAATCAGAAACTGCACTTGGGCCCTCTAGTCTCATCCTTAACCAACTGAGACATCCTGGCTCTGTTACACCAGCTTCTTGCATATACCAGGCCTGCCAACCACTTTAACAGCCAGCAACAGATGAGTCATTATGAGCTGCTATGTAGGGAAAAGAAAATATAAGACAGATTCTTATCCTACATAACTCTAGGGGAACTTTATATCACTAGATGTCAATCTGGAACCTCTCCTGAGTATTCTGGCTCTCACACACATAAGGGAAAGGTTGGGCTTATGGACACAATCTGGGCAGATCTCAAGTCCAGAACTCAGGAATGGAGGTTGACTTCCCAGGGCTTATAAGTAGACCTTTGAAATCTTTGAAATATGTTATTTAACCTTTCTGGACTTCCAATCTCATCCCTAGAGAGGGTCTATTTGTTTATTTGCCAGTGAGTCAGAGCACTGTCATTGGAAAAGAACAGGTTTGTTATTGGCAAACTTGGATTTATATCTTATCCCCACTTCTCATCAATGCTGTGACATTGGGCAAGTTAATCAACCTTGCTTGGCCTCAGCATTCTCATGTTTGAAAATGTAAAGATTTCAGAAACAATTTTCACAATGACATAAGGAGGATTAAATATGACTCAATAGCTAAAATGCTGCTGATATAGGATAGATACTTGATAAATGTTCTATATCTCCCTTTCCTTATTGATATTCATGAATAAAGTATCTTGAAAATATTTGATAAAGAGAATAATGCTAATATATCAGTCCTATCTTAATAAGCATTCACTCTGGGTCAAAAATATATCAACAAGTTATCTCATATAGAAGCAAGGTAATTGAGGTAAATTAACTGGAAAAAATAGAATACCAAAAAGGGGTTAGTTAATTGTCCTCAAATAAATGAACTGTTTTCATTCAATAAATTATGGTTTCCTATTAGTTTTCACCTCTGCTGAAAGACACAGTGAAATGTGTTCTGAATCAAGTAATGAATAAGGAAAAACCTCCTAATGATAATGGTTAAAATTGAGAATATTTTTTCTAGGAGAAAATGCTCAGAGGTTTATAGATATAATCCCATTTTAGGCCAACAGAATCCATGAAAATCTGCAATTATACTAACTCTAAGATAATGACAAATATAGAGTATTACTCAATTAAGGAATTATTAATAAAATGAAGGATTTACAGAGATAGCCTAATACAGAGAGAACACAAAAATTTTCATCATGAGTTTGCCTATAACAACCCTTTTCTCCTTTCAATAAGTGAGATGTTTGGTCCCATTTTCCTCCTATGTGAATGGGATAGTTGAATTTATTTATTTCTAGGATGATATTAACCATGTAGTTGGTTTCTCTGATTTAAAATGTGTCTCGAACTCTAAAATAAAAGTGTACTTTCATATTCTTTTTAGTGTCAGACAGACTTTGCAAGATGAGGTAAGTTTATAATATAAATTTTCACCTATCTAAAATGACTAAGACCACTCTTCAGTCTGTAGGAGGAGGAGGGCATCAAGGTCAAGGTCATGTTGAGCACCATAGTGAATCTCTGCTTGTGACACAGATGTTGAACAGCAATTTCTGAATAGAAAGTTATGACCATTTAATCCAAGACATGAGCTCTATAATGTGTTAGTGTTCATGTGACACTTTACCAGGGCATGGGCACTATATTCATATCCAGTGGTATTTAGATGTGATATGAGCACCAAATCTCTTTGAAAGTAATTTGCCACCATTTGATTTAGAATTTTTCCAATGCTCTCAAAGGTAAATGAAATCCATTGATTTTGTATTATAGGGTAAGAAGTGCAAAGGACAGTTGACCGACCATTGTCTGTAAGCTTGTCCTCAGTGGAGAGGCTCTTAGGGTGGAGAATTGGGATGAACCACAGGATTAGTGGAACCCTGAGGGCAAAGGAATCTTCTCTCAGTCTAGAGGGGGTGACAGAGCACAGGAAAGCAGGTCACGTTACCTATGTACCTGGAGAGAAAAAAGTTTTCTGTCACATGTAGACCTTATTAATGAATAATCACTGCATTGTTCATTACTCCACCTACGCTACAAAAGGGTAAAGTGGACAAGAATGAAGAGAAAAATGTCTGCAAGTAAATTTTCTTGGGGACTTGACATGCAGACGGATTTCCAAATGCTTTGACTCAGAGCACTCAGAAAGTAAAAGCAAGGAACAAGTAGGTGTACAGAGTGTCAGTTTGGTGGGTGAATGAGTCATACTGTAGGTTTCTTTCTTGCAAATGGTATTGTCACAGTGTCTGCTTGAGTTATTTGATCCAAGCTTTAAAAAGAAACATAGCAAGTCTTCCTTTCAGAAAGGAGACCCTAAGGAGTTTAACAGAAATTATAGTTTCTTTTCATCAACACTGCTACAAGCCTTCCTGCCACCAGCACTAATTACTGTGGCTCACCAGCCCTGGACTCCTTCAATTTAAGGCTTCACAAATACTCAAAGCTAAACAGTAGAAATCCAACACTGATGCGGGCTTTTTGCTCTCATTTTAAAATGCATTATATAAGAGGGAGAATCCTTATCTGAAACTACAGGTTTGAACACACCGTAGGTCTTAAATTAGACCTCTCTTTGAAGCTCAGTAACAGAACAGTAGATAGGAACACAGATACAGCTGAAAGTCATATTCCGGTGACAGTGCTGCAGTGCCTTTTCTATAAGGGGGTTAGAAAAAGAGAAGCAGAAGCCAGAAGACTAGAAGCACCAAAGAGCTATGTTTATCTGGGGAAGAAATGTCCACACTGGAGAAGGTTTCCTTGAATTTGTTCCTGGGAATTATGTCCATATGGAAGTCAGGTTGACTCTCTCTTGGAGAAAAATACCCCCTCTCCTATGAAAAAATAACTGTTTCAATCACAATGTTTCTTAAGATAGGATTGTAATAAATCCTAAAAAAAAAAGAAACCATCTTTTATCCAAAATGTGCAATACAGTTTAGCCTTTTCTTTCTTCTAGGATAGCATATTCTTCTGTTCCTATAATTCTTGTTAAACTTACCACGTTCTCTACTAATCATCCTTTTACTGGTCGCCTCCCCCTCTTACTCATTATTTATCTTATAAAATTCAAACTCAAAATGGAGTCACTCTGGTTCAGGCCTGCACGTATATGCTAACCTGCTTTTTGTGCTGCTATGATTAATGCTTTGCTATGCTTGCTTCTCACGGATGGGGGGCCAAATCATAGGCTGCCAGACCCCCTGGCCAGTTACCTAAAGTTCCAGGAACTGAAAGTGGACATAGGAGGTGCTGTCATGGTTGAACTCTAAATAACTATAGGTTGAATATTTGCCAAATTCTGTTTTCCTGAGTCATGTAGCTAGCCCACCCTATAATAACCTCTGAAACCCTCATTTCAGGGTCACTCTCTGAAGGAAAGGAAAGCTGACCCCAATCGATTGGCCTGTGTGCCTATTTCCTCAATAAACTTTGCTGCTTCTGCAGAGTTGTCTGGGCTGCACTTCTTGGAGAGAGGTGCGGGTTGGTGCAACAATCTTTATCATCTTTCCTAGCTTTTTTTTTTTTTTTTTTTTTTTTGCATTTCTGTGACCAAAATACCCAACAAGTGCAACTTAGAGGACAAAATGTTTATTTGGGGCTCACAGTTTCAGTGGTTTCAGTTCATAGATGGCTGACTCAACTGCATAGGGCCCAAGATGAGGCAGCACATCATGGTGAAAAGGCCCAGCAGAGGAAGGCTGCTCAGTTCATGGCAGGGTCAGAAAGGAGAGGGGGCACAGGGAGGGCCCACAGGGAAGATACATCCTTCCAGGCCATGTACCTAGTGACCTGGCTTCTCCAGGCATGCTCCACCTGCCTACAATTACCACTCAGTCATTCAAACTAGTTTAAATTGACACTTTACCTCTGAACATTCTTGTACTTACACAAGAGCTTTTGGGGAGGCACCTCACATCTAAAACATAACACTACTGAATACACAGCCTGATTATAAAAAGATTCTGTGGAGCAAGGGGTGCAGGTCAGTGATAGAGCACATCCTTATCATGTGCAAGGCCTTGGGTATGATTTCAGTGCTAAAAAAAAATACATAGGTATAATGTGTGAGTGTTTGTGTGGAGGGAGAGAGAGAGAGAGAAACAGAGAATATATAAAGGGATTAAATCACCCATAACCTTACCACACTAGTCAGCCAATAGTACTTTAGGAAATGAATACATTTTGGAGGAAACAGAAATCTAAAATTAAATATCATTTTACATCTTTAGGTAGAAAACATAAAATCATACTCCAAGCATTCTTAAAAATATATTTCCTATATTTAAATTTCCTTAAAAGCCATAACACTTCATCAAAATGTCTTAAGTGGATGAAGATGATCTCGTTTAGCAAATGAGAAGAAAGAAAAAGAACTTCATATAATTATTTCAATGAAAAAAACTGGATTGGATTTATAATGGTACTTCCAGTTCAGCCTCAAATAGTTGTGACATACTTTCACTGCATGAGCCAGGAATGGGTTTGGAATTGTTTCTTGTATCAAAAAGTTGTACTGAAAATTGCCTTGAAAATATTTTCTAAATTGTAGACCTGATAAAAATTCTTAGAGGAATGTGTCTTTTTTTTGTTATATCAGATTTCCATTTTCCAAGGTAAATATAAGAACAAGAAAATCTAAGCAACCCTTAGATTATTAGTACTTGAGATCTGTACTCAGATCATTTTCTCTATATTGGCAGGTAAGATCAAAAAGCCCAGCTTTCTGGAGGCATCACTGAACCCCCATGGGTGATATATGCAAATATAATTTTTCTCATCTAATGTTGATATAAAAAATGGTGGGTACTAAAAAGCCAGTAGCATAGATGTTAAAAAATAAGATTTTTCCCCTTTATTCTCTTAAATGGTAACATGATATAATCTCCAAAATAAATTCTCAGTGTTCCATTTGCCCATAGCATGATGTTTACTGTAAGCCAAACAGTTTTATAGACATGATTTATATTCTCCTGGAGTTTGGTGAAGACAGAGATGGTGGTTCAGGTTCAAATGACCCTAAGTTCACATATCAGATGCATGAACCTTATGTTGCCTGTAAGTATTTTGAAGAGACTTAGTGATTTCTAATCAGGCGATTAGCCCAAAATGGATGATCAAAGGAGAAAACCCTATTTTTTTCTTGTAAAGGATTTGATAAAAGTTGTTTCTCTACATCACTCATGACAAATTCATTCAAAATGGAAAAGAGCAGTCATTTGACTATCCAGTTTTAGATAGTTTAGAAGGAGAAGAGAGTGGGTCTATTGATGATTAAATTTTCAGAACTAAGTTTGCTTTTTACTTTTCAAAATACACTTTGTCTTAATCCTATCAATACTCAAACTCTAAAAACCTACCAATAGATTCTAAGGAAATTGTTCCATGATCTGATTAGAAAACCTGTCCATTGAAACCAACACCTCAAACCAAATCTGTTCTGTACTGTTTGAAGAGAACCTAACTCCTCTTGAGGCATCCCATACCCTGGGCACTGCTCCATTTGTTCAACATGTGACTCTAATGAATCTAAGGCAACGCACCTTGCAGTTTGTTCACAGAATGGAACTGATAAGCACAGCGTATCGCCTCCAAGGCATATACCAAGAGCCACCAGCTTCAACACCGAGCCGAAGAAGCTCTGCAGGTTCTAGCCATAGTTAACAAAATGCACATGTTAGATATTTAATTAATTCCAGGCTCTCACGCAGGGTTTCTTGGCAAGAGATATTAAGGAGAATGGATTTCATTGGCAGTCTTTGGCGTCTAAAAACTTTCATGGCACTGAACCTGCTGCCAGGCTCAAAGGTTTTCCCTTCTTCTTACAATAGTGACAACAAATCCAGGCCTTTGGATTATAGCACAAATTCAGGAATTCCTTGGTGTTCAATAAAATTGTGTAGAATGACAACAGTTTAATCGCAAACCACCCATTAGGACATAATTGAGTATTCTACCACTGATAAGTGCCAGGCACCTTGCCATTCATCAAGAGAAAAGAAGTGAAGTATACCAGTATCGAGAATTGCAATGCAGGTCAACAGGTGCTATAACCAAGGATATACAAGGCAGAGTACAGTGATGAAACTGTAGGAGTCAGGAAAAACAGAAGAAAAAGTGATATTTAAGAGGAGACAAAGCCAGAGATAAGAAGAGATCCTTACCAATGGGAAGTCTGCATATAAAAAGACAAATGAAACAGCATGATGGGTCTTCATAAATGGAACATAAGGCAGCTTGTTCCAGAGGAGATGGTATATGGTGATCCCAGAGAAACAGTAGGGAAAGGTTCTAACTAGAGCAGAGGGAAGAAATATTTTGCCTAGATGTCAAAGCACAGAAATGGTGTTAAATGGAAGCTGTCTTGCTGAAGACTTGAGTCCATCTCATCAATAATGGAGATCCATGGTAGCCCGAGAGTGTCTGGATCAGATTTATACTTCAGAAAGATTAGTCTCAAGGTGGGCATGGTGGTACACACCTATAGTTCAAGCTACTCAGGAGGCTGAGGCAGCAGGAATGTTTGAGTCAGGAGTTTGAGACCAGCCTGAGCAACACAGCAAGACCCCAGGCCAAAAACTCAACAACAGAAGAAGAAAGTCATTTTCATTGCAGCATCATTGGTAGACTGAAGGGAGGCAAGACTAGGTGCAGGTATAACAGCTGGAAGAACATTACACTAAAATAAACTGCAGGTGGTTGACAAGGGGCAGGAAGATGATGAGAAAATTTGAGGAATATTTTAGAAATAGAATCGATGCAATGAATGTGAGGTTAATGAGATAGAAGTGAGCTATCCGCAGCTAGGAAGAAGCACAGGTTTTCTGGCTTGAAAGCAGGATATAAAAGGTAGGTTTGATCATTTACTCCATTTAGAATGATGGAGTTCAAGATGTCTGAAGGTTCTAGTTAGAGATATCTATTAAGGTACATAACATGTGAGCCTGGAGCTCAATAATGAGGTCCAGTTCTTATGAAGACCAATGGAACAGAATAGAAGACACAGAGACAAATCTATAGTTACAGTCATCTGATACTTGACAAAAATGCCAAAAACATATCATGGAGAAAAGATAGACTTCTCAACAAATGTTGCTTGGAAAATTTCATATCCATGATAGCATTCTGCTATCAAGTATACCTAAGTAAAATAAATAACTTTAAAAAAAAGAAATCTAGTTGTTCTAGTCTTCAATCTTCAATTCAGGATAAATACTATTACATACCGTTTCATATGTCAAAATGAACCCAACTATTATGCACAACTATAATGCAGCAATAAAAGCAAACAAGAAAAAGAAAAATAATGAGGTCCAGTCCTGAAGTAAACAATTGTGAGTTATTAATATATAACCTCTATTGAAGAGTCTTTAGCAAATTGGCATGGTGGCAGGTACAGAATATGCTGCCTGTGGGGCAGCCCCAGACACTCTCATAATATCTCCAGGACAAGTTCCCCTGAGATGCATGTCCCTAGGATGGACACTGTGAAGATTTTGGGTAAGATGAGAGGGTACTTAAGGTCTCTCTCTTTCTGTAGAAGGGAATGGTTTGTTCTGAACATTTACAAGACTAAGATTATAATCAGGCATGTGTTATCCCAAATTTTACCTCAAGGTCTATTTCTTTATTATTTTAACACCACTCCTTTAATCTTCAGGGGTATCTATTTAGATAGACAGGTAGGTAGGTAGGTAGGTAGGTAGGTAGGTAGGTAGGTAGATAGATAGATAGATAGATGTGTGTGTTTTTATATATAGAGAGAGATGTGTATAACATATATATATACATGTTATATATATCTATATGTAAGTGTGACATGAACTTTAATTAAATGGATATTATAATGTCAAAAGTACTGGATTTAAACTCAGACATCTCATTACGAGTTGTTTTCCTTTTACAGATTAGACTAGGTAGTAAGTCGTTTTCCTTCTCTGGGCTTCTATGCCCAGACTTATAATGTATGACATGGTTAGATAAGATACTCTCTAAAATGTCTTTTCTAAACATTTCTCAAAGGGATTTAGTTCATAACCAGACATAAGTAAATATTTACTCATTTACTGCCTCTGTTATTCTATTACTTAGTCAATGAACATGGATTAAACACATATTAGTTACTCCAGGTATATTAATACACAGTATAGAGACTAGGATAGCTTAGATGTATATTTTTCCTTAGTAAAAATATATTTTCTCAAGAACTAATTCTTCAGGTTGTTGGTCTCTTTTTCTCTTTTTGTTATGAGTCAGACTTGGTATATGGGTTTGGAGGTTGCTATAGAAGAACAAAAGCATTTATTGTCCAAAGTGATATCCTGAGAAAATAATCTTGAAACTGTAGATGCTGAGGGTCACAACATAAACACACATTGGGGGACTTTTAGCAAAGAACAGTGCCAATAGCTCATGGTTAAAGAGACATCCTGGTAACAGGGTGATCTAAAATAGCAAGACTCAACCTTTTCAAGGTAGATTAGGAGAGACTTAATCAAAGGGACAAGAGGAGGATAAGGATATGGTTCTGAGATCTTTCTGTGGACATGGAGCTCTCTCTAGGTATTTATGTTTAATGTCCATAGATCTGTCTGGTAGAGACAGCCTTAGATGGTAGGTTGGCTAATATGTACCTGCCTAAGCACCTTGCTCTTTATAAGACTATTCTCCACCTGTCCCATCAAACAGAAGATGAGCTGTGTTTATATTAATAGGGCAATTTTACTTATTTTAGGAAAGATAAGATACAGGGGAGATGAGCAAGTACTGATGAAAGATCAGCTTTTCAACTCAGAATGGTCTGACTGGGAAGTTAAGCTTGCTCTAATGTATTATTGCTCTTTTCTAATGCTTGTTTTTTGCTGCTCAACAGACCTTCTTTTGGTGGCAGAATTGGTTTTCTCTTGGGGAAGTACTCCTCTACCAGTCTATGATCTTGATGGCTGTACACAGCTTTATGCTCAGCCAATGGACAGGCCGAGTTGTATGCTTTCTCCCTGGCACTCAGAAGTATCCTAGAGGAGTGGTGCAGGAAGGGAAAACAGATGATGCGGAGTCATTTCCACCCAGGGCTCTGGGGAAATGGCCTTTCACTTGGCTACCTTGAGGCGACCTTGGATCCGACCTTCCCAGGGTCTATTTAATCCGGTGCGCTTATCTGTCTAGTTTTCTTTCGATAAGTTCCTTATTTGCTTATGCTAGGGAGTCTACGCTTCTCCCATTCATACTAAATAGTTAATACCTCTTCCATATACCACTCAGTATGATGAACCCTTTCTGGTAAGAGAAAGTGTAGGAGTTTTAAAGTATTTTGAAGACTACTGTATTTTGAAGTAGGTTTGAGAGATGAAGTAAATGGTCCTAGAGCCCAATGTTTGACTGGTATGTGAAAGAACAGTATAAGATTCAGACTACTTGAAGGTCTCTTTTACTTGAAAACTTACTTGTGCCCTTTCTGAGATTGTGTTTAAAAGCAGAAATCCCTCTTAACAACATGAAGGCTTCTTTAGAGCTTTGTCATGCCCTATTCATGGGACCAAGTGCTACTGCAGGTAGATTAGTTTCATTTGCCCCAAACCCTCTCTTTTCCAGTAGCTAATATAGAACTTCCAGAATTTTCCTCCAGCCTCTGCTTTCATTCTTAAGCAAAGGGATTCCATTATCTTCCACTCTTTCTTCAGCTTTGTCCACAAGTCATTTGTTATATTACAGCATTTCCTGAAATTTAGCAAATTCTTGAAAAGAAAGATTTAATCTTCTCAGGAGAAGCTGGGAAAGATTTATGGACGCCTATTCTTAACATGTCAAAATGTAGCTTGGCTGCTAAATTTACTGGGACCGCCTACACAGCTGAGGATTTCTGTGACTCTGCTGGAAATAATGGCTTTAGGAGATAACCAAACAGCATTAGAGAAAAATATTTGAGAGAAAACAGATTTTTAGGTTGCAGAAGTATTTCTTGTTTTAGAAAAGAACATTACAGTTTAGGAGCTCATTAAGTTGTTTTCCCTTATGTTTGACCCCAAATTAGAGTTTGGATTTCTTAATTTTCTCTTCTAAAATCATCTGCAAGATATTGTTAATGAGTTTCCAGGTTTTCAAATGCCACACAAAATGAAAGCATTAATTCTTAAGTATTATTATGGAATGAATTGGATTTTGTCAGGTAGCCTTTACAATCCATATTTTCCCCCTATGCTTAATGATTACAAGTAATTTAAAAATAAATACTTATGCAAGTGAACCAATAGAAATATTTCAATCAAAGAACAAAAAGTTAAAAACCTGATTACTATACGTGCATTTTTCTGTAGTAGTAGTTTCATTCTTTTCATATCTTTGTTCACCTTATTTAACATCTACAATTTCTCCCCACATATATTGGCCCTCTCGCCTCCTCCATTTCATGGAAGAAAATGGTACTCTGTTACACAAATGTGCTCCCTATTTTGTTTGAAACTGTATTCAGTCAGTCCCTGCAGAAGGAATTGGTAATGAAATTCTATCTCTCAAGTGTGTGTAGACATATCAATCATTTTAAGTGGAAACAATCATTCCTCTGCCATTTGGAGCCAACATCTTTGAACACAGAAACAGTACCATTGCTTTCTGTTGCTCGAAATAGTTTTTCCATATAATGCCAAGGTTTACCTTCCCACCACATACCACAGAGGTCAAGGAAAGCAGATTTTCTGATAACATTTGATTTGAGCAAAGGGAGGGATAAAAGGAGCATTCTGTAATCTGGGCTTAGAGCTGACTGAAGACGCAAAGGAGGTGATTGAGCAGCCCTGTGCTGTCACCCTACAGCCATGCCCTGATCTCTGCCCAGGGTTGTTCTGAAACTACAAAGATTTGTAATTTTTTTCCATGCCACTGATACTCAGTCCTCTCAACTCTTACATCACCTACACAATTCAGTATTTTTTTCTCCCACTTATATAGCAAAAACATTTTGAATTTGTGATGCCATCTTTTTCTCAATAATGATCATATGTGTTTAGCTTTTGTCTTGGTTTCAGAATTTTAGAAAGTTGACACTAGAAAATACAGAAAATAAGGTATCTTATTTATTTTTATTGCAACTGCCCCAGCTGGCATGCCTCCTCTACCTACCATAAACTTTGAAATCCAGGCGTATTTAAAATGCTGCCGGCTGAAGGCGTGTTGCTGATGAGCTAGAGAAACAGCACATTAGCGCAATGCATTCCAGTTACCCCAGGCCTGGCTGCTGTGAAGCAAAACGCTTCTTACTTTCAATCCCCAGATACAGAGCAGCATCAATGCAGAAATATTAAAGAGAAAATTAATAATTTATTTCAAAAATTCATTTGCAGCTGCACTTCAGTGAATTAGCTACTTTTTGTCTTTCTCCTCTTAGTTATTCCTCTCTCTTAGTTATTCCTCTCCTTAGTTATTCTTCTCTCTTGCTAATGATCCAGTTGGAACTAGGAAGAGGAAGTAAATGGGTTTGGAAGAGGTGTGAGTTTGGTGCTGCCAGGGCAGGAAGCACAAAGAAGAAGGTATTTTTGTGTGGGTGCCCAAAGGGACCTGATAAGTGAAAAGGGATAGGTTAAACTTAATGCCATCTTCTTCACACTAAAAACAATAGGAAACCATGTTACTATATTATAGGTTCCACTTAGTATTTTAGAAGAGGAGAAAATTAAAATCCAGCAAGCGAAAGTTGCCAGTTATTAAAAAATTAATCTCTTGTTTATCACTACATCATCTATGCAATCCACTTTCCTGCATGCTCATTAAAATAGTGTGGCCACACAGACAAAGCAATCATATAATTTCACTTAATTGTTACATGGAGCTTGTGTACTGACTTCCAGAAGGGCTGGGGGTGTGCACAGCAATTTTTGCATAACACTTGCTTATCATAACTTGCCAGATGACTCTAAGGTGACATTATGGCAAGGTTCAAATTCATAGCCATTTTAATCATTTTCTAAGCTAGAAGAGAAAAATCAGTCAGAGAATTTCCATTTACCAAACTCCAGACTGAGGCTTTCTTCCATGTTTTAAATACTCCTGAAACAGGACAACCTTTACCGTCATGCCAGTCCAAGCTACCATTTCAAAGAAGGCAAGAAGATTTGCTTTTTATTTACCTTATTCTAAGTAGCCATTTATTGGGAGAAATAACCTTTGTACTAATGAGATTTTGAAAAACAAATGAATGTAAAAGCAAACACTGAATTTTCTCTTATAATCTTCTTGTTCTGGCACAGGATCCATAGCCATTTGAGCACCAAATGATCCCCTCAGGGATAAACAATTTCCATGGGTGCAATTGGATGCTCTGGCATGTGTATCAGCAGAAAGGGGATAAAGTTAAAGAAGAAAATGAAGAGAACTTGGTGTTTAATTTTATCCAAAAGACAAGAGACAGGGAAAGGAAAGAAGGAAGTACAAGGAGAGAGGATGTCTCTTGTATGCCAATGCTATGATGTTGGGGCAGATGTTCCTCTGTTCTGTTCAGCACAGACTGTTGCCACAAGAGCCCTCTGACTTCTCTGTGAGAATCTGTTTAGTGTGCACAGCACTGTAGCCCAGACTGTCATTAAGAGTCATTTGCTCAGCTTTCACATGACCTGACAAACAAGCCATTTTTATGATCAAGAACTCATCAGCTAATTCAAAATTTATTTTTTTGAATGTTAGCATGGGGCAGCATCACCTAAAAGAATACTTGATGTCATCTCATCTCTGGGTAGGGAACAAAGGCTTTGTGATTTTCACAAGATTTTCAGTACTATAGGTTGTGGGAATGTAGCTCAGAATACCATCATAGCACTTTCCTTGGGTTTCTAAGCTATGCCCAACAAGTAATCAAAAGAGCTAATCTGAGTATCTTGGTAGAAAAGACTTCTTCTCTTAACACTAAAAACCTTTCAGTTCAGATGAATTCATAATCACCAATGCTGGCTTATGTAACTATCATAACTTAAAAGAGATCTATGAAAAGGAGAAATTTGTTCAGCATTCAGCCACCAATAACCTCCACACACCATCCCAGTGAACTTCCACTGGCTATGAATGTGCTCTTCCCTAGAAATTCCTTATGTGAAAATTTACCAAAAAACAATTCATCTTCTCACACAATAAGAAACTGAAAATCTATCCCGATATACAGTTATTGTTCCTAAAAACATAGAATATAATTGGATAATTTAATTAAAAAGGTTTCTTTGTCTGTTTCAAGCTGTATGTGTTAAAATAAGTACAGTGAGCTGGAGTAATCAATCAGAACGTTTCTCTAGCATCTCCTGGCAAGCCATGACACCAGCAGCTGGAAATTCGGAAGACATCTTTCCGTCCTCATTTCTTCAGCAAGAACACTTAGAACATGGTAATGATTGGCTTTAAGGAATCTTGTGCTTATGAAAAACTACCCTGCTTCTGCTTTATGCATTTAAAGTTCGTCTCCTGCCAGACTCATTACGTGCCCTGAAAGCTCCTAGAGGCTTTTGACTTCCTAGTACTGCCCCCATGTGGGCCAATGCTGTCACTAATACAAGAAGTTACCTGCGTCCCATTTTTGACATTAACAGAAGGAAGTAAAAAGCCTTGATTTTTAATCGTTTTTATCCTATACATTGATTCGAGTTCTCAAGTGAAACAAAACTGTTTTCCAGTCTCAGAGTCAGTCAGAAAGAAGGAGCTAGGCTAGTAGGCTTGAAAAAAAAAAATAACAACAACAAAAAAAAAGAGGAGAGAGGATAGGAAAATCTAGGCCAATGTTCTCTCTCACCTGGGATTCTTGTTTTTCTCCGCCCAGAAGGTCAAATCTCAGCTGAATCAGTATGCAGATCACATACACAGCAACTACAGTTCCAGACTAGGGAATGTGCTAATTGGCTCACCCGCCCGAAGAAGAACCAGGGTACCAGTCGTCTGACACACAGCCTCTGAGGGAAGCAGGGCTTAATGCAGGACACAATGTTCTCGCCACTCTGCACCGCCGCCTATCTCTGCTTCTTGCAAGCAGTCTGGCCATACGTAGTGGTGACTGGAGCACTTCCATAAATATTCCCACTTTGCAGACTAATGTGTACACTTGGGATTTTACAATGCTATTTAATTCAGAAGATATTAAAATTAAAGCCAGGGCCCCTTCAGGCATCTTTTCTTGTACACTTCTATAGTTTCAAACAGAGCACTATACGATGCAATGCATAAGAAGGTACGCAGAAACATGCCATCAGTGGCGTTAATACCCACTAAGTCTGTTCTTAGCGCTGAGAATGTGGATCATGCTACGTCCTATACCGGACAGTACATGACAAGGAACAACCACCTCCGTTCCTTGCATGTAATCCCCTCTACCATTGTCTCAGGATTCCAGTTCTCAGAAATTAACTATTTAGTTCTTTTCTGAGATTGCTTCTGGAAGATGGAGTGCTTCAGAAGAGCATGGAATCTCATGACTGACAGCGTTCACCTTGTTCCAGGCAGCAATGATATCCTTGGAGCTCTCTTTGATTAGGGAGCTATCTTTCTGAATCATATGGCATCCATTTTGCTGATGCAACAGGAACAGGAACAAACTGTAGCCGTCAGTTGTTGATTAAGTCTGATAACTTACCCTGGCTAATGAGGCAGAGGTTTTTCATGCATCTTCTGCCTAATGCCACTCATTAAGTGTACACTTATTAAATATTCTGATAATCATGGTAGTCATAATAGTGGTAATGATAGCCACTTGGTGACAATGGTGACAGGAGAAAGCATCCTCGAAGTGAGAAGCTTTCATTTTGCTGAAGCAAATCAAAAGAGGTTATAGAGCTGCCATGAGCCATATGCTGAATACACAGGACTAAGCATGCATTTGCTTCATAATGTTTTTAACAAACTAAGAGTAATCACCTAGAATATTTCTTGGAATTATTTGAATACACAAAAGTACAAATTCCCAGGCAACACAAATACTTTCTCCTGATTTGAGTTTGCATTTTGACCTGCAACGATCAGAGAAAATCTCGGTCTCAGCACTGTAATTTACAATCTGCTTCAGTTCCTTATTTATGATAGTTAAATTTTAGGTCAAATACCCTTGTGGAGCCAACTACCTTATATTAAAGAGAATCTTCAACCTCATCTAAATAAGGCTGGCTTTTTTGCTTGTTTGCTTGGTTGGTATGGGTTTTTTGTTTGTCTGTTTTCTATACAGGTTTGTAGCTGAAAATTTTTTTCTTGCTTGTATTTTTCAACTTTTATGTTTGTTAGACAGTCTCCAAGTTTAGGGCAGGATGAGATGTGAAGATGTCAGAAAATTCAAGGAAACTTCTATTTTGTAAGTCTCAAAAGGATTTGATAAGAATATGAATTGTCAGTTTTGCTCATCACTCAGTTCTAAAATCTATACTCACAACCTTTCATGTCTGTCTTATCCCTCACTAGCATCAAACATAATAAAATCAAAATAAACTTCTGATGAAAATCAGATTTCAAAATTTTACCGTGGGTTTCTTTTCTGTTTGATTCTTTTTGATCAGCACCAGATCCACCAGAAACAAACACGTTTCTCCCAAATCCCATTTTGTCTCAGCAGTACTCCTAGCAAGAAAAAAAAAAATAGATGAATATGGAAATGATGCTGTTCAGATACTTCTTCTATCATCTCTTTTAACAAGTTCATAAAAGCAACACTCATGTTGGCCTTATGAAATTTCCAATTTGAAAATAAGATAGATAATACAGTAGATGCAGCTTTAAAATGTGTGGTGATCTTTCTCTTGCATTAGGAAATCTTGCGTCCCTGACAGTTCAGTAGCACCATTTCCTCTTTTCTCTTAAGCCTAATGTAAGTCTAATGGGCTCATTTAAGCTTGTAATGAACAACTTAGGAGTTTTTACTCCCGGGTTCCCAATCCTGGTAGGTGACAACAGCTTGTTTGCATTTGCCTTATGTATTTGATGCTCCACAGTAGTGAAATGCAATCCTTTGCTGTCTCTACAATTATTCTGACGCCCTTGCAACATGATGTGTTCACCAACACTAGTTTACCTTTTGTAGCCTGAGGCTTTCAACCTGGTGACATTTGAATGTACCTGCTCCAAAGAAAGCATTGGTCTTATGACAGTTCTGTGATGTGAAATAAACTGAAAGCAGACTCAACTGACCTGATTATAACAACATACCTGAATCTGGAGATTCTTCTAGCTACTGATGATTGCTTTTCTCATATTTAGAAAAGCTATACAATGGCTAAAGAGGAGAGAGAGTCTGTCTTTGATCAAGTCTCTGAAATATAAGAACTTGTCAGAGAGTTTACTTATTTTTTTTTGTCCCCAGGAGAACAGAATATCAGGAACACACGTATGATAATTGACTTAATAGAATCTTAGTTCGTGTTGTTGACAGAACATCAACAGGGTCAGAAAATTTCTATCTTGGAGGGGATTATGGGAGAAATCTGATTAGGAGATATTGCAAAGAAATTGGCAATCATACTGTATTTACTTAAAATGTAACATTGCATACGTATATGTGGAAAATAACAGATGGCCTGAAAGAGGTTATGGACAGGGGTAAGGATGTGGTTCAGTGGTAGAGCACTTGCCTTGCATATGTGAGTCTCTAGTTTCAATCTTCAGTACTGGAGGTGGGGAGACAGAAAGAGAGAGACTGAGATTGAACAATTATAGACAATTACACAAGTCTTCCATCTCTTGGCACTTCTAAAATGTACTGTTGGTTGATAACCCATTTGGAAGTTTATTGTTTGTTAATTGTTTTTATACTGCATGGCATGTAATATGTAGAGTAACATAAGCTAGATAGGTTCAATAAAGAATATTCATTTAAATTAACCTACCTAATGAAAACAAGCCAAACAAAATATTTATTTTATGCCAGTGGCTTTTGTTCCAAATTCTCCATGAGATCTAAATTGGTTCTATTAAGTCTAATTCCCAAAAGCTTTTATTGTCTGGGTCCATCTGCCAAAATGAATTGCCATTTATAATGGATCCAGAAAATGATAAACATGTTGGGTAAAATTTACCATAAATAAGCCAGCTACTGCTGACATAGGGCAGAAATAGCATATAAGTTTTCTGTGAAAGGAAGAACTAAAAGCTAGCTACTGAATACTCATCACTGCTGAGGCCCCAAAATTCTTCCTTACAAAGCCATCCACCAGAAAGAATTAAAAAGAAAAAAGAAAAGAAAAAGAAAAAGAATTCCAATGTTAAGAAGTCAAGAGCTGAGGCTAGTACTTTTCTTATGTTATTTCTACAGCTCTATGGAATACTCTGTGCTGGTAGTTGTTCCTAATCAACTGGATGAAAGAGAAAACAAAAATAAGAACAACTGCTTGCTGTGTATCTAGTATATGTTCAATTCTCTTCTAAGATAGAGGATACCTGGGCAAATCCTAGTAAAGACCTTATTGAATTTTTTTTCACTTATTACATAATTCTTCCTGTTCTTTTCTCAGAGTTCTTTGAATACTTTCCCTGAAAATATTTAGCCGAAAATTAATCTGATAACATATCATCAGCACAATAATCATTAATGCTCACTATAGCCCAACCTTTAGTAAGTTCTAACTGTGCTAGCAAATAGATTTTGAAAAAGTAGAACATTCCCAATTCCATCACTCTACCTGGAAATAGGGTAGCATCATGAGAGTATGATGACCTTTGAGATCTGGTGCTTTCAGCAAGGTGATTATTTGGTTCCATGATATACACCATTGAATCCTTGTCTCTCTCTTAAGTTATACAGTTGTCTTTTGATTTTATATATCAGAATAAAGTGGCCTGATATTTAAAATGAAGCCATAATCCACATGGTGCTTAGAATGCACACTTCTAGAGAGCTGACAAAGAGAGTGCTACCTTTTTCTTTTTCTTTTTTTTACTGTAGTAAGTGGTTTATTAGCATTTTCTTTTCTCTAAACATTTACCTTAACAGAGTAGGTTGAGCATTAATAAGAAGATGGCTCACTAATTGTCATCTAAGTGAATAGTTTCTTTGAAAAACTGTACTTGTAAATATAATGAGTGGTATCTCCTGGCATATCTGCTCTTTACATCTAAAAGTATATCCTTTTTTCATATTTAATTTATTTATTTGTTCTATTTAGGCTTACATGATAACAGAGTGCAATTTGATTCATTGTACATAGATAAAGGATAACATATCAATTCTCTAGTTGTAAGTTGTATAGAATCACAACATATATGCAGTCATACATAAAGTTAGGGCTATGATGACCATCATATTCCACCACCTTTACTGTCCCCATACCCCCTCCCCCCTTACACCCTGTGAACAGAGTTCCACCATTGTTCCCATGACCTTCCCCACATTACGGATCAGCATCCACTTATCAACAAGTACATTCAGCATTTGGTTTTCTGAGATTGGCTTACTTCACTTAGCATGATATTTTTTAGTTCCACCCATTTACCTGCAAATGCTATAATTTTATTCTCTTTTATTGCTGACTAATATTCCATTGTGTATATATACCACAGTTTCTTTATCCATTTATCTGTTGAAGGGCATCTAGGTTGGTTCCACAGTTTAGCTATTATGAATTGAGCTGCTATAAACACTGAAGTGGCTGCAGCACTGTAGTTTGCTGTTTTTAAGTCTTCTGGGTATAGACCGAGCCTCCTCACCCAAGGAAAACATGATGTCCCAGAACTAGCATATATGAAAGAACCTATAACTGCCAATGGACTTCACATTTTATCTCTTACCATAATTGTACACCTTGCAGAAGAATGCAAAATTTTAGCAATTAGTCACATCTATCAAGTATATGAGCTCTTCAACACTGATTTGCAAAAAGTTAAAATCATTTCTTTACTTTTTGTCCTGGACATGTTTTACAGAGCCATCTATCCATATCCCTTTCTAAAGGAAACTGGCCTTCTCAAATCTCTGCAAAGGCTGACAGCCTGTTTTGAAAACAAATGATTCTACGTGTCAAGCCATGGAGATGGGACTGGAGCTAGCCATTCTACCAAGGAGGTGTTTTGTTTTGTTTAGTTTTGTTTCTTTCTCATACTAATATGCTATCCAGGGATTTAGAATTTGTGTGGCCCACTTTAGTACATAGGGTTCGTCAATCATAGTCTCAGTCTTTAAGAACTTGAATATGAATAAAAAAGTATTTTCTAGTTAGAAAAGACAGGGAGGAAAAGACAATGATGATGGTGGTGGTGGGGACAGAGGAAGTGAAGTGGCTGACTCTATTAATGATAAACCATTAGGAGAGGATTTTAAAATTCCTGATACTCAAGACCTTAAGTTCAGAACCACCTCCTCAAGGGCCAAACCCTCTTATTGTCCTGGGATTAAATATCTGAAAGCCCATCACCAAAACCATCCAAAACAGTTCTTATGTGAAATCTTAAGCTGCCTTTTGCCTAGCTAGCTTAAGTAGAAACTAATTTCTCACAATCAAATAATCCTAATGAGACATACTTGGAACATTTTCATATTTGAAGTTATAGTATTTTTAAATTTTTATTTGTTGATTTATTATTTTTATTACTCAGTCCTCTTTAGTCAAAGGATAAAAGGATAATTAAGAGTGATGAAGAAACATGGAAGGAAGGATGCTAGAAAATCAGTAAATGTCCCACTGGTTTTTGAGGATATGCTCAAATTGGAAACATTTGCTTATTGGTCCATGTAATAAAGAACATTAACTTTCTGTGTGTCTGAGATGAGCTGTATAGACAAGAAAGTTTTTAAAAGTCAAGGAACCATAATAAGCCTAGGAAAAAAATATAAAGTTAATAGATACTTGTTAATCTTTAATGTCTATAAGAATAATCTAGGAATCATGTCAACAATGTGAATTTTAATTCCATAGACATAGGGTGGAGTCCAAGAGTCTGTATTTCTTACAAGCTTCCATGCGATGCCCAGGCTGCTGATCTGTAAATCACATTTTGAGTAGCCAGGACATAAATAGAAGGTTTTTACATGAAATTACATCATCATTCTCATTATTCTTTTCAGGATAGCAAAATAGAAGGTGACCACTGAAACCAGACAAAGTCACCATTTCCAAGCTGTGTGGCTTTAAGCAACTCATTTAATCCATCAAAGTTTTAATTTCCTCATTTGTGAAATGGTGATGATAATATTTATCTTGCAAGATTATGCAAATTAAGTGATATAAAATATGTAAATTTCACAATAGCTCCTATGCAAATGGTATTTATTTTTCCATTAATTCACTATGGTAATCAGAAACCATTTATTGAACAATATGCAATTTCCTACAATAAGTGCTAGAGAGGTAATATATGATCTCTGCCCTCAGGGGTTTACAAACTAGTAAGAGTGAAAAAAATATATATCTCTACAGGTTTTTATAATATAACATGGAAATAAATATCATAGAGAAATAAAAACAAAGTACTTTGGGGTTTAATGAAAGTTTGCAGAGGTATGGAGGATGGAGGAAAAGGTAGAGGAATCAAGAAGAGTCTTCAAAAGGAGACTGCATTTGAACTAAATCTTGAAGGATGGGTAAGAGTTTGCTGGGTAGAGAAGATGGGAACTTTCATTAAAATAAAGGTAATAGCTTTTAGAAACCATGGCAGTGTGAAAAACTGTGGCCTTTTAATGGCACCTCCAGAATTCCAATGTAGCTAGAACTGGATTAAATTGGAGAGAGGAGGTAGATGAAGCTAGCTGCATTTCAAAAGTGAAGACTCTATATGCATACTAGGACCCTAGAACTGACTGCATCTCCTGTTATTGCTCTCATGACATCTTATTATGATTATATGCTATATCATATTACATAACTCTGCAACTCTAGTAAAAATGTCGAGTCCATAACAGGTACTCAATGAATCCTTGTTGACAGAATAAATGCATAAATGTTGGAGGGAAAGAGTTTCCTGTGGAAGGGGGAGAAGACCTGAAATAATATTCCTCAGACAGATCCCATAGACAGTTGCCTACTCTGCTTATCCTGCAATGACCCTAGTCCATATGGGCGCTTCAGCATAAATATGCTCTGTAGAGTGACACCAAGCATTTTTTCTTTGGAATGATTGCTACATTATATAACAAAAACAACCATCCCATTATACAACCCATTACATGCATTCCATTTGGCCTCCCTGTGATGATTCAATCTCTTGGTGGCGCTTAAGATGGTAAAGGTTGAGAGAAACTATTATACTCTAAGCAGATTGGGATCATCAGATGAAAACTATGGTGTGTCAGCACTGCACCCACCATCACTTGTAACACAAAGTTCAGTAATATAGCTTGCAGCTACTAGTTGATTAGAACGGCTTTCTAGAACGGGACTTCTGCTTTCTGAACACAGAGAAGCACAGGGCTGCTTATTTCCCAAGGAGGCAGAATGGCACAAAATCTGCAGTAAACAATATGATTTCAATACAGAAAGCCGGCTTATGTCTCACTTCATTTTCATTCCGTCTATTGATTTCTTCAGGATTGTGCACATGTATTGGAATACCTTTATTGAATCCCCCAGGCATTCTGAGTAAACATAAACAGAATAATGAAGAACAACTGTAAAAGAACAATTATAAAGTATCTCATGGCTTTGTATTGTATTAGAAATAGAAACCTTGGGTTTATCAGATAGAGCCATTTTAGAGCTGGCTATAGGCAGAATGCAGAAGCAGCAAAGTTCACCTTCTAAAGAGGAAGGACAGCACAATGGTTAGGAGTGCAGGCTGGAGCAAGGGAATCTGGATTTGAAACCACTTGAAGACCTCCTGACTCTGTGATTTGAGCTACACTGCTCAATCTCTTATGCTTTAAGCTCATCATCTATATAGTGAGGATTGTAAAATTACTTAATCCATAAAGCTGCAGAGTTAATCCATGAAATATCACTTACAAGAATGCTGGCATAGTACAGAGTAAGAGCTTCATGAATGTCAACTATTTTTATAATCTTCAGCATTTCCACCCTACTAATTTAGTAAATGTGCTCTACTTCCAAACTACCTCATTTCACATTTTGAGTATCCCTTATATTCTTTTTTTCTTTTGCATGCTCATATTTCTAGCAAGATTTTTAGTCGTTTGTATGTTTATGTTCACACAACTGTTTCCTCACAAAATGTTGCACTTTACAGAAATCTTGTTTTACTGTTTGCCTCACATTATAGAAATAATGTTTTCTTCTTTTTTCTTTTCTTTGTTTTTGTTTTTTTGTTTGTTTTTTGTTTTTGTATAAAGGAACCCATAGCATCAATAATCAAGTGGTCAGAAACCTATTACCCTAGCCCACAACAAAAGCCCCTGAAGTTAAAGCAAAAAAAAAGTCATTCCTGAAGTGTTCTATGTCGAATACTCCTCGATGCTGAGGGTGCAGAGATAAACAAAGCAATGTAGATGCTCAGCATTCCCCAGGGAGCATGCAAGTAGCAGGAAAGGGCATTTATTCTAGTCAGATGAAGGGGAGGAGATGGTGACAAAAAAGGCTTGCCTTCCTATATCGCTGTAGACTTTTCTGGAGTTATTTAACGGCAAGCATCAGTTTTCATTTGCTATTTGACATCTATCTAGTTAGACGACAAAGGCTTCTTCCTCTTTCCTCAATAAATCCTGAAAATGTATCCTTCCACACATTCATAATGCTCAGGGAACTGGAAAATAGATAATGATTCTCCAAGTAAGAAGTTGAAGACCTGGGTCACATACAGAAAACTTTCCTTCAGACATTCCTCACTAAGAAGGTAGCATGAGAGCACTCCTTCCTCCACTCCCTCGATTACCCCTCTGCGCCGCGCTCAGGCACAGTGCTCACGGAGTGCTCACTACCAGTGTTAACAATGTTAGACAAAACGAGTCTATTTAAGAAAGTAAGTATCCTTATCCAGGTGGGAGTTAGAGAAGATGTATCTTATGATAGAAATAGTTAAATAAAAATGAAGTAAAATATATGACTGAAGCTCAATGAATTATTCAATCAGTGAATCTTGATGTTCTGGAAAAGACATCAGCAGCTTCTGAAAGTTTCATCTCATGTGCCACTTCCTATCAACTGGAAGTAGATGCCCGGGGAAACTGTGTTACCAGCAATTACATGACTTTGCCAGACTCAGAAGGAAACTATTTAGGAACCAATGTTGGTCATGTCATGGGGATGAGAAGCATCAGCACTTTGCCACATCTTTTCAATGCTGGGCTGGCTACATTGCATGACAGTTACAAAAGAAAAAGAAAAGGTGGTTATAGTAAAATAGACTTAGATTCTCTTGCTTGCTACATCTGCGGCCTTGGACAAGTTTTTTCCTTCTCTGAGCCTTGGTTTCCTCATATGAAAAGTGAAGAAGCTATCATCTCCAAAATGATCAGCTATTATAAGCTCCATGAAAGACAAAACCAAGTTTCTCTCATTCATCTTTAGATTCCTGACATATGGTTCAACAAACACCACTATCTACATATATACACAATGCGAAATGTCTTCGAAGGAGTTGAGATTTGAGAAGAACTCTAAAGAATGGAATTAAGTCAAGGAGCATGAGAGAAATTGTCATCTGAGCACAGGAGAGTGGTAGAACATGGAGACTACATGGGTGTGATGTTCTTACTGAAGAAGAAACAGTAAGCCAGAAGTAAAGATAAATAGTCTAAAAATGCCTTTGATTTTGGGAAATACTGAAATCATCTCATCTATAGTCATTTGGTGAAGAACAACAACCAAAGTTCAGAGGAGTTTAAATAACCTATAGAGGTAAATAACTGGCATGGCTAAGATTACAACCCAAATTGCCTACCACATTCTTCAGTGCTCATTTTGAAGGGTAGTCAGAATAGTCTGGGTAGTCATCCTGAAGGCATTTGATAGTTATATATATGGGGAATTTATTCTTAAGTAGTGACAATGTCTCTTCTTTTAACAGCAGGATAAAGTCAGAAATGAAATTCCCTGGAGGGCTGAGGACAAGGCAGTGTGTGTGGCCAGGGGGTGTGGGGGATAATAAAATCACACAGTTCCCCAGGGAATATGAGTAAAGCATTCCAAGTTAATTTAGGAAAAAATAACCCAATTGTGCTGGTAAGAAGGAAGCAAGGTGCTGATTGCTTCAAGTGGAGACTGGAAACAACAGATTGTATTTGTAATGTGCCTAATACTACCTGAAGATGAGAACTTGACCTAGTAATATTCTTGTTACTTTTGGGTATCTTTTTGGAAGGGGAAACAGGGAGGAGTTCAATATGTTCTCTCAGATATTACTATTACTTATAATATCTACACCTTTGTGCTTAGGACCAGAATACTTTAGTTTTGTTCATAATGGAACAAAAATTAACTGTTGTACATGAGTAACACCCTGGCTTCTGGACTCCCATTGCCCTGTTTCTTATACTTGATGCTGTCCTACCCCAAAACCATGAAACTGGCACCTGATGTTTTCCCTTAGTTTGTAAACGCTGCTCATTTTTATTTGTCTTCTAATAAACAAAAGCCAGATTTGGAGGTGGAACCATCAAAGTGAAGTTGCTTCACCCTGAGAAAATGTTGGTGTCTGTTTACATCCATATATTAATGGAATAATCTTCCAGATCCGTCAGAGTACTTGAGGCACAATCAATGATACATATGCCCCCATTGTTCTTAATTAGCTTCTGATTAAAATGTCTTCTCATGCTCTTCAGGCTTAATTGTTGTCATTGAGATCCATGCAAGTACTCTTGCAAAGATTTCTGTATCAAAAGTTAGAGGCAGGGGATCCACAGTGAAGCACTATGTCCCCAGGAATTTCTCCTCTCTCTTCTGATTATAATCAGCCTCTCACTGCCATCATGCAAGAATTATAATACCCTGGTAATGGACACTCCGCAACCATACTGTGACTATAATATTTGGGTTCTTCAAGTAACGGGGCCAGTCCTTCCGTTCAACAGTTTTAGTAGTTCCATCTGGAAGTTTCTTCCATCAGTAAACAGTGTTTACTCCTCTTTTTCACTGGGATATAACTATGGCAGGACAGAATTTGGGCCAAAATTCCAACACTGTGTTCCTTCCAGTGGACTTCAAATTGCTTCCTGAATACCAGTTTCACCCTTAGCCCACTCTGTACAGCACTGATGTTTAACTCTGGATGCACATCACAGTCTACATTTAAGAATTTGTTGGGATAGTGATGAGGATTAATAATGATCATCATCATGAAGGAAATGGAGCAAGGACTTGACCAAATTCAGCCAGAAGCCCATTCTACCTCTAGAATTATCAGATTTGGGATTCAATAAGCTCTCTTTATTTTTACAGTTTTTTTGTAAGTTTATATTTTTTATTATTTGAATGGATAGGCACCCAAAGCTTAGGCTAGGCTGAGAACCCTAGTTGGGCACTCTACCAATACTATAGAAAGAACACCAGCAGAAACCAGACTAAGACCTAAGTCCTAGTCTGAATATTGCTCTACATAGGAGAATATCATCAAAAGGCTTTGCAGTATTCCCTTTACTACATGTAAGGGTCTGGGGCATTGGCATCTAGTAATCCACCTACTAGGATTTCTCACCCCTCAATTCTGTTTATCTAGTTAAGGAGGAAACTGAACTAGAAGAAGCTGAAAGATGGCCAAGCTGAGAAATCCACATTTTTATCATCGTCTGGAGGCTAAGGGATACATTAACTCTTAGGATAAAAGCAAGAGGACTGAACTTTGCAGTACACTGCATATAAGCATTTCTTTCCTTGCAAAGGAGTTTGTTTTCCTCCCTCTGTGAGGATGAATAGGAGGAAAGTGTTCAATGCTGCTGGTTTTCAGAATGGAAACCAAGGCAACAAGAGAAAACAATACCAAAGAGGTGCTGATTCTGGATGGCTGATGAATACAGAAATTACCTGTCTTTGTCGTGCTTGGAGCAGAGGCTTTCTACAATTTATGTATCTCAAGAACCTGTGTCTGAAACACTGCAAATTTTTCTTCAACAGAAGAGATTCAAAACACTATTATAAAAGCAACTGCCCCTTGCATTGGGTTACCTTCCATGCAGCTCATCCAAAACTAGGCCAACTTACCTGAGAATAAACACAAACATTTTAGGCTGTGACCATCCACTATCCAAGCACCCATTTGAGAAGTGAGTTCTAAAGCAGAGAACACAAAATGACAACTTAAAGGCTGAGTCATTCCCTACAGCAGCAATGGGCTAATCCTAAGTGGAGTGGCAGCTTCCCTGAGACAGTTGGGTTTGCTGCAGTCCTCACTCTCTGACATCTGCAAGACACAAAGGCTGGAAGCATCTAAAGTTCTATTTCACTCATTTCTACCAATGGCTTGACTCTCATAAATATCCAAGTTTGTACCACCAGCTTGCTCTTAAACTCTGTCCATGTCCAAGCTGGTGGGCCTGAATTTGACTTTTTACAAATTGGAGTGCTTGAAGTGGTACAGCAAATAGAAATGAAGAGCCATGGCTCTATGATGCCATATAACTTGTTTAACTGTGCTATGTCCCAATAACTTCAGATGACCTTCTCTAGGCAGAGAAATGCAGTTGCATGTATTATGAACTTCTAATGAGGCCTTATACCCCTATGTGTCACAAAAAAAAGTGACTGTTCTTTAGATCACCTACTGAGATGAATTGAGGAAGAGCTCTGTGGCATAGACCTCAAATTGCTTTATAGATTAGCCTGAAGCCTTCTCTGCATTTTCCTCATTTCCTTTATGGAGCTTAAGTCAGAAACGGCTTTTCCAGCACGATCTATTAGAAGCTCATGAAATGTCAGGCCAGATTTATGGATTCAGAAATTGACATTGGATCATAATTCAGTTTAGAATAGAAGGAACAAGAATGCCAAAAATGACTTGGAGCCCATTCCTTTGTGGTCACAACAAAAATAAAAAGAGAGCACTGGTATCTAAGCCAAAGCCATTTCTCTTTCCATGCCTTCTCTCAAATCTCATCTAGAGGCATATACTAGTTTCACAAATACAAAGTATGCAATTAAAATAGAGACCTAAAAATCTACTTTCCATTTCTGTGATTTTTTTCCAAGGCAGGTGACTCTAGGCATCTTCTCTATAATCGCCATTTCCTTTCTTCCTTTTTCTTCCAGTTCCTCACCTCTACTGAATCTCTCTGCTTTTGTATCTGGCTGTCCCTTTTATTCAGTTGTGATTGTCATGGTAAGAACTCCCTTTTTCATGACTGTTCATCCAGTTCCTAAGCCTGCTACTTGGGACTGCAGAAGCTCAAAACCTGTTTTATAGATAATAAATGATTAATGACCTTTAGTACCTGAGTCTTCTCTTCATATTCCAGAACATTAGCCTCTCTCTGGTTTCATTTTCTTTACTACCAAATTTAAATCCCATTGTTATGGTTTGGATATATGTTGTCCCCCGAAAGCTAACGTCTGAGACAGTGCAGGAAAATTCAGCAGTGAAATGATTGGATTGAGAGCTATAACATAATCAGTAGATTAATCCATTTGGTGGATTAATAATTTGAAAGGACTACTGTGAAGGTGGGGTGTGTTAGGGAGGAAGCAGGTCACTGTGGGATGTTCCTTTGGGGTTTATATCTTGTCCCTGGGGCCTTGCATGTGCTCACTTGCTCTCTTGTTTTTTCTCTCTCTCTCTCTCCTCTCTCTTTTTCTCTCCTTCCTGACTGATGTGAGCTGAGCAGCTTTTCTCCACTACACCCTTCCATCATGATGTTCTGCTTCACCCTAGGCCCAGAGCAATGGTGTTGGCCAACCATGGACTGAACCCATAAAACTGTTGAGCCCAAAATAAACTTTTCCTCCTCTAAGTTGTTCCTGTCAAGTATTTTGGTCACTCACTGCAACAAAAAGCTAACACACCTATGTTCAACCACTATTCAATCACATTAAGAAGGTTTCACTTTCTTCTATTTTCCTTTGATAAGTTCCCAGACTGTTAAGGGATACTAGAAAATGTTTTGAAAATATATCTATTTGTTTTAAAGTAAAGGTACTCTATAAAGTAGTAACTGGTCCCTCACAGATTTATAGTACTATTTCTAGACAATCAAGTCTGTGATAGTGTGTATCTTCAAAATGCTCTAGAATCTTAGCTTCTCAACACCCTCTACTTCTCAGTCTTAGTAGATGACCCTAACACACTTATGAAATTCAGGTAACTTGACTTTATCTCCCTCATTTGCTATTTCCTCTTTCATAATATTATCATATTATGGTTTGGATATATGTTGCCCCCTGTTTCTTCTCTTTATTGTTTTTGTTTGTTCATCTTTGTCATATAATTGATCCACTTGCTCATTTGTCCCTTACTATTCCACAATAGCTGTAATCTTTTCTGGCTCCTTCCCTCTCTCTCTTTCTCTCTCTGTCTCTCTCTCTCTCTCTCTCTCTCTCTCTCTCTGTTCACTCTCTTTTGTGGCTTTCCTTCTGTTTGCTATCTTTTTAATATTTCATCCACTTCTCTTGTCTAAATCAGCTTGCTTGAAGGTTAAGGGCGACTTTACAAATGCCAAATCCAAGCTTTTCCTAAGCTGAATTCCTTCAAAACACTTGCATTTTGCCTTTCTATCACCCTTTTCAGGTTCATTGGAATGATGACTTTCATGACACTGCCATATTTTGGCTCTATTACCTTTTCAGTCACTTCTTACCCACTTCTCACTTTGGGCTCATCCTTCTCTCACACTCTCAATCACACAGCCTTCTAAGCAATTTTGATTCTTCCCTTTTCTTTGCACCCCTCTTGCAATCAGTCCCCGAGTACTGGCATGCACTTCAGAGGACAAGATACACATTTAACTTGCCATGTTGCCAACTAGTAATGCATTTGAACATTTCAGTGTCTTTTAGGGGACTAAGATGTTCTAGAAGTATACTATGAAAAACTTCAAGTAAGAGATAAAAATCAGGAAAAGAGGTAAAGCTGTAAAATCAGAAAAGTAGATCAGCCATTGATGTGTAACAGGTGAGATGATGCTTTGGCATATTTGTCTTCTGCCTCAACTGCTCGATGGGGGTTTGATTCAGAGGAAACCCAATGTTTTTTTGTTTTTGTTTTTGTTTTTTGGTACTGGGGATTGAACTCAGGGGTACTCAACCACTGAGCCACATCCTCAGCCCTATTTTGTGTTTTATGTAGAGACAGGGTCTCACTGAGTTGCTTAGCACCTTGCTGTTGCTGAGGCTGCTTCGAACTCACGATTCTCCTGTCTCAGCCTCCTAAAGTGCTGGGATCATAGGCTTGAGCCACCGCGCCCCGCGGAAACCCAATGTTTAAGGCCAGGCTCTCATTCACTCCCTTCCTACTGAGAGGAATGAAAGGATAAATTAATTGTATACAGTAGTGAGGATCATTCTGGGTTGCAAGGGAGAGAAATCTAACTCAATCTTGGGCCAAAGTAGGAGATATTTTGGCAAACATAATTAAAATTGCGGAAAGGAAGCAGTGACTCTGGGACAACTATGACAATTGACTGCCCTTTATTGCTTGCCCGTACTTCTCTTTCACTTCAACTATATATATTCTCTTTAGTCAGTGTGTATTCAGTTTTTTACCACCATAACAAAATACCTGAGATAATCATTTTGAAAAGAGGAAATGTTTATTCAGGCTTTCTCTCTTTTTTTCTTTTTCCTTTTTTTCTGAAATTTTGTCCCTGGTCAGTTGACCCTGTGGCTTTTGGGCTTAACGTAAGGCAGCACATCATGGTACGAGAGTGCATGGAGAAAGAAGTCCATTCACCTAATGGCCAGGTATATAGAAAGAAAAAGAAAAAGGTCTTCATTATTCCCATCAGGTGACACACCCCCAGTGATCTTAAATCTTCCACTAGGCCCCACCCTTCTTAAAGGTTCCACCATCTCCCAATACCATCATAGACTGGGGACCAAGCCTCTAATACACAAGCCATTGGGGGATACTTATCCACACCATAGGTATCATTTTTTTTGGCTCCACATATTCTTATTTTTTCCAGCAGGGAAGAATGATCACTTCCCCCAAGTTGTAATTTTTTTAAAAAGTAGAAGACTTTGTAAGTTCAATTTGGGTGATATAATAGCTCCTCTATTAATCTAGTTGCTTGCACACAGGGTGGTATAGAAAGCTGGCATCTCTCATTCATACAAAATAAGATCAATATGATATGGACTTATATAGCACCTCCTTCAAGCTAAAATCAGTTCTGGCTCAACATACATATATATATATATATATATATATATGTTATAGTACTTTCAAAAAATTCTTAGAACATCCATGGAGCCACTAAGGTTGAATTAAGATAGTGATTGGATAAGCATCCTCCACTGGTCCATGCATTAAAGGTCTGATCCCAAATCCATGCCACTACTGGGAGCTGGTGGAACTATAAAGAGATGGAAAATAGTTGGTAGTTTTCCAGGCATATGGAGATAGTAGGATCTTGCCTCCTCCTCCTCCTCTTTTTTTCACCTCCTAGCTGCTATGACATATACAACCTGTTCCACTACATATTCCCCATCATGATATGCTTACAAGGCCAATCTACTGTGGACTGAAACATCCAAAAGCTGATCCAAAAGAAACCTTTCTTCTTTTTAAATTTATTCATCTCAAACATATGTAACAGTAATGAAAAGCTTACCTAATGCAGGATTATACAGATCTGGAATGGGAGGCAGGTACAAAGCCATGTCATCCCTCTGCTCTCTGCTCTCCCTATTGCTATAGTAGACATTGATGTTGCCATTCTCCTCCATCACTCCACCTTTGGAAATCACCAGAAACCTGTGTTCTTCCAACACAATGATGCTTTCCTTGGATTTGAGTTCAGAAAAATGAAATAGGTAAAGAAATATCTTTGTCTCACAGCACAAACCCCATATAAAGCATTCATTCCCAGATTACAACTCATTCTATTCAACACCTAAATGAGTAAAAATTATTCCAGAGACCTGGATAATATACTTATAAATCTAAGGTCCTGTTTTGACACTCTTTTGTCAGCAAAACCCTGAAGGAAGAGAAAAATCCAGCATAATAGATTGTGAGTTACTGTGTGTGTCTGAGAATAGATGTAATGGAAACTTCAGAAAGCCAAACAATCAAATAGAGAGATGGCTGCTTCCACACTCCTCATACAGAAATCTTCTCTTTTGGGTGATGCAATTGAAAACAATTTTCTAGGTAAGACACAAACACCACAGTTGAGAAATAATAATAAAGGGTTACAGAATCAGAAAATTCTTTCCAATCCATCTAAAAACACAAAGCCTGACAAAAATCAAAGCTTGGAACAAGACAGCACAGACCCTAATTCACAATTCAGCTTGCCTTAGCTATTGCTGCAGGGGTTTTGCTTTTCTAATTGGATACTCAAGGTCAGTTGTTGCAAAATCAGTAATTGATGATGTATTGTGTTAAACTCATAGGAGTTACAGTCAATTCTGTAAGAATGACTGCGTTAGTAAGAAACTGTTGTTAATGCTTTCAATATCCCAAACAAAAATAATAATACTAATGAATCTGCTGAGTACTGATGGGAAGGATGTAATTCGCATTTCCACAGAAATGTCTTGTAATTTAGGATTAATTAATGTCCAATTATTGTAAGCTGTTACTAATAAATTTTAAAAGTCAGCTCTGCACTTCCATTTTGTAATGTTTTTATAAAATGGAACATTAGATGTTTTTAATCTTGTCTGTTCTTGTAAAATACCCCAGATAACATGGTGTTTTGCATTTCAAATAATATATACTCATTTAAATGCAAAACCAGGGTCCAATCAGAATAAGATGGCAATCAAATTACAATATTCAATGAAGAGTTTTCCAAGCTGACTTCATTAGTAAACTATCATGAATTTCAAGATCTTACAAGGTTTCTATTTGTTTGTACAACTGCAAAGGGCTCAATTATGGAGCTCTGAGAGAGTCTAAAAATAACATCAGACTAATTAAAAGTTTCAACTGGATTTGGGCTAGCACTATTTTGAAACTCCTTTAAATCTGTTTGACTTTCAAAATGGACTTAGGAAGCTAAGACTCCACTTTTAAAGTGGTGGAATTAAAAACAACTGCCAAAAAAAAAAAAAAAGGAAGCCCTCCTTCCTCCTCTTCCTTGTATCTAAGAGGACGGAGGTGTCTGTGTAGCCCTGTGTGAGAAGACCAGCCTTGAGGGTGCTGCTTCATGTCCTCCTGGGCTCTTAAGGGAATGCAGCTTCATTTTCTGGCATTATTGTACATGTCGAAAATAAGCCTGGAGAGTCTGTAGCGCCAAGTTGCTGAATCTTTGAAAAATGTAGGCAAGAGCTTCAGTCTTTGAAGTCATTTTCCCTTTGGGAGGTAAGATCCAGGTAATCAGGAAAAGCTCAGGAGGTCGGGCTATTATGATAATGTTCTGCCAGTGCAGTTGCTGCTCACAATGTTACATCATTTGGATCATCGAACTTTGTGGAAACTCACAGCAGGGCCTCCGCCTCAACAGGTGCTTTCTTTGTTTGACAAACAGGGCAGTGATAGGGTTGGGGACAGAAAACACCTAAATGGCCAAATTTTTTTCTCATTTATCAGACAGCACAGTAGCGTGGTTCACTAAAGGTAGAGTGTGGGGGGCTGGTACAAGGTTGTTTTATTTTTTTCTGTCTCTTTACATTTCTATTTGAAATTTCTGTTTGAGCTTTTTCCCCCCTTCTACAACAGAGAGTATTATGCTCTCCTGAGATTTTTTTCCATAAGATACGAGTTAAAATGTTAGGAAATTATTGTCTTTAGAGAAATGCTAATTTCTCAATCTCTAAGGAATCATAGAAATGAATCTCACTGATTTCAAGGTTTCCAAAATTGTATAAATACCACATTCATTAAACTCCTATTCTGGAGGTTATAAAGGTATCCGAGCATCTGTCAATGCCACAGAAAAACATTAGAACTATCAGCTTGAGGAAGAACACAGCCTTGTAATTTGGTTTTATGTTGTGCTTATTAATACGCAGACTACTAACGGTAAATAATGTTTGTACTTCTATGCAATTTTAAATGAACAAATGAGAGACTGCCCGTGGCAATGACATCATCATTACACTGAAGAAGGAGAGTTATACCTTTTAGATCTCCCAGGGAATAATGAAAACTTCATGTCAGGGTTGTTTCCTTTGTGGTTAAGTATTTTAAGGGCAGTAACATCTGATAAAATGCTGATGATTAGGGAACTCTAAACTCTTGGAAAGCTAACTCAGTTATCCATGTAAATGGGTGCGTGGGCTGCATAAATGCACAAGTTCCAAGGCTTATTCCCTGGTTTCAATTTAGCCAGTAATTTCTACTTTTCATTTCCTCTCTTCAACAAAACCTCTGCTTTGTCTCTAACTAGAGCTGCAGTGAAACCAAATGGAGTAGCTTGCATTTCCTCTTACCTTCTCTTTCCCTCCCTAAGAGAGCACCTGATGATGGAAATGGCCTGGAGGCAGCAGGAGGAGAGGGTAAAAACAAAAGGACTGGAGACTGCCCAACAGCATAATGAGCCCCAAAGAGTCCAGTATTGGACGGAACTCGAGTAACCTCACACTGTCAGAAGCTGATACATTCCAACGTCAAGACTGTCCAGAAGCCCAACAGACATTACTTGGCAGTCAGATTTCACTGGTAGAGGGTTTTCTACAGGAGTAGATTTGTGCTAGGTATAATTTGGATGGCTCTTTACAAAAGAAAATGTCTCTAATGTAAGAAAAGGGACGAACTAATCAAAGAAAATAATAATGTGTCATAAGAAACACAGAAGCTCTTCAAAGAGTAGCTAAATCCAGTGGAGATTGTAGTAGTGGGACAAAAAAGTAACATTAAAGTTCAATAGATGAACAGAACTGAGGCATAAAAATGAAGCCACACTACTTCTATACAAGGGAGTTTTGGGAACAGATAGAAAGCAGCATCACTTTGCAAAAGTATTAGATATGGGATAATATATGAGCCCACCTGGAATATCACAGAGCAGGCTTACTCACTGCTATCCACATACCATGTTTCATCATGATGCTGAGAGCAGAAGCCAGAAATATGATAGGCCGACAGACTGGGCATCTTGATTGCAATAATTCTATGTACAAATTATCTGATGGGCCGGACAGCACTGTGATCAAGCATTTGAACAGTGCATGTTGATCAGTTAGACAGTTTCTACAGGATCATTCAGTGTCTCACTTTGGATATAGAAACTCCCCTCCCTAAAAGTCACTAACCAATAGTTTTAAAGATCACCTCTAGCAATACTGTCATAAATCCCTAGACAGCGACTCAGTAACAACTCCTCCAGGACCTCCCTTTGTGGGAACTCTACTTCCTTTCTGTTTAAAAAGTGGGTTCTGTCACTTTATTCTACATTCCATTGTGGGAGGGGGAAGGAAGGTCCTGACTTGCTGTACTTCAGGACTTTTAACCTAAGACTACTTTATCTATCAGTTTATATAGCAGTATGTTTAGGGATTGTAAAAACATTATTTCATCAGATAATTCCTATTTTTAAAGGAAGATCGTCCAGTTTAACTTTTGAAGGTTTTTTGTTTATTTTTTCAGTACTGGGGACTGAACTCATGGGCACTACACCATTAAGTTACATCCCCAGTCCCTCCTCCTGTCCTCTCATTTTTTTATACCAGGGATTGAACTCAAGGACACTCAACCACTGACAATATCCCCAGCTCTATTTTGTATTTTATTTAGAGACAAGGTCTCAGTGAGTTGCTTAGTGCCTCACTGTTACTGAGGCTGGCTTTTTGAACTCTCAATTCTCCTGTCTCAGCCTCCGGAGCTGCTGGGATTACAGGCGTGCACCACTGTGCCCAGCTCTCTCTCCCCTTTTTTTGAGAGAGAGTCTTTCTAACTTGTTGAGACTGGCCTCAAACTTATGATCCTCCTGTCTCAGTCTCCTGACTGGAATTGTAAGCATGTTCCACCATGTCCAGCCTTTAAACTCCTTTAGTCCCATAAAGGAGAACAGATTATAAACAGTTACTTAGTGATTTGCTCATGGATGGACAATTGTACTATTCTAAGAAAAATGACTCTCAGGATGAAGTTGGGTTATAAATGAAGATAACTTATACTTTTAGAAAAGAGATGGTAAATAGAGATTAACTTTTTTGTCAAAAGATGTGACATGGTGCCTATTCTTAGAAACTGCTTTACCTTAACAGAAGAAAGGTGATCATAAAAACATGCATGAATCTTTGTTTTTTTAATATCTGCCCAGCAACTAACAGAACCCTGGGGTCTTTGCTGGGTGTTTGCTGCCTTGATTATGAATGTAGCGCAACATGATAAAGAGACAGAAAATGTTGGGATTTCTCTTCTCCTGTGGGTCAGTCTCCTGCCCAGACTCCTGATGCTAATTCACCACTGTGGTTCTCATTGCCTCATTTCTAGCACAGCCTTGTTCCTACCTATGCTCAAGCCCAGGTCTTCAGAGTTCATACATTCTCTGAGCTCACTATTTCCTTCCACAATATATCGTTTTGTTTAAGTAGAGTCTATTTCTGCTGCTTTCAGCAAAAGAATTATGACATGGAATTTTTAAGGCAGCTTAGAACCTGAGAGTACATGAAATGTAGAGAGAAGAAGCAAAAGTGAATGTCAGTGACACAGGATTTTAAGGCAGACCATTAGAAAGGGTTGATGTTGGTTCTTGGTCCTCAGAATGGCTGGGGGAGACTTAAGGGAAAAGTGATGCCAGGCAGACAGTATCCCCCTGGTAGACTTGGATCTGGAGTGTCCTCCAGAGGCTCATGGGTTGGACACTTGGTTTTCAATACAGCAATATCCAGAGGCAGGACTTTGAGGAAGTGATTGGATCATGAGGGCTCTATTTGGTTAGTGGATGAGTCCACTTGATGGATTAATAATTTGCATAGTATACTGGGAGAAGATGGTAACTGTAGGTAGGTGGATCATAATTGGAGGAAGCAGGCTACCAGGGACATGCCCTTATGGACTATATCTTGTCCGCAGTCCCTTTTTGTGTCTTTCTACTTCCTGGCTTCCATAAGCTGAGCAGCCTTTCTGCCATGATGGCCTGCCCCACTGTGGGCCCAAAGCATGAGAGTCAGCCAACCGTGGGCTAAAACCTCTGCAAATGTGAATCAGAATAAATCTTTCCTCCTTTAAGTTGTCCTTGTCAAGTATTCTTATCACAGTGACACAAAGCTGACTAACACACCCCCTGAAGGGATGCTTCCCTTAACACATTCACTTGACGTGCACTTAGGGAAGGCTTTCTGGGAAGACTGTAGACCAATGGTCTTGAATCTCATTCTACCTCAGCACACTGGGAGATGAGAAAGACTCACCAACACTAATGTTCCCTGGATGCAGTGATTCTGAGTTCTGTAGGCAGATCATAACAGGCTGAGGGAAAAAACCTTCTGATGATTTGAATTCTTCTCCCCAACACTTGTCAGCTTTAAAAGACAACTGCATCTGATGTTAATAGACAAGTTCAACTAAATTTGTAAAGTAAACTAAGTACAGACAAAGCAAAGAAGTTTCAAAAATACACTGGCATTAAAATGTGGGATAATAAAAATAAAAATAATTTAACACTTCATTCCCTGAATTTTAAGCTTGAAGAGACTGAAGCACTAATAGTTAAAACATGCCCAGTATTTCACAACTGGTCAGACTTAGGGCTCTTGGCTTTCAAAGTATGGTCCATTCCATTAAGACATCTGGCCTATTTTTAAAACATCTTTCTGCAAATAACATTGGTTCTCAAATTTAATGTATTAGACGGTTACCTGTCAAAGAGGCTTCAAGATACACTAACAAAGTTGCATGGTATAGAAAAAGCATAACTTAGTTAATTATTATTTCTTTTGGTTTCAAATCTTGATCTTGTAAGAGACATCAGATGGAAGTTGCCACTTAAGTTATAAAACCCAAAATATTAGAACCAATGTCCAAGGATATATTTGACAAATTTAACTCCAATTTATTAAGCAAATATTACAACTATGAACTAGGTAACTCTGAAAAATATTACATTTTAGAACAAAATATGTAGTAGAAGCTCAAATTCATTTCGTGCATTTTCTTTATAAAAATAGCAAAAAATAAACGTTGAATTTTGTTTAAAATACTGTTAGAAACTCAAATTCAATCTATGATTTTTTTGCCAAAAAGAAAAGAAAATTCAATAGCATAATTCTTTAGGAAATGATGATGATGATGAAGGGGAGGAGGAAGCAGAGGATGATGATGAACACTGGGGATTGAACCCAGGGGTGCCTTACCACTGAGTGTCATCCCAAGTCCTTTTTATTTCTAATCTTCAGACAGTATCTAAGTTGCTGAGGCTGGCCTTAAATCTGTGATTCTGCTACCTCAGCCCCCTGAGTCCCTGGAATTACAGGTATGTGACACTGCACCTGGCTATGAGATGATTATTGACAAAATACTGAGAAGAATGTCTGTGTATACATTGAGGTCCATCTTTAATGTAAAAAAATGAATGTTAATCCACACTAAATATTGTTTTAAATACCCTTTAGATGCCCTTGGGGATCCTAGAGGACACTGAAAACATCAACACTTGAAATTGACTTTAGTAGATGTGAGTCCAAATACTACTTTATTTTACATAGAAACCACTGTTTTCATTTTTTCAAAGTAAAAAGCAATTGTGTCATTTTTGACAGTCTTTGGGATTTTTTTCTGGGTAATCTTTTGTTCTTTGATATTTTTTAAAGTGTAGAGACTTGGTGATAAAGTCATCAAGCAGTTATTCTGTGCATTCCTATTTGGTTTTTGTCTTTCTATTTCTCATCATTCATTGATGATATAAACAGACTTGTCTTTTGACTGAAATTCCTTTTTTTATGGCTCATAATTTATGAAGAACATGGCCTTCTGTGATAAAGACCCATCAAAAGCATCATTATTCTGCATTTATCTGCATTGAACTGCCTGTTTTATCTATTAGTATTTAAAAGGTTCTGCTGCTTTTTCTGTATCTGGTTATAGTCTTCCAATTCATCTCATCTCTATTATCTTCTGGGAAAAGGCTTTGCCTAGATTGTGGGTCAAAAAAAATCACATTATTCAAATTATCTGTGACATTCAAAATAAAAAATATTTTCATGCAATCTTATTATTTTGGTGAAGATGGCAAATGAATATCATTTAGCACTTTTGATGCTGATCTGATCTTTTGTACCGATTGCCTCTGGTAATGCTTTGCTCTACAAGATGTACTGAAATAAACGATTTGTCCTTCGGTTCTTTCAGTCCTGTGCTCTTTATCTGTTAATGGGGCTCCACATGTTTTGCTTTTCAAAACTCCTTAAGTTTCTGCTTTGAATGATAAACATTTAGCTGATCCTGTTTCTGAACACTGGTCATTATAATCTGATTTTAATAACAAATGAGTAAAAATGGTTGGAAAAGAGGTTGAGAATTTAAAATGAAGTTACATGCAGGGTGGGATAAAGCACAACCTGGAATGGAGGTAGACTGAGGCAAATAACCAAGACATTCTCAAGTTTTTGGAGATCCACAAACTCCCGCTCATTCAGATTTACAATCTGAAATTTTCCAGAGTAGTTTAAAGATCCTGTGCCCAAACATGACACGAAGATGAATATTGGGTGTTTTTATTTCTTCTCATTGTATCAAAAGCAACATGTTGTTACTGAGCTCCTCTGGATGGTAACTTGATTTTTGCTTTCCTTGTACCACTAGATTTGGCCCATCAATGCTGATTTAGCTTTGTGATTTGCATATTATTTACAAAATGACCATGGAAAGGTGAAATTCAGAGTTTTAAAAAACATACAAACTTCAAGTTAAAAGATGAAAGAGCCCACTGGCTGCAGTGGCTTACTCCTGTAATCCCAGCAGCTCGGGAGGCTGAGGCAGGAGGATCATGACTTCAAAGCCAGCCTCAGCAAAAGTGAGGTGCTAAGCAACTCAGTGAGACCCTATCTCTAAATAAAATACAAAATAGGGCTGGGGATGTGGCTGAGTGGTTGAGTGCCCCTGAGTTCAATCCCTGGTAAACAACCCCCCCACCCCCACCGCCCCCACCCCCACAAAAAAAAGAAAAGATTATAGAACCAAAGGAGCCTTGAGAAATACCTAATTGACTTAGGGCAGGGCAACGCCTAGATTAAAAACACAAGTATTGATTTTGAAACCCATCAAGGGAAGTTAAATTATACAACATACTTTTGTAACCTGTTCAAGGCTTATCTCAGGTATCTCAGCCCTATATAAAAAAAAAAATCAAATCAGGTCTAACAAATTCATACTATATGTCCTAATTTTCTGACACCAAAAAGAAACCTTATATAACATGGTGCAGTGGACACAGCCCTGGAATCAATCTGAAGAGTCATTGTCTCTTTTTAGCTTTGGGACTTTTTCAAGTCATTGAGCTTCTCAGAGTCTGGATTTCTTCATCTGAGAAAAATATATCAGCATAGATGTGAAAGAACTGCATATATTAAGTTTAATGTCATCACTAGCATTCTCAAGTGTAGGAACATTCTCAGCACCTACTCAGGGTATTTTGCACGTAACATGGAAAACAGAGGCAAGTCACATGGTCTTTGCCATTAAGAAACTGAAAACTTCAGAAGGAGACAAGACATATCCACAAAATGCCATCTAAATCAACATAACAACATATGCCACCTTGAAATCTTGGTGTAAGAGGTAGGTTCTAGTGGAGTTCATAGGAGGATTAATTTAGCATTTGCTGAAGCAGCCAGTCTGTCAGCATATTCCTAAAGAATGGCACATGAAATTTTTGAAAGAAAGACAAGAAAATACTATCCCAGGCCAAGTTGAGGCTCATGCCGAAACACACCAACCAAAACTTATCCAGGAGTAAAATGAATCCCTCTTGGCCTTGCACTGAAAAGGTAAGACATCATCCATTTAAACAAATAATGACAATGTGCCAGATTTAAAGGATATAAATAAAAACATACTTATTTTTTGAAAGATTCTTGCAGTTAAGTGTAAGGAAACTGAAACTAAGATAAATCAGTATCTCATTTGACCCAAATGGAAAACAGCATTACCAGGATTTCAAAGGAGTTGGGATGAGTTCCATCCTGAGCATTCATTCTCAAATTCCTCTTTCACAAACACACACAAACATGCACATATACAGACACATGTTACATGGACAGATGGCCATGATGTAACATGACAATATGTAATTTGAGCTAGATTTTGAAAATATCTAGCACAGATAATGATCTTGAAAGTCAAAGTTTTATTTTCAAGAGCCAAGCACTTAAAAAGGAAATATTTATGTTTTTATTTTCTTATTTCTAGCAGTTTTATACATTAATAATAAAATGAAGAATATGAATTTTTAACTAAAATTAATGTTTCTCAAAGCATGGTCTAAAAATCATCTATATCAGAGGCATGCAGATGTTTAATCAAACTGCAGATTGTGGAACCCATACTCTTGAGTCTACAAGGACAAGGACAGGAATATGTATTTCAACAAGTAACCTGATTGTCCTTTTCCATAATAAAGTTTAAGTACCTCTGCTAAAAACTATGCTATGGAGAAGAAGAAATGATGACATACTCATTTTTCTGCTCAATAGAGATACATATTTGTCTGGTTAAACAGAAAATTAGAAGGATGTGATTGGGTAGAGATGATTGTGGGTCTTTAAGAAAGGTCCTGAATTCTACCTGGGTTGAGCTCAGGGGTGAGGATGGAATGATAGAAACACTAATAGAAACCTGGATATAATTTGAAAATCCCAGATCAGACAGGATCAGACCATAATATGGCTTTCACATTCTCTTTTCTTTAGGAGATTGCCAAGCCTATAACTAAGCTCCACTTTTACCTTCATTACAGAGTAATAGATCACCAATAGCCAGGAAAGGGATAGGAAAGGATGTGCTCCAGGGAAGTCAAATTCTCTGTCCCCAGGAGACATCTTCATTGGTAGGTGGAGTGTCCGAAAGCGAAAGCAATTTGTGCAAAGGGCATGAGGTTAAGGGAACCAAGTATTATGGGTTGAATTCAGTCTATCAAATAGATATATTAGAGTCCTAATCCCCAAAATTTCAGAATGTGCGCCTTAGTAGGGGATAAGGACTTTGCAGAGGCATCATATTAAAAGGAGGTCATTAGGGGACCTCAATCCAATATGACTATTATCATTATGAAAATAACTAATTTGGACACATAAAGACATGCTTAAAAAAAAAAAGGTAGATAATGGGTAGTGACACAGGGAATAGCAACCATCTACAAATCAAGGAGGGAGGCCTGGAATGGATCTTTTCCTCACAGCTTTCAGAAGGAACCAACCCTATGGACACCTTGATTTTGGACTTCTAGCCCCAGGGGTTATATAGAAATGAGGTCTATTTACAAAGTTTGCAATCTTCCAGCAGATACATGGCCTGGTCAGGCATCAGGTTCTTTCTGTTCGGAGATTTCTCAGATTTGCTCAGTGTTCCTACTGTTCTTTCTGTCATCCATGGACCTTGGCATTAGGTGTTAGGCATAGCAGTGCTGGAGACTGCTATCTGTGGCCAGGCAGCAGGTATTACACCTCAGCTAAGAGCCTAGAGGACCACAGTGGCACACAAATGCAACATTCCAGAAAGTTCTGGCAAATACATTATCTTCCTACTCTATCCTGGAGGTAGAAAGGCAAATCAGAGAGGGAATTCCAAATCTACTTAGTGGTTTCCAAAATATCACTTCTTATAAGGAAAGTGACTGAGATATCTTAACACTAGTAAACACTTGCCATTCACAGGATATATATATTTATACATGTATAAATATATATATAATATATATAAATACATATATATATTCACATATACATATATTTATTTATTTATATATGTTTATTATGCTAGGTAAATGCTCAAGCATATATATATATGTGTGTATATATAATTTTTTAAACCAAGCCAAGTTAATAAAGGTATAAATACCTGTATTATTTCCATTTCAGCAAATGTGCTTGTCACTTAATGAAGATTGGGAATACAGGGATGTTTATCTCCCATTTATTGATTAATGAATGGTGCCAGGGCAGTGTTAGGCCACTTGTATACAGTTTCTTACATCAGATGCATATTCAGGAATTATTATCACTGTTCAGCAAAATAACAAACTGAAGATGAGCAAGATCATGTCAAGTTCTCATCACTGGTGACTGGTTAGCAACAATCAAACCCAGGTCCCTTCACCTCTGTTGCCTGCTTTTTGTTCACCAGGCCATAGGAAGTTTTGTGTAGAGTAATATGAGAAGTATTGAACTGTAATAAATAATTCAGTAAATGCCATAAGAAATGAATGAATCAAGTGAAGTAGGAGCAGGGAGTCACTACTTCCAAAGGCCCCAGGAAATGTTATATATAGGAAAGTAATTTGTTTAGCTGTTTTGATCTAGGATAAGAGTTTGGGAAGTAATGAATGGCAAAGGAAAGCATTCCAGGAGGAGGAAGTCATATCCCAGTCTAGATTTATGAAAGCTTATGGCTGTATAGGGAAGATTGAGGGACTTGTCTCCCAGCCACAGCCCAGGTCTCCCAGGGAGCAGGGGGAACTTTATTTGTGGAGATGGGTTGATCCAGAACGTAAAGACACTGCAGGGTCCACCAGCTTTACAAGTGCAGAAGTAATGCACTCAGGTTTGCTTTAGAAGGAACTAACCTAGGAAAGGGTAGAGGATATAATTTGGGAGCCGAAGCATATGACCATATGATAGGGAGACCCAAGTGGGGAGGTCTCTGCAGTGGTCTAATGGGAAGATAATGAAGCAGTGGAGGGCAACATGGATCCTGGGTTCCTTAAAGTGGAATGAGTGGACAGAGGCTGCCAATAAGTTTGGAAGGCAAATGAATGTTTAGCTGAGAACTTTCGAGACATTATTGCCTGGGACAGGGTAAAATAGGATGATTGTAAGTAAGAGAGCAAATCCAGGCAAAACTATCAGTGTGATCATTTCTATTTGCATGAGATTTTATAGGGAAAATGACATATAGGGAGATGAGAAGCTAGCCGAGTAACAGAGGCCAGAAGAGCAGCATTTAAAAGCTTAAGTATAATGGAACTCTTGGCATGTCTTTGCCCAGATATTAAGCTATTTTTTTAAAATAAATGTTCTAAATATTCAAGAAATGTAAGGTTTTAGTGGAAAGAGTTCTGACGTAGGAAGTTTCTACAGCCAAATTTGCTATTAATTAATTATGTGACCTTTGGCATGTCACTTAATCTAACTTACACTTGGCATCCTGATCTGTGGAAGTAAGAGATCTCTAAGGCCTCTCTTTCTTGGTTTCACATATAATGATTCTCATTTGTATCCTTGTTAGAGGATTTTAATTGAGACCTATATTACATGATGTTATGAGTTACTGTGCCAAGTGCTTCCCAGATACTAATGGTAGAAAGAATTCTAATGATAATTCTGACCTCATGACTACAAGCTTTCAGTTGTGGAACATTCAGGCTTTCACACCTCAAATTTCATGGATGCTTCTCTTTCTACCATAACTGAGAACAAATTCCACAGAATAGAAATATGTTACGACAAACTGAAAGCAAGAGAAAAGTTATCAGGGTAGAAGTTTTCCCAAATCATGACTTCAATTTTTTATCATAATGCCCATTATGAATAGTGTCCACAGACAGAGGTGCTATATAATGTAAAATATTCTTCTTCATCTGAAATGTTTATGTCCTAAATAGGAAATAATTAATCAATTCAGTTGGATATTGCATTTAACAAAAATGACCTAAAAATCACTCAATATATTGGCTTTCCAGTGAGAAAGAAAATTATTCCCATCATCTCACCTCTAAGCTCTAGATCTTGTCATTCCAAGAATTGTACATAATAAAAAAGCCCCAGTATCTAAACTGTTGTCTTACGACTTATCATTTAATAAAATGACATATTTCTTAAAAGGTGCCCCTTCTCTCAGAGCCCAGGGGAATTCAAGTGAAGACTTTACAAGGTGAATTAATGGCCAAAAGCATAGCCTTTTTGCCAAGCTAGTAAGTCAGAGAAAATCATTTCAACCTGCATCCAGAAATTAAATGGTTATTGATTGATATGAAAGATACTGTAACCTTTCAGATTAAATTAAGAAATGTTGCTGAACACAATTAAAATGTTTCTAACATAATACTGTTTGCAGAGTGCATTTTTGACTAAATTCCATCTCTGAGGTTAATTACCATGTCTAAGGTCCAGGAATAATAGATTAAGTGGAAAGTTGGCTCCAAAAGCTAAAGAATGGGAAAAAAGCAAGAAGTATTCAGCAGTGATTTATGTCCTAGTGATGAATTTGAGGGAGGAAAGCCAAACAACCACACCACTCATCTATGCTAAAGGTTTTAGGCAGAAGTACAGGGATAAAATTAAAAGATATACATTCCTTCCATGGGGCAGAAGTGGATCTTCATTTTTCTCATAATTAGAAACCACCTTATTCTTGCTAGTCAGGCTAATGACGAAACATCTTACTGAACGTTCTGGAGACATTCTGAGCAGAATAAACAGCTTTTGTTTCTAAGGAACTCACAGCTTTTTATGAGCATCAGTGTAGATGTTAATAGCTCTGCAAAGGTGGGCAAGATAGACTTATAGTCTCTAAATGCAAAAATTCTCAAAGTGACAAGAGTAGCATGATTTTCAAGAGAGAGAGTTAAATGCACTGAGTCTTTGTCTTGAATGTGCCATAAAATGGCTGGTTTCTGACAAGATCAACTTTGCCTCATTTTGTAATCTATAAAATGAAAGGCTCAGGCTAAATGTCTTCTAAAGTTGTTCTACCTTTATGGTAAATATTTAAAAATTAGAAATAGGAAAATCACATGAGTTATATACACATATACACATACGTATGTATATATGTATGAACATATAAGTGTATATGTGTATACTGATATATATAATCTCCATCCTCATTATGAGGGCTCCTGCTAGTTCTCTGCCTCTCTAGAAGCATGCTGGGTAGAGAGTATGCACTTCTCAGGAACTTCAGCTAAACTTGTTTTCATATAAATCAGGTTTCCAGAATGAAAGCCCAAGTATCTCACTGTGAAAACAGCAAAGAATATATACTTTTTTAAAAAAAAATAGACTAAAAGGCCTTCGTGACACATTCAGTGAAGGGATGCCCTGGTAACTTTTACCAGTTAATTGATGCATAAAAGGTTGTGAAGATTAATGTACATCAAAATCAAAACTAAATTGAATTTTTGACATTTTTGCAAATAAAAACCCCAAAGAATACATAGGTGCCTTTTGATTTGTCACAGCTGGAAGACTCTGAATCACGAAGCGCTCTAGGAGAGGCCATTAAATAGCGTTAGATGGTTTGTCAGTGTGGAGGAAAAGTAATTGAAGAACCAAACTGTGTGTATGAGCATTGCATTTTAAAATATTTACCAAACAGAGATAAAGTGAGTCCTTTTCTTCCACAACTAAAGCATAAAATGTTGATTAGGTAGCCAACAGGAAAATTTAATAATTTAAATCCTTAAGTTTTTTTATAAGGTCAGAATAAATGATCTTTGCTTACATGTATTTCTGGTCTGCATTTAAAAATACTGACCATTTAAACAACTTTTCCTCTTTATGAGCAGATAAAATATTTTAAGGCCAACAACTGCCTTATGAGAGTGATATTTGCAAAGAGCAATGTGGTATAGAGTTAATATAGAAGGTCAAGTAAGTATACAATTCTTAGTATTGGTTCAGTAAGACTATGAATACGAAAATAATCTCAGATTACCTCATTCCAATGCTCTTAGCCTCAGTCATAAGGAAAGTCGCTATAGAAATACCAATGGAATAAGCAAGTGCTAGTATATCATTAAGCATGAGCTTCTGTTGAATATTTTTAAAATAATATTAGTAATATTCTTTTTAATAGAAAAAGCATGTAGAACACTACCAGGTCTGTATGGGAGTAGAAACATATCCTTGTTGAGGCCAATGGAGGAGACTTCAGGGGACTTTGTCCTTCAGTCCATGTGGTTACATATGGTCTAAAGTGACCCAGGAAGAGACTGATTGCAGCACACGGAAAGTAATTCTGCCATCTGTTCAACTGGATAGATCTAATTTTACTCATGAGAGTATATAGGTATGTTTTTCTTCATAGATGGAATGATTGATTCATTCTCTCCCGCCTTCTCCTCCCTTTCCTCCTCCTCCTCTTTTCTCCACTCTTCCTTATCATAAGCAGTTCCATTTTAATAGTAGACAAAGTTAACAAAGAAAATACAGGAATGGACATGCATTTGGTAATTTCAGAAAGTTCTTGCTACGCTTTTAATCATCTTTACATCCATACTTACTTTTTCAGTTGGCAAACTACAACTGTTCACACCACACAGGTATTAAAGACCAAACTTGGTCTTGAAAAACTGACTGCTACATGGAATAGAAGGAACCATTTCTATTCTTGGAAGGACAATAGCACATTGTTTTAATCAGATGCAGTGTATCTAAGACTCTACAATTTTAAATGAGGTTAATAAATCAAGAAGAGTTAAAATGAAAACAAGTTTCGTAATCAGCTTGCAAATAAACACTGCTGCATATTCTATTAAGATAAGTCCCAAGGTTAAGGCAAGTCAGAACAAATTTCTCATACATGTACGCAGTTCAGAGCTTTTAGGTAGAAATAGATCATGGGGAAAATCATAATAAACAATACTGTTATTAATAAAAAATGACAAAACAGCATACAATCAGAGGCTATCCAACAGAAAGCTCCTTCTCCCTGAAAGAATTTTTCTAAATCTCCAGAGTTACCTGCATTTTGAGAATCACCTGCAAAGGAAGTCTAAAACACTAATCACACCTCACTAAAGTCATCTCTGCCTCTTACTGAGAATTAAGTGTTCATAACATCCCAGCTTTTGAAGTTAACTCTTTGTCACAACTGAGTTAAGATTTCTCTATAGAGTCCTCTACCTTGTCCCTGAAGTTGGTACTATTTGGGAAAATGGATTGTCTGAAACAAACTCTTCTACAGATCTCAAGAAATATTCCAAGTTTCTAATTTTGGTAGGAAGATGACCAAGCTCAAAGAGCAAAACTAACTTTGAGGGATGACAATTATTTAAAATTTTGGTTCTTATATGGACAGGTCAACAGAACAATGAAAAGGAATAGCTGTGGTCACCCACAAGAGCAACTGTAATATGAAAAGGTTAAAACTAAAATGTATAATTAAAATATTTCAAATTTGGAAAAGAGCAAAACCTATGAAGACGACCATGAACAAATAGTAAGAGACACAAGTCAGAAAAAAATCCAGGAAATCAGAGACTAATCAACTTTATCAAATACTACAAAATTCGGGGTAAAGTTAGAGTGAATTGCACCCAACTGGATTCTGCATATTAGGACAATATTAGTGAGTCTAGCAAATGTGTATCAATGGGAAGTCGCAGTAGGAAATTAAGAAGAAAATGAAAATGACTTGTTGAAAACAGGAACTCTGGTTGTTAAGGCAGCCTTACTATATTAGATAAATATATGTTCTTCAGTGGCACAGAGATCTGGATTTGGATCCCTGCTTGGACATTTAAGATGAGACCTTGAGAGAACCACTTACTGTCAAAGAACCACAGCTTTTTGTCTTTACATTGGGGAATAGCAAATATACTTCCTAAGGTTTTATGAAAATACAATGAGATAATGCATGTTACTTGCTTGACTAGCAAATGGCATATGGCAAACACTCAATAAAAGTCAGCTATTATGTTGAGAAGAAACGAGATATGAAGTCAGGTTGAATAGTGTTTGTGTCCTTTGTAACCTTGTTTAGTTTTAAAATTTAAGTGGATAGACATGTATGTGTAAATGAGTGTTTCAGATAGGAGTAAACTGAACATAGTTATAGGATAAAGGAAATACACCAGTGAATAAAGAAAGAGGTACTTGAATTCCATCTAGGGAAGGAAATTTCTCCTTTTGGAAACTAATACTTTCATAAGCCCAGTAGGGACAGTCAAGATATTCTAAGCAGGAATTTTGGATGGTGCCAAGACAACAGAGAAGGAACAAAAATGCTTTAAATGAAAAAAGAAAGAAAGAAAGAAAGGGAGGGAGGGAGGAAGGAAGGATGGGTGGGCCCTTTTAATACTGAATGCACAACCTGAGTCAAAGACTTATGCACAAGATATAAACTGAAAGGTGGTCTGAGGAAACAGGAGTAAGGAACCACAGAGATTGAAACTGGGAGAAGAACCTAATATACTGCTGGGTTTCCAGAAACTTCCACCTGAAGATTAAACAGAAAAATAGAAAGAAGCAGCATTTATTGATGATGTTCTATCCCCCAGTGGTGGATGGTGGCCTACAGGGCACTGACTCCCTCACAGTTCAGGCTGTGCTTAGTATTTGCTGTGAAATTTCCTACTAGTGTCTCATGATGTGAAGTCAAAGAAGGTTTGAAAGATTTTTTTGGGGGGGTGCATATTTGAGGAAAAATGCTATTACTTCCAGGTAAATTGAAGTCTACATGTAATAAATTTGTTGTAGCCATGACTAGAATCAGAGATGAGGGCAAGAACATGTGAGTTAGTGAACAAGAGTCATCTGATACAGTTTGCTTATTGCAGAGTTCTAACTTTTCATTAGTTCAATCCCTAAGTGAATCTTCTAGCTTGGGTCTTCAAAAGACTTAGTAGAAGAAGATTTATTAAACTAGATACAATCTTCTTCCTTTCTTGATATAGGACCTTAATTGATAGATATCTTTTCCTGTCTTTAAAACTGGTTTTTAATTTCCCATATGCTAAGTCATATGTCAACTAATCTGGCTGTTTGTCTGGGGATGAAGCTGACTCTAACCACTGCATGGTCTGAGCAAGCAGGTCTTATTAGTTTTGTCATTACTAAATAGCAATTATTGAAATTGCCCATTTACTACAATCACTGGACATAAAAGTACTAAGAAATACTCCAGTTAATGCCTTGGGTTGCTCTCTTGAATTCCTTCTTATCTCCGCTCTACAGAAGCATCCCTGATTCCTCATGGTAATAGGAGTTGCTTCCTTTGCTGCTGTTCCGTTGACATGAGGATTCTGAAGTGACCTGGCAAGAGCCATAACTTCAAGTTTAGTAGAAACCTTGTGTCCAGCAGAAAAAACAAGTTGTGGGTGTGGGCTAAAATTCCCTATGGATGCCTGTTGGTCCTACTCACATGCAAACTCATAGTTGCATGAATGCTAACACCTTTTGAGATAATCTTCAACCAAAAGATAGAAAACATGCTATTCCTTGTCAGTCTGTCCCCTAGTAAAATGATTCATGTCTGGGAATGAGCACTTCTAGATCTGCATAGCTTAATGCTGAAAGCACAAAATCTGCAAATGATTAACCAGAAATAGTGGTGAGAGAGACCATCCCTATTCTCAATTCTCATTTCTCAACCCAGGTAGTCTAGCTTTTGAGGGAACAGCACATTAATTTAGCACTCTAGCACTGCAGGGACTGAATTCCAACCTAGTTCCTAGAAAATATTTGAATAGGCTACTTGTATTCTGTTAGGCCTCCCGCTTTCAGAGAACACATACATTTATGGTAGTACCAGAGGATTCCATGGTCACATATCCATTGCTATAAAGTTGATTTATTGGCATGGAAAATTCCGTGCCAATAAATAAGGCATTGTGTAAGTGCCTAGATAATGGCCGTGGTAGCATAACTTTGAGCAGAGAAAGTAAAAGCAAATCTGGAGTAGCTGTGGATTCCTCTATAGATTCTTACTTTCTCCTCCAGGATGTAAAGGTTTTGCTAAAATCTACAAGCCATCTGAGTGGCTTCTTTGGGATGGTTCTACAAAGAGAAATCATGATTGATCTCTGATAGTGACAGGTGGGGTGTTCAGAAGTGTAGAAGCCAGGCCAACATTGGGAAAGGCGAGTTGGTGTTTCTGGAACCACACACAACTCATTTGCCATCTTGGCCTCTCTCTTCCTGGCCCAGTGGGTAAGCCCTACTATGGTTAGAAAGAGAGGCTCACTGAGGTCCATAAGACGAGCATAGGAAAACTTTCAAAGCTGGACTTACATTTTCCTTTGAAGCTTTTGAGCCTGATTTTCAGTAAAATCTGCCCTGTAGCTATAGAAGATGAAGGTTTTTCTAAATGCTGCCTGGAAGGCCTTGATTTCAAATTTGACAATCTAACTCTCTCCCTTTCCCCACCACTTAGGTCTTTTGAACCTATAAACAGAAGACAGCTAACTTCACAATCCTTAATATTATGATTGCTTCCACTGAATAACCCAGCCCTTCCACTTCCTCTTAGCCTCATCCTGTTCCACACAGGTCAGAGACTTTGTCACTATGATGCCATAGTATGCCTGGGTTTTCTCGTCTTGCTGCTGCCCACTACCAGTGAAATTCTTGTTTCTATCAATTCTGCAATCGTATCTTATATATTTACTGTCTAGGTAACAACTGGTCCTAACCATGATCCCTCAGAAAGCAAATCTTAGTCAAAGACTTCTGCAAAATGTAGTTTATTTGGAAGTAATCAAAGTGAGCAATCAATAACAGTAAAGCAGGTAGGGAGAAAAGGAGGTATGTTACCAAGTTAGTCACTGCCATAGCAATAGCACTTCAATCACTCCAGAAACTTCTGAGAAGTATATAAAATGCTTCTCAGAATTTTCCACTTGAAAATTGACAGAGTAACATCCATCAGCTATTGGTTGAGGGCTATGTCTGAGGATGTTAGCTTTCCTGAAATTCTGTGTTTTGCACATGTGCAAGGTTCCTCTGACATCCCAAGCTACCACCTTGGACAAGCCCCATACAATGCTCAGTGTGCAATTGAGTTGAGATGCTGAGAGAATGAAGTGAGTCAAAGCATACACAGACGTTCCCCTGAAGCCAGCCACAGCTGGAGACAAGTAAATTGGAAAGAATGGAGTACACAAAGGGCCCTGTTACAAAAAAAGGGAGAAGAACATAAAAGAGAAAAGATTAGAAAAATAAATATGAAGAGAGGATAGAACTAGATGCAGTAAAACTCCATAATAGTGGTGTGGACAAAGGGCATGTTTTATGAACAATAATACCTATCACATTTGAAGTGACAGTTATTATGACAGTGTATGTCACTTTTCTATGTGCCTACAAAATCTTGAATTAAAAAGTCCATGAAGTCAATGAAATCTGCATGTTAACAGATACTTTCCAGAATCTATGGAAGTGTGTAACTATTACATTTGAATAATGAGGATAGCACTCAGGGAAGGCAGGAGGCCTGAAGGCAGAGAAAATTAAGAAAATGAGTCAAGCACAGTGGTACACGCCTGTAATCCCAGTGGCTTGGGAGGCTGAGACAGGACGATCACGAGTTCAAAGCCAGCCTCAGCAATAGCAAGGTGCTAAGCAACTCAGTGAGACCCTGTCTCTAAATAAAATAGGTCTAGGGATGTGGCTCAGTGGTTGAGTGCCCCCGAGTTTAATCCCTGGTACCAAAGAAAGAAAGAAAGATAGAAAATGTTATCATGCCTCTCTCTAAAAAATTGAAGATACATCAGAAGAATACATTTGGAATTCTAATAAGTCATAGGATTATTTTTTTCACTGAAGTATAACATTCACATCACCAAGTGTACAGATCACAAGTGTGTTTTTACAAAATGAATAACACCTTTGTTTTAATCAGCTTTTTTACTTCTGTGACTAAAAGATCTGACCAGAACAATTTTAGGGGACGAAAAGTTTATAATGGGGCTAATGGTATCAGAGGTCTCAGTGCATGGACAGCAGGCTCCCTTCCTCTCGGTCGAGTTGAGGCTGATCATCATGGAAGAGTGTGTGGCAGAGAGAAGCAACTCACATGATGATCAGGAAGCAGTGAGAGAGAGATTGTACTCGCCAGATACAAATATATACCCCAAAGCCATACCCTCCCCAGTGTCCCACCTCCTCCAGCCTCACCCTACCAGCCTTCAGCCACCCTTCAGTTAATCCCATCAGGGATCAATTCACTGATTAGTTTAAGGTTCTCATAATCTAATCATTTACCCTCTGAACCCTCTTGCATTGTCTCCACATGTGGGCTTTTGGGGGACATCTCACATATAAACCATAATACCAATATAACAAGTATCCATATCAAGATACTGAATATTGCCAATCCAGTATCCCAAAAGTGCCACATTGTGCTCCCCCAACTACAAGGGATGCTATTTTCTCATTACTAGCACCATAGCTTGGTTTTGTCTCTTTTTGAAATGTACTCAAATGCAAATGCTAAAACAATGTACTCTTCTGGGTCTGGTTTCTCTCACTCAATGCTTTGCTTGTGAGATTATGCAATCCTAGAATTTTAGTGCTGATATTTAAGCTGAGCTTTTTCTATGTAGTGTTTCTAATTATTTTTCTGACAATTAAGCTGGAGATCCTTAACAGCTATGGCTTTGTCTTCTACTTGGCTATAAGGTTCTAGATGTGTCTTATTAATCTTTGTCTCCCCAGTACCTCAGGCAGTGTCTAAGATCATGATAGAGTGAATGATATCTCTGTTTATCCACCAAAGGACTAACTAGCACAGAGCCTTTTACCGGCACACAATAAATGTGAGTTGACTCTTTGATCATAAAATTACTGTAATTTACATTATGTCTCTAATTTGCTATTGACATCTCAATTCATGAACATGAGTCTTAAGTATATAATGTATGCTTATACAAGCCTGTATTTTTATTTCTTTATTTCATTTTTATTGAAGAAAAAGACTCTTAATTTTGCAGCCAAGACTTCCCAAATAGTATTAAGTAATAAAGAGACCCAGTGGTGATCGGTTTTAAGGAAGACACTCTGATTTCTCAAATGGCTAAAGCAAATTGAAGAAGAGTGCAAATTCCCAAAGGCCCTAATTTACTATAATATCAATCACCCCACTGTGTATCTGACATTTTTTTGGCAGGGAGAAGGAGTTTGCTTAGTTACTAATGTAGACCACAACAAAATTTTAGATTTGGAGATATTAGTATCATGTTATTTTGGAGGTAAAAACAAATTTTGCAAATTTAAGCAAAGAGCACAAAAACTGAGTTTTCAGAATTAGGAACACAAATTAAAATTATACTTTGTAACCTTTATTTTGTCTTAGTAGAGACATTTTTTATAAGTTGTTTCCTTTATTATCTCTCTGTAAAGAGAGAACATACTCTAGCATGATTTTCCATGAAACCCTCTTCTCTTCATTAGCATAAACAAGGTTCATAATAGTATCAGTTAAAGTGTATATAGCTGTAACTTAGCTATAGTAATCATAGGAATATGATTATATTAGGAGTCATATAATAGCATACTAATAATCACACAATAGTATAACTAGCACTTACTATGTGCCACATATTATTCTAAAAACATGTTACAAGTAAGCAAGTGTTTATTTATATATTAACCTAAATATTGATACATTTAATCTTTATCCAGCCTATGAGGTAGAGATTCTACTACCTTCATTGTATAATTAAGAAAATTAAGCCACTTAGAAATTAAGGCATAAAATCATATACTAGAGGCACGGACAGAATATAATCCTGTTGTTTTTTTCTTTTGGTACTGGGGATTGAACTCAGGGGCACTTTACCACTGAGCTATATCCCCAGTCCTTTTTTTAAAAAATTTTTTAATTTGAAGCAGGGTTTTGCTAAGTTGCTGAGGCTGGTCTTGAACTTGTGATCCTCCTGTCTCAGCCTCCTGAGTCAATAGAATTGAAGACATGTACCACCACATCCTTCTGCACTTTCAACTACTACGTTATACTGCTACCTATTAATCTAAAAAGAGAGAGCACTGGCATTTGTACTTAGTTTTGAAAGGATTTCACTTATATGTTCTCACAGTCAAGTGACTCTTTTATGTGAACTTTGTTGAAGTCTAGAAGTGTAGATGGTCTAAAAGAGAGGCAAAGAGCTGACCTGAGATAGAGATGAGCAGGCAAGAAGTGGTGGGATCAAGCCTCAGGGCAGATGGAACAACTGGGGAGAGAGCTAGACCAGGTAGGATCCTTCAGTAGTGTGACTCTGGACACTTCCCATAGCAGTGAGAAAATCAGGAACTTGTCACTCACAAGAATTAGGAAGAAAATCACCTGGTTATTAATAATCTATCCTAAAATATTTTTTTCAAAATAACACAGATTATGCCTATGCCATTCATTCATTGGAATGAATATTAAAATATTACAAATTAATAAAAACATTAACTTTTAAATAGGAGATAAAGGTACTTTAATGTTAAACAATCAGAATGAGAACTGAAAGGAATTAATAAAATTAAGCAGCCAATTCTTAGAGGATCAATAATGAACAAAATATCAATGAAGAGAAGCACAGAAATCTAATTAGGAAAAGGAGACCTACAAACTACAGTGCTAGTCAATATATCCCAACTCTACTTCTGCCCTCCTCTTTCCAGCACCTTATTTATTTATTTATTTATTTATTTATTTATTTATTTATGGTACTGGAGATTGAACTCAGAAGCACTCAACCACTGAGCCACATCCCCAGCACTATTTTGTGTTTTATGTAGAGACAGGGTGTGAGTTGCTTGGTGCCTTGCCATTGCTGAGGCTGGCTTTGAACTTGCGATTCTCCTGTCTCAGCCTCCCTAAGTCCTGGGATTACAGGCTTGCACCACCATGGCACCCGGCTACCTTTCTCTTCCTTTCCGCTTTAGAAAAAGCTTGTGAAGAGTCAAACTCCTTGTGCAAAACAACTTGGAGTAGCATATTTGAATACCTCTTTCTAGAGCCCATCAGACTTAGGTAGATATTATTAATTGATACTTTATCATTAAAAATATATGTTATTAAACTAGATGTCACAAAGAAATCCCCCACCTACAAATCCCATGTGGACTTAATATATTAGCACTTTTAAGTAATAAACACAAATTGAACAAGTAACTCCATGTCCCAAGACACATGTGGAATCAATTTGGAAACATTAATGAGCATGTAATTTATTCAAGACAAGAATTCTTAGATTTTATTCTGCATCTATGTTGCTGTTTGCAACTATGTGATTGATCCACAGCACATACGTATTTTCTGAGGGCCTTAACTTTTAGAATTTGAATAAAATGTATTAAATCTGTGAATACCTCAAAGATATCTAATTTTTAAAAAAATGTTTCAGAGCTTGTGGGAAATTAGGTTTTTAGATGCACATATGAGCATCATGTCAATAGCAAATATGAGGTCATATACATTCAGCAAAATTTGATCTTATAACTGAAGGAAACATTTTAATTATGGTTGAATGAATCACATATGTATTAATCATTGATCAGGAAAAATGCTTCAAATTAAATTTCATTTAATAGCATCTTTTGGACATTCACTATGTAATAACATTTGG
>CM053401.1:65418399-65475598 GCA_028644305.1 Xerus rutilus
CTGTCCAACTTCTAGCACCTGTGTCCTGCTCTCAGTCCCTAGAGGCCACTGTCTGCTAGGCTTCCAAACTCAATGCCCTGTGCATGAGCACCCTAGCTGTCAGCCATGGACTCAAGGTGAACCCCCATGCAAACTTCTGGGGCAGCTTCCCTGGTGGACAACTTCACTTTGCATATACTACCCCTTTACTGATGAAGTCTCAGTTTCAAACTCTGATCTCAGCTTTCTTACAGGAACAGTCTGCTCTCTACTGAGGACCCTGACCCTACTGCAAAGTTCTAACAAGTATCCAGAAGGAAATTTGGAATAACATGAAGCTCCACTTCATGGGTTTTCCTTATCTCAAGGATGATAGGGATGTTTTATTTCCAACACTTGCAAGAAGTTGTCTTACATGATTAGTCGTTTTATAATTACATATATAGGTGGGTAAATTCAACATCAGTTACTTTCAGTTCCTAGAAGCACACGTCCTCTAGCACATAATTTTGTGCATTTACTTGTATAAACACTATATTACCTGTTACAGACTAAAAAGAAAAAGCAAGTTTTCTTCCATCTGAAAGAGATAAGAAGCTCTGTGTGTGTGTGTGTGTGTGTGTGTGTGTGTTTGTGTGTCAAAACCAAGTCAAACTGACTTTCTTTCAGTTCCTGAAATGCTCCGAACCTTCCTCCCTGCCTCCAACTTTGCAAATGTAACCCTCTTTGCCTTGAAAATTCTTCCCTCTACTGCCGGCCCAAATGACTCTTATTAATTTATCATATCTCAGCTAAAATGTGACTTCTTCAGAAAACTTTGCTCCTATCAAAATTACTTTCTTTAATATTCTTTATATACCCATAGTACCCTGTAGCTTTCCAATGCAACTCATCAGAAATTATATATTTTTGTGACTGTTTACACATTTCAAAAGTGCAAGTCTAGCTCTATTTTCTTCATGGCTATGTCTCTAGACCTATCACAGTACAGAAAAGGTAGTGTAAAAATATATATATTTCTTAAATAAAAAGTGAATAAAGAGGATGTTAAGTTTGAGGCCAGCCTTAGCAATTTAGCAAGGCCCTAAGCAACTTAGTGAGATCCTGTCTCAAAAATAAGAAATGCTGGTGATGTGGCTCAGTGGTTAAGTGCCCCTAGGTTCAATCTCCAATATTTAAAAAAAAAAAAACAAAAAAAGAGAATAAAGAATTTGATTAGTGCCCCAACCTGTATAGAAAATACATTAGATATTCACTTCCTATTGTGCTGATCAGAAAAGGTGTTAAGAAATGTATTTTAAGTGGCATAGATGGGAAGAAGGGGCTTTCTAAGCTGGAAATTTGTATGCATTTAGAAAATATAAGACATATTTAAGGAGATAGTAACTGGTTCCATTTTGCTAAAGAAGAGAATTCATTAAGATAGACAAACAGAAATAAGAATTATATGGCAAAATGAGTTTAGATTGTTGATTCTACCACCATTATCCTAAGCACTAGTTTGAAACCATGAATCCTTTAATAATGTTACCAACTAGTACATTCAATAATTATTGTAAAGTCATAATTCATATAACAGGAATGTAAGTATTAAATAAGAGTTATCACAAATAACTTCATAAAAAGATACTGAATGAAGAAAAACTGACACCCATGAATTTCAGTCCTAAAAATTGTAGTTTGATTTTGTTAGGAGGAAGCCCCAACATGGTTTTGTGTAAGACCTAATGAAGCTACATCTGTATTCCAATGGTTCTTAGCCCTGTGTATTAAGTTACCCATCTGACATCTGGTATAACAGAGATGGAATATTTAGAAGAGTTGGGTATAAGAGAGTCCTTAGAAACTCTCTCTGGCTCTCTGAACACGCCTGAAGTGGGAGGTTTTAGAACCACACATGAATGCTCTTGAGAGCTCCATAAGGATGGAAAGACAGAGTAAAGAACTGGGAAAAAGAAATCAGACGCTACACTCATCTGAGAATCAGTGCATGGACGCTCCAGTTACTTTTTCCATCTTTGGCTTAGCACAGAAATATAAATAAGTGGTCTACCCACTACCCCATGCTGTTAATTCTCACAACAGTTACATTTGAGGCTTTCTCCAAGGCAGTCAATGCCACCTCCAGGAACCAATTAGTCTCTTCCTATTCCCCTGGTCCTGCTAGGGAAGCCCACTCAGTCACAAGGGACATCAACAAGACCATTAACAACACCCTCCCCACTCCACTTAACAGAATTCACAAGATTTCCCTCAATTTCTTTTCTTTCAAAGTAAGTTTTGTCCTATAATTTGAAAAGCCAAGCACTGTTGTTTATACAATCAAAATGAAGAACTCTCCACACAAGCTGATCAGTAATCCACCATATTACAAGATGATTTTGTCTTTTCTAGGCCTCACAATGTGCAAAGAGGAGGGGTGACCCTTAAGAAGCTCACTGACCTGGTGACATTAGCTGAAATGGCCACAAACTAACCCTTGAGAAAATTTCCATTACCTCAGTTTTCCAAAGCTGAGTGGGCATAGGAAGAGGGGTTCTTTTTCCTAACAACTACATCATACTGATCTTTCTGATCTCATTGGGAAATCTCTGCTGACGTATAAATTTGATCAAATTTGTTTGCTATGTCTTTTTGTCACACTGCTAGCATCGTGGCAATGAGAAGGAGGTAGATTCATGGGTCAGGTGGCCTCTTTGGGAGCCTGGCTGCTGCTTTGGACTTCGGCTCTACCACTTATTAGCATGACTCAGGCAAACTTTTGACCTCTGTATCTCAACTGCTTCCTAATTAAAATAATGTTATCTATCCTATAGGATTGTTTTAAGGATAATTTTATATAAACACATAAATCGCTTAAGCATTGCCAACAAATAGTAATATATAAGTTAACTATTATCATGATTTTTAAGTATGTATTTGTTACTACTTGGATTATTTATTCAACAATCAAAACATTTATTGAATACCTAATATGTGCTGACCATTCCATAGGATATATCATAGAACAAAACTGCTACCTTTAAAGGAGTGAACTGATCAGTGAAAAAGAAAATGCAAGTAATAAATAAGAAATTTGTATGTTAGAAAGTGCCTTTTAAAAATAGAGAAAAAAAATAGAGCAGAGGAAAAATGCAAATGGATTATAATTTTAAATTAGTATAATCAGGAAAGGTCTCATTGAGAAGGTGGAACAACAGCAAAAGCAGTAGATTCCTGAGGGAAAGTCATCTTGTTGTGGAGAATGACCACTGCAAAGCCCCGAGGCTTGGGTAAATGTGCTCTGTGGAAAGGCAAGGAAGCCACTGTGGCAGAAGGAAAGAGAGCTAAGAGGAAGGTGAGAGGAGGCTGGAGAGGAGGTCAGAACAAATCTGAAAACAGAGAAAGAAAATTCTGGTGAATCAACAAATTTGGACTCAGCAGCATTAAGGGCTCAATACTTCCTCATAGCTGATCAGAGTATTTTTCACTTAGCTAAGTATATACTGTGAATTTCACACCTACTACTATATAGTGAACATCACTTATGCTCCATCTTTTTAGAAATTATTTATTATAAAATAAATAGCTTCATGATGTCAAAAATTCCCAACCATTTGCAAATTTCATTTCTTTAATTAAGTTAGCCAACTGACCACAGGCTTTCTTTAAACTATTGTCCAACTGTGCTAACGAGTATAGGAAGACCTATTCAAAACCTATTTTAATAATACGAAAACCCAATGGTAGCTATCTCACACTGGGGTGTATGGTATGGTTTAAAAGATTATCTCTTTTGGAAAATAAATGCTTAGTAAATTCCCAGAATTTTTATAGCTTCCCAAAACACTGTATAGCCCATGTCTGAAATGATTTGCTCCTATACATAAAGTTTTCATTTTTAAAACATTAAATATTAGTAGAAAAAAGCAGCACTACAATACATGTAAGTATTCAAAGCTTCCTCAAAAAAAGAAGTGTTATCCATGAAATTAAATTGATTAGAAATGCAAATACCTAGCAGATATAAGGTCATTTTAGGAGCCTTATATAAATGTCTATCTATTAAATGTCTATTTAACTTCTTAAATTAAATAACAAAAGGAAATGCAATGGAAAAATGCAAAAATTATCACAGATGGGATAAAAGGGATATTGTGCAGTAATAAAAAATCCTTGATTAAATGCAACATTGCCATGCATCAATAGCATCATTAGCTGTTAGGCTTCAGGATTTTTAATAAGGAATCAAAGACCAAATGAGAATGATTTAGAATCTATTATTCAGGAGGCAAGAAATTGGAATGATAATCATATCAAATGAACCAAAAATAAGGGATTAAAAAAGGGTATTTAAAAGTGAGTAAGAATAAAATATACAAATTTAAGCTAGAGCAAGCTAATACCTCATTACAATGACTTCACATTTAAGGCCAGCACACAATTCCAAATCTAGCACTACAAAAATCACTACCAGATGTTTTTTGTGGTTACATATAAGTACTTGCAAAATGATTATTATAATATCTAAAACTGAAAATTTTTCCTTATCAACGGAAATTTTGCAAAGTGGTTCTGTACTGGACAAATGAATAGCTGATATTCTTTTACAAAAAATAAGTGATGACATCTACCTACCTACCTACCTGCTTGCCTACCAACCTCTACCTGTTCATCTGTTCATTCAGGTAACATATCTTGGTGCTGCAATATATGCTCCCACATGCAAAAACAAATACCCCCAAAATCTGAAAGCTCCTAATATATTTAAGAATAGATGCATTTTCAGAAACCTTCTGTGGGTCTGTGATGTGTGGGGCTTTAATGCTTTGTTCCTTTGCAATTCATAGGAAGTAAATCAAACATTTCAAGTACTGGACATTAATATTATCCCCATCCTCAAAGGAGGATCTTACTCCTAACGGAAAGATTATTCTCCAAACCTCATCAGCAGTGCCTGCCTCAAGGTGACTCACTCTCCCACCTGAACCTACAGCAATTTCTTCCTCTACTGCTCTTGCCAGACATTAGCTGTTGCCATCCTCCACAAAAGGACATTAATAGTCTTGAAGGCAATATGCTGTTTTTGTTCTTGATTCCTTGTCCCCTTCCTTGGAGCTCATTAACTTATATTTGCCCTCTAGGAGTCTAACTTGTAATCATCGGAGGTGAGGTAGAAAGATCTTGCAACTTCCCATTCAAAAATAGAAGGAAAAGAACTTAAAAAGTAAATTATGAAAACCAAGATAACGTGTTATTTATGAACAGAGTTCAACTACTCCAATGTCCTTAATGTTGGTGATTGTCAATGTCATTTATTAATATATTTGAATTTGTTCTGGATTCAAAGTGCAGTTATAAACACCACTTTCTCACCTCTTGAAAGGTACATTCTATTGACAGAAAACATACACAAGTTAGCAGAGATGACAAAACATATTGAGATAACACATATACAGCTTGTCCTCTGGATAGTTCGACATGGTGCCCTGTAGCATTTGAAAGAGAAACAAAAAACCTTTCTTTGTTTCCTGTGGGAAATATTGGCTGAATTCAAGTGTATAACACTGTTAGGCAAATAATACTTATCTGTAATCGGAGATCTATTCTTCAAGGGAGACAGACTCTTAAGTGGCCTGAAGGGTTACCTAAGGAGTTAAGAGTAGGTTCTCAGAATACACAAAACGCAGAAAATGAATAACTGCTGCTGAAACGTGCAGGGACATACAATAGCCATAGACTCCCACCCATGCTTTTGGAAATGCCTATAGCTTGAGGCTGTGAATCATGCTTGCAAGTACTGTGTAGGAAAGTTTACTTCCTCTATCAACCAGTAAAGAATATTTAGTCAAGTTGAACAGGAAACTACTTTTCTAACTCCTGTGTTAAATGTTGAGCTCAGTTTCCCCTTGAAAAAGCTTTGATTCCCCCAATCATGACACACAATACCCCAATTCAAAATCCCTTTTATGCATTTAAAAAGATGATCTGAAATGTTCAGATACCTATTTTATGGACTGTAATGATGATGATTCAGCTAATATTTGCAAAGATATTGACATTCTTGGAGGAAGGACGTTGAAGTGCTTTGCATAGGCCTCTTAGGAAACTCAAATCTTTTTTCTTATGCAAAGATACTCTTATATACTTCAGAACTACAGTAATGCTATCTTTGGAATCAAGGAAAGTGTTTTTCCCTTCCAGGTGGGACAAAGAGTACACTTTCTTCAAGATTTGACAGTTTTGTAGGAATTTCTAAAATCATTATATCTACAGAAATGCTATTTTTCCTGAAATTTTCCCATTGGGAGAAACTAAGAATCCTGCCCTATTCTTTTCAAACCCACCTACACCTATTTTTGGGGTTTCCATATAGTCACATTTCTCTAATGAGAACAGATTTACTTTGAAACCCAACATAAATAAGATGGAAGTCACATTAATGATTAGGCATGGGAGCTAATGTTTATTTCATGGTTACTTCATATTGTAGAATATATCTTTCCTTGGAGCATAACTTATGAAGCAAAGTAGCCTAACTCACTGCTACTTCAAGTTTAATCCTCAGATCAGTATCAGCAGCACTAACCGGGTCCCACCTCAAAGGTACTGAACCATTAACCTACATGTCAACAAGCTTCCCAGGGAATAGGTTTGCCCTGTTGCTGTTGAAAGCATTGATAGATGACCAGGCTAACAGGGTTTAGAGAATCTGGACAGGAGGCTTGCTTACAGGACTACAGCCAAACTCTACCTGACAAAAAAAACGAAATTATGTTCAAATAATCCTAAATTTTGATGGAGATGACACTGATAATCAGAGCATTTCAATCTAGAAATTATAATTCCAAAGGTCTTTTTCAATTTTAGTCTGTCTTCATAATCATCAAAGCTTCTTTCTCTTTTATCAAGCCTGGGGAAAATATATACATGATATGTGTGTGTGTGTGTGTGTGTGTGTGTGTGTGTGTGTGTATTTTTTCACTTTTCAGATATTTTAAAAAATTAAATTACACATGCTTTCTAGATAATCTCCATACAACTAAAAGTATTTCTCTTTTGAGTATGTCCATAAATAGGGATTTATTTTTTCTTTCTAGTTTGAGAGATTTAAGAACAAGAAAATTTGGTGTCACTTTTAGTCGTTTTTGACCTGCAGTACTAATTGTAACCTACAGTCAAGATGCCTGTAATGCTCTAATGCTTTCTCCTTTAACTTACCTGCCTCATCTCTGTCCTGGGGCAGAACAGAGAGCAATCTGGGGCCCTTCCTATCTGGGGGCAAAATCCACATGTGACTATAAAAGGGCTCCAGCTTCTTGTAGCAGCATCTGCAAGATTTTTCCAGACTCCAAATTCTACCAGTTCTATGTCAGCTCTGCTGCTTCCAAAACACCTGCCAGGCTTTTGCTATTAGATTGTTTTCTTTTCTGCTCCTTTTCCTCTCCCTCCTCCTCCTATTCTCCTCCCCCCACACAAAATCAGATATTTAGTTCAGATTATCTTGGTTCTAAGGTATCCTTTACTTTAAAATACTAACATCCTTTTACAGCTTTCTCATCTCCATATCCGGCACCTGCATACCAACCTGGCTCCAGTTATAAAACCAGCTCCCTTTGTTGACTCCAAGCTCAGATTCCTGGTTGGCTTAGTAGCACAGTGCAGATACCTGTTCTGAGGAGTTCTCCCTGTTTTCACTTTCTATGGCAATGCCAAGAAGGCTTGCCCTAACATACCCTAAGGTTTAGAGCCTTCTCGACTTGCAAAGGTAAATTTGATACACATCTAACTAGATTCTGTCCTCAGTTTCCCATACCTCATCTCAGCTTCCAGCAACCCCTCCTTTGTCCCTAAGCAACTGTCACTGTGGTAAACAGCAATCCAAATGAGCTTCTAGAACTGTCCTGAGTAAACTCTGATACATGCTGCATTGTGGTAACTTTCCACTTCTCCTGAAAATTCCATCTGAATGTCAGAGATCTTGCCCTTCTCTTTGTAGTATGGTTGTTCCAGGTCACACTAAGCTCTAGCTTTGGGAATGATCAAGAGGAAATGTTTGGGATATGGAAAGAATTTAGTGTCCATCTTATATGTTCTTCAGGATGCATGATCCTTTAATTCAGATCATAAAGATTCTGTTTATCAAAACCAAGGCTTTGTAGGGCACATTGCAAAATACACACCCACTCTGATCAAGGCTTGCCTGAACACTAGGCTTCATTTTCTCATTATCTTCCTAGGGTAAAATTAGGTTGTGAATTTACCAGTTATTTGATTTCTTATATGAAGAGTCAGTAGGAAAGAGCAAGTGTTCACAATAAAATTACTTTACAGTGGTCCTTCTGATAAATAAAACTTCCTGGGTTTGTTTTGTTTTTATTTGTCACTGGACTTCTCAGGGGAGATTTAAAGGACCTGGTGAGGCCCATCAGAGTTTGGTGTTATTTTTAAAGGCCCTTGACCTTGGCTAGTGTGTGTATATATATATACACATACATATACATACACTTATTTGGGCTTACAGACCACAGTGAGATATAGAAACAGGAAGATGGTGGGAATTCTTTGCTTCTATGAATATTAAACACCTTCCCACAATGAAAGCATTGAAATTACCACAAAGTTGGCAGGTAAGGATTTGTACTCTAAATTATGGGCCCTAACCAATACCAGTGTGAGAAATTCAAAGTGATATAGAGGACCTGTCTTCTAGGAGGTGGGTAGGTCATGGGTCTCCTCAGCAGAGGTTAAGGATCTTGAGATAGCTAGACCCACATTAACAAACACCATCAAGCTCTTCCAGAGAATTTACTGAGGTGCAGTTCAGGCACGTTGGTCTTTTGGGCCATAGCTTTGTTGTCACATATGAAGCTTATCAATCACAGGAAGTCTAGAAGTCTTGCCAGATCAAAGGGAATGCATATTTTAAGGTCACTGACACATATAGCCAAACTGCCATGTGTATTTATTCCAATCTTTGGTTTAAGAGGCTGAATATGCAAATGTCTGCTACCCCATAGTCTAGACATTTGCATATTCAGCTGTCTGGAAAGAAACTAAGATGCTCTATTAAAGATTAGTTTCCAAAATCACTATAAGAAGGCCAAGGCCTGGTCAAAGTACATTAACTGGCAATGAAACTGAGGAAGAGGGCATCAAGAAAGAGAAACCATATGGGATTAACTTCAATCTTATAAAGATTAACTGCCTATAAAAGGAAATATAATAATAAATGCTATCTGAAGAACTCAAACTATCATTAGTTGCTGACGACATGATTCTATACTTAAAGGATCCAAAAAATTCCACCAGAAAACTTCTAGAATAAATAAATTCAGAAAAGTAGCAGGAAATAAAATCAATATTCATAAATTAAATGCATTTATATACATCAGTGATGAATCCTCTGAAAGAGAAATTAGGAAAACTACCCCATTCACAATAGCCTCAAAAAAAAAATAAAAATAAAATACTTGGGAATCAATTTAACAAAAGAAGTGAAAGACCACTACAATTAAAACTACAGAATACTAAAGAAAGAAATTGAAGATGATCTTAGAAGATGGAAAGATCTCTCATGCTCTTGGATAGGGAGAATCAATATTGTCAAAATGGCCATACTACTCAAGAATTCCACTGAGACCAATCCATCATATGACTAACAATATGAAGAATGTGTTGGTAAGCAGTATGGGGATTCCTTAGAAAACCTGAAATGGAACCATCATTTGACCCAGCTATCCCTCTCCTTGATCAATACCCAAAGGACTTAAAAACAGCATACTACATGACGCAGCCACTTCAATGTTTATAGCAGCTCAATTCACAATAGCTAAAATGTGAAACCAACCTAGATGCCTTTCCATAGATGAATGGATAAAGAAAATGTGGTATCTATACACAATGGAATATTACTCAGCATTAAAAGAGAATAAAATTATGGCATTTGCAGGTAAATGGATGGAGTTGGAGAATATCATGCTAAGAGAAGTAAGCCAATCCCCAAAAACCAAAGGCTGAATGTTCTGATAAGTGGATGCTAATCCATAAAGGGGTGGGGTGGGGGCGACATGGGCCTAATGGAGTAACTTTAGTCAAAGGTAGGGAGGGTCACGGGGGGCAGGAAAGATGGTGGAATGACATGGACATCATTGCCTTAGGTATATGTATGACTGCACATATGGTACAACTCTATATCGTGTACAACCAGAAAAATGAAAATTGGGCTACATTTGTGTACAATGAATCAAAATGCTTTCTACTGTCATGTATATCTAATTAGAATAAACACATTAATTAATTAATTAAATGCTATCTGGAACCTTCAGAAAATGATGAAAATATTTATTCCAAAGATTTGCCAACATGATTTTTCTCATTCCAGGTGAATCCTGGATTGCACATATCCTTGATCCACCTAACCCAAAGAAGACTCACTTTCTATCATTTCTAAGAACTCTGACAACCCAAAATGGGGAACCAGAAAAATTGTGCAAGACTCACAGATCTCTGTAGTTCTCCCAGAGAGTTCACATTGAAGAGCAATTGGGGGAAGCTGCCATCTGCCTTTGGAACGGTACGTAAGCCCAGTAGAAACTTCTGTGCAACAAACCTATAGGATATCCTCGTTCTGATTCACACACAACAGAACATTGGCAGAGTGGTAGTGTTGTGTGTGGGTATTTCTATATCTATATGTCGAAGGAGTGTTTGAGTCTAGTTTGTTCTACCCCCAAATTGTGCCTTTTATTTGTCATTTCTTTTCTATCTCCATTAACACAGTTTAAGTCCAGATCCTCAACCATTAACAGTGTTTGAATGCTACAACAGTGCCCTTAGCATCTCATTTTCCACTCTAGGGTCTAATTGTCTGAGTTAATTATGTCCTACCTGAGATTAACATAGTATCCCACCCACCTGACTCAAGTATAAAGTGCATTTAAGTGTGCTTTTATTTATTTTCAATCAAAAATGGATTAAATTTTTTAACAGTAAAGCTCTGTTATTTTTTCTAATATAGTCAAATATAACTTCAAAAAATCTACTGAATTACCATACAAATTCTTTCAATCCTGGTAGGAATATTTAGAAGCTATAAAGTAATTATAATGATCTACTATAACTCTCTAATGGACATAGAACCTAGGAAATGTGTGATTATTAACATCATGTCACATTAAAATCAATAATATAAAATTAGCAAGATGTAGAAGATAATTTTTATCTACTTTTTGTTATTTTCTGATGTTTCTCTTCTGGTCCCTCTGTATCTGTTCAAAAGTTTTTCTTTACACTTTAAGTAAAAACCTTAGTGAATTAGGGTTATATCTATAAAAGCTCCAAGTGTGGAAATGTCTGGTATGACAAGGTGTCAACATATGCTTCCTTCAAAATCAACTGACAGCTCTCTGGAGAGAAACTAAGAAGTTCTGGGCTGATATCATCACCTAATGGACCACATGAGAGGATCTCCAATCTCACTCTTTTCTTTTAGTTAATAACACACCTGCATGACTCTTCCACTTTTCTCTAGCCTCCACCTTCTTAGTTCAAGAATTATCATATATATTCAATCTGTTCTATCTGCTTTTATGATTCCTCTGTTCTGTTTAATTACTGTACGAAAATAGAAAAAAAAATATGATTTGGTACCAATTTTGTGAAAACATGCAGGGTTGTTGAGAATAAAACCAGCTTTTATGAATTTGCCTGGAAACTATTCCTGAAGGAAAAAGAATTCAAAGATGCAGTACCTAATTATAAATACAATTTTGAAATGCAAACCACATGTAAGTTCAGGCATGCTAAGTGATTTCTTTCCACCCTATTGCTCCTACAAAGGAAATATATCTCCTGATAAGTCCCATTACTAATTAAGGACATGAACAGATTTAGGTGAACCTCAACACTTCATCTAGTAGGTATTGCTTCACAAATTCTAATTCAATCCATAAATTCTACATTTATTCAATAAATGTCTATTAATAATCCATCAGTTTGACTTGTAGTTTAAGAACAACATGATTTCAGATCTGTGTACTTTTTCAAATCATTACCTTCCCATTTCCAATAAAAGGAGTGGAAACATGGAATTTCTGGAATGCACCATGATTGAATGCATAATTTGGAAATTCTCTCCAGGCAATGCTGGAAAATCCATTTATGACAAGTTAAGAATCCTCTTATAGGGCTGGAGCTGTAGCTCAGTGGTAGAGCACTTGCCTCGCACATGTGAAGCACTGAGTTCAGTCCTAGTACCACATATAAATAAATATATGGTGTCCCTCTACAACTAAAAAAATATTTAAAAAAAAGAATCATCTTATACATAACTTCTGTTGGAAATCTCATTTATTCCCATTTCTTTAAATAATTCTTGTATGCAAATAACCCTTAAAACCACGGTTTCAAGAGTTATCTTCCCTGAACTCCAAAAATCCCTGCTTCTGGGTTATTTCCTTAAAGTGGTTTATCACAGAAAATATCTTTCAAACCAAACTCAGGATCATATGATCTAAACATGAACTTTCCCTAGGGTTTCTTGTATTATGATTGTTGTGCATACAGTCACTGACATTAAAAACTTAACAGCATTCTTGTCTTCTCTCTATTGTATCTTAGAACCTACATCTTCCCAGTCTTCTTCACCCACAATATGTCTCAGTCTACTCCTTTCTCTGCATCTCCACCATTCCTTCCTATAATTATTACTCTAAAGCATAAAGATTATTTTATTCCCTCCCTGAACAACTCTGAAGGTATTTTTATCAACTACCAGATTTACTTAAAGTATGTTGAGGAATGCAACATTCTTCAAAATCTAACAACTTTCTCTGTTTTTCACTTAAAGCACATAAAATTTCTGTTTTACAAGGCAACATACTTTTCACTCTCGTGACCCTGAGTATTTGAGGCTGCTTTATTTAGTACGGCAACTTGGATTTGAAATGTAGCTTAACTCTCTGACTTCAGATTCACAATACATAAATTGAAAATAGCAATAGCTATCCTGCAGATTTGTTGGAGGATTATTAAATGAGGTGTTTATAAAGCTCTGAATACATATCCTAGTACAAAATTAATGTTCAATGAGTGGTAGCTGTTTAATGCTGTTTGTTTGTATCTGACAGTTTTAATTTAGCATTATATTGTGAATATTTCCCTATGCCATCAACTAGTCTTTTAAAATATGATTATAAACTGCTGCATAGTAATAAATCACAAAGATATACTTTATTTTTCTATGTGCTCATTGGTGGACATTTACATATATAGTTTTCGACTATGTACTTTTGCAAATAACACTGTAATAAATATCATAATACATAAGTCTTTAGGAACACCTCCAAATATTTTCTCAGGATAAATTACAAGAAGTGGAAAATATTAAGGCTCTACTAACTTTTTCCAAATGACTCTCCAATTATAGCAACTGATGCTCCCACAGGCAGTGCATGTGAGTTTCTATTCCTTGCACCACTCTAACCATGCACAATGTATTCTTTCAGTTTCCTGCATTTCTCTATCAGCATAATGGTATCTTAATTGTTTTTGCTATAACAAAATAGTTCCTCATTTTTAATTAATTAGATGTTTTTAGCAAGAGAGGACAGAAGCCCATCTGCCTTGAAGAATCTTCCACCTTTTGGATCATGAAAATAGACTCAGTATATTCCAAGCATTGTGTCCAAAAAAGATTATCTTATATTTTAGCCATGTCATAAATAAACATATCACCCCACACTAACCCATCAATTCCATCACCACCAACAATTAAAAAAAAAGATTAACAGACTGCTTAGAGCATTTTTATGATTCAGTGACATTCATTTCCCATGCTCTTCCCTTAAAATGTAAAAATCTATACGCGATGATAAGTTGCAGGGTAATTATTAAGAGCAATAGAAGGAACAAGACCACTTAACCTCAAAAGTTTCTAGCTCAGTCAAGGCTCTATTTGAATCAGTGGTAAAATGGTCCTTAAATAATATCAAAGAATAAGTTAAACGTATACATACACAAAAATCTCATAAGTCCTACTTACCAACCAGCAGAAGAGAAGATAAAGACTAAATGGGTTTATACACAATTTACTAGTTAAGGAAATGCAGGATGATAAAAGGCTGAAGTTCAATAGGATTATATTTGTCTAACAATCATTGTCTCCGTAGGGTCAAACATATTGTAGTCAGTCAAAATAAAGGAAAAAAAAGAGATTTGACTCTCAACTAAATTTATTTAAGCAGAGAACCTTAAAATAGCTCTTAAGATTTTGATTAAACCTACCCTCAACAGGTTTAATTCACATTTATTGGATTGAAAGTAGATAAATACAGTTTTAAATTTCATTATTTGCAGTTTATAGGACTCTTTTGTGGAAATGGCATAGCATGATATGCCTTGATGTACAATACAAAAACACTTTGATATGACATAAGCTGTATTTGGGCCAGCAAGTCTGCCTTTGGCCATTTCACTTAAGTAAACATAGAATTAGATAAATAAAAAGATAATTTTTAAAAAATTATTCTGGCCTGGTTTTAGAAACAAGACCAAAATAAACACACACGTAAACATATGAGATTAATTAAATGCACTATTTCCCATCTACACAATAAAAGTCCTATTTGGGCATTTAAATTGACAAAAAGAAAGAATAATTAAGCACAAAGAAATTGCTTGTAACATACTGGTAAGTGAAAACACTGCCATACAATTAAGTATGGAATAATGCTCTATCTACCTCTGTCTTCCAATGAGCCTGTCATCATCAACTATTTCACCAAACCACATGAAGGTTACCACTGTGTTATAAAATCCAGGGCTCAGTTCTCAGTCCTCTTACTTTCTGACCTATCTGTCTCATTTGACACAGGTGATTGCTTTTCCTTGAAACAATTTTGGCACTTGACTTCAGATCAACCCCACACTTTTATTTTTCTTCACTGCTCTCCCTTAGTCTCCTTTGTTAATTTGTCTTTGTGTCCTAAATTTTAAAAGTTACCAGTCCTCAGTTCTTATTTCTCTTGCTCTGCCTTCATTCACCCCTAGATGATTCCACATGGTTATGGTTCAGATATATACTTAGAGAAGTTCTAGATTTCTGTCAGTAGCCTGGACACCTACCCTGAGCTCCAAACTCTGTAGGAGCTGCCTATATGGCATCACCAATTGGATATTTATTAAGAAATTCTGATTAAGCACATCAAAATGAAATCCTTGATATTTTAGCCTCAAGGCTATTGTTCTCATAATCTTAACCATATCAAACAGTGGCTACTCTATTCTTTAAGTCAAGTAATAATAGTAGGTGAAGGGGGTCAGTGTGCTAGAGAAGGAAGAAAGAAGTTGAAAAAAGAAGAGCTCATATATAAATATTCTGTTCTCCCAATTTACTTCAAAATTTGTACATCTATTAAATGCTCATACTGTTAATTTTAGGATACTTACTTAATGCTCATACTTCTGAATTTTAGGATAAAAATAATTCAGCATCAACTTCTGAAACATTAACTGTCAATATCTTTCAACAACAGTGATTCCTGAATTGACATAAAAATGACTTGAGTTATGAAATTCCAGTTTCAAGGTGTGTTTATTTACAGCATGTATGCACATATTATAGTCTACCCAGTAATGTAATGTAAGAAGCATTCCCTTCAACTTCAGGAGCAGAATGAGGATGACTGTGACTGCTCCTCTATTCAAGGAACTGGTGCTCCTAGACAGCATTGTAAGAAAATGGAAGGATGACATAATGGTTGGAATGGAAAAACACAAGGCTGTCATCATTCACAAATGTTATTTTCTACATTCAAAACTTCAAATAGTTTATAGTCAGAATATCTGAATTAATAAGAGAGGCTGGCAATTTTCCTGCATGGAAGACCAATATATGTTTTATCAATTGTATTTCTATCCATCAGGACAGAGAACTAAAAATACAAATTTTAAAGGCTAAATTTACAACAGCTAAAATATTCACGAGTAGTATTCTCAGAAATAAATCTAGTAAATCATTTTAAGACTTTTTTTGCAGTATTGGGTTTTCTATAAAAGAGGAAGGGTCAAGAATGATTAAAATATGCCAAAAGATGATGTAAATGGTAAATTAAAGAATTAGATGGAAAATGGAAAATTTTATAAAGTTTTTATTAAAGTATATTCTCTTACTATTTTCAAGAGAAGGAACAATTTTTAAACAAAAGTGTAAACCACACTTTTTAAAAATAATTATTTTTAAAATAATAATGGTAAAGTTAATTATAGTAAGATTAAGATCTTCTGGTTCTCAAAAGAGACACCAAAGAAAAATTTTTTTAACTAAAATCTAGGAGAAAAAAAAAAGCAATATAACCATCAAAAGGTTCATATGCAGAATATATAAAGAACCCCTATAAGTTAATAAGAAAATGAAGAGAAAAACAATACCAAAATGGGCAAAACAGATTTTAAAATGTCACACAACCCATAAACATAGGAAAAGTTGCTCGAACTCATCAGTAATCATGAACTTATGGACTAAAATCATAAATGAGACACACTCTCACAGGCTCTGAGCTCAAATTATTAAACCAGCCCCACTGCCCCCCGTCCCATACGGGAGCCCAGGTCCAGGTCAGGGCCAGGGCCAGGACCACCCCCACTGACCTGTGTGAGAGACCAGGCCCAGGACCACTCCTGTGCCAAGCAGAGGACCATGCTGTGGCTGGCCATTTGCCAACAGCACTCTTCCAGCCTGCTCCCTTCTTGGGATACTGTAGCCACTGAGATAGCCCTCCCTATGTAGTAGCCTCTACCTTGGGACAGAAGACAGGGCCTGGAGGAAGCTGCAGGCCACAGGTCAGCACACTACAGTGCTGCATCTCCAAACAGGCAGCCCAAAGTCATTGTAAGGCCCATCTTTCCAGCCTCATCTATAAAAGTGGTGACATCCCTCTTGGGGCACCACCACTGCTATCTTGATTTACCTCTGCTACCACCACCGCCATCTTTAGTTGCAGTAGCATCCATCTTAAGATACTGGCTGAGGACTAGAAGCCCAACACCAAGGTGGGGTACAGGTAATCTGCAGGAACGCTACAAGATTATAGGGTAGAAACTGCAATAACTCAGATCTGCACTTCAAGAAAGGAAGACACATAGATAACATGAAAAAACAAGGGAATAAAGTGCCTGAAACAAACCAAGATACTACAATAATGGAATCCATTGACAGTGTAGTTGATGAAATGTCAGAGGAGTTCAGAATGTACATAATTAAAATGATCTGTGAATTAAAGAATGACATAAGAGAGCAAATATGGGCAAAAATTGATCACACCATCAAAGAGATAAGGGAGTAAATACAGGTAGCAAAAAATTACTTCAAGAAAGAGACAGTGATTCTGAAAAAAAAAATCAGAAATCCTAGAAATAAAGGAAACAATAAACCAAATAAAATACTCAATAGAAAGCATTACCAAAAAACTAGATCACTTGGAAGACAGAACCTCAGATAATGAAGACAAATTATACAATCTTGAAAATAAAGTTGATCACACTGCAAAGATGATAAGAAACCATGAGGAGAACATCCAAGAACTATGGGACAGCATCAAAAGACCAAATCTAAGATTTATTGGGATAGAGGAAGGCACAGAGATTCAAACTAAAGGAATGCACAATCTCTTCAATGAAATAATACCAGAAAATTTCCCAAATATGAAGAATGAATTGGAAAATCAAATACAAGAGGCTTACAGGACACCAAATGCACAAAATTACAATAGCTCTACACCAAGGCACATTATAATGAAAATGCCTAGCATACAGAATAAGGATAGAACTTTAAAGGCTGCAAGAAAGAGGAATAAGATAACATATAGGAGGAGATCAATTTGGATCTCAGCTGATTTTGCAACCCAGACCCTAAAAGCCAGAAGATCCTGGAACAACACATACAGAGCTCTGAAAGAAAATGGATGCCATTCAAGAATCTTATATCCAGCAAAACTAAGCTTCAGATTTGATGACAATATAAAAATCTTTCTTGATAAAAGAATGTATGACTGTCAAAGAATTCACAGTAAGAAAGCCTGCACTACAGAGTATTTCCAATAAAATGTTTCATAAGAAGTAAATGAAAAGCAACAATGAAAATCAGCAAAGGGAGGAACTACATTTTTAAAAGGCCAATCAGGGGCTGGAATTGTTGCTCAGTGGTAGAGCGCCTGCCTCACATGCATTAGGCACTGGGTTCGATCCTCAGCACCACATAAAAATAAATAAAATAAAGATATCATGTCCATCTACAACTAAAAAAAATTTAAAAAATAAAATAAATAAAAAAGGCCAATCAAAGGAGAAACCAAGTGAAGTTAAAAACCAAAAATAAACCAAAATGACCAGGAACACAAATCATAGTTCAATAATAACTCTGAATGTGAATGGCCTGAACTCACCAATTAAAAGACACAGACTAACAGATTAGATTTTTTAAAAGACCCAACAATATGCTGCCTTCAAGAGACTCATCTCAAAGGAAAAGACATACAGACTGAAGGCAAAAGGGTGGGGAAAAAAACATATCAATGTGGGCAGTGTAAACAAGAAGGGGTTTCCATCTTCATATCAGATAAAGTGGACTTCAAACCAAAGTTAGTGAAAAGGGAAAAAGAAGGATATTTCATAGTACTTAAGTACATAGTACTTCACTGTGTGGTCAATTACATACATCAACAAGACATAACAATCATACATCAGCAAGACATAACAATCATAAACATTTATGCCCCCCAAAATGGGGCATCTATGTATATCAAACAAATACTTCTTAACTACAAGAATCAAACAGACCACAATGCAATAATAATGGGTGACTTTAACATACTTCTCTCACCACTGGATAGATTTTCCAAACAAAAACTAAAGAAACTACAGAACTCAATGAAACAATCAATAATTTAGACTTAACTGACACATATAGAATATTACATTCATCAACAACCAAATTTTATCAGCAGTATGTGGATCCTTTTCTAAAATAGACCATATGTTATGCCACAAAGCAAGTCTTAGCAAATACAAAATAATAATGATAATAATAGAGATACTACCCTGGATTCCGTCTGACCATAATGGAATAAAATTATGAAACAATGCTAAAGTAAAAACTAGAAGCTTCTTCAAAACCTGGAGACCAAATAATACTCTACTGAATGACAGATATCAGAAGACATCAGGGAGTAGACTTAAAAACAGCATACTACAGTGATGCAGCCATTTCAATGTTTATAGCAGCTCAATTCACAATAGCTAAACTGTGGAATCAACCTAGATGCCCTTCAATAGATAAACAGATAAACTGAGGTATATATCCACAATGAAATATTACTCAGCATTAAAAGAGAATAAAATTATGGCATTTGCAGGTAAATGGATGGAGTTGGAGAATATCATGCTAAGCAAAATAAGCCAATCCCCCAAAAATGGGCTGGATGTTTTCTCTGATAAGTGGATGCTAATCCATAATGGGGGGGGGGGCATGGGATGAGTGGAAGAACTTTGGATGGGGCAAAGTGGGGGCTGGAATTAGGGTAGGAAAGATGGGGGAATGAGACAAACATCATTACCCTAGGCACATGTATAATTGCATGAATGGTGTGACTCTACTTCATGTACAACCAGAGAAGTGAAAAATTCTGCTCCATGTATGTATAATAAATTGAAAAGTTTTCTGCTGTCATGTATAACTAATTAGAACTATTAAAAATATTAAACTAATGATATAGTTAAGAGTTGGTAAAGATGAGAATGAATAGAAATTCTTAAACACAGCTCTCAGGAGAGCAAACTGACACAAAATCTTTGAATTATCTAGTGAAGCTGAAAATACACATGCTTTCTCATCTACATCCAAGTAATGTTTTCTGCACTTGTGTGTTGATACACAAGAACTTTTTCTGCTCTTATTTTTAGCAGCCACAAACTATAAACAACACATATGTCCATCACAGGAGAATGAGTAATTAATTGTCAAATATTCATATGATAAAGCATTCTATGACTGAAAATAAATGAGCAGCTCCATGTGACAATATGGACGAATTTTATAAACACAATGTTGAGTGATGAAGAGAAAGTCACATTTGCTCATATATATGACACATTCATATAAAGTTCAGAAACTGGCAGTATTAAAAATATGTTATTTAGGGGTAAAAATAATCTCTGGAAAAAGCAAGAAGATGATAAACATGAAGCTTAGAGCAATATTTATTTCTGGGAAGGTTGGAAGCTATGGTCAGGAATGGTACACAGGGGACTTTACTGTCTACTTAAGCGGAGTTATGGGTGCTTGGATATGCATTTATTATCATTCTTTATAATCTACCTAAGAATTACATACATTTCATAATCTTTTATAAATTATGACAGAAGTTTTGGTATTGTTATAATAAACAAGGTCAACTCTGACCATTTTATTATTCTTCATGTGTCTTACTGACTATCAGACAAGAAAAGGCTACCATACAGTTAGGATGACTCACCTACCTGGACCCACATCACAATCTTCCTTTTCTCAAAGATCTGGGAGAGAATGTCACAGTGGGTATCTTGCACCATCACCTCCCCACACATCTTTCTACCCTTCTCTCCGCCATGAAGAGTGATCTATATGGACTACAAGTATGAGTGTCCTTCCACTTTGACTTCTGATTGATTCAGCCAATGAAAGCCCAAAATGGCCATTGGACAGAGGGAAGATGTGAAATTAAGGTACCGGTTCACCTAATCCCTTCCCAGCAAGATTGTCTCCAGCTTGCTGGATCTAATGTCACTGCTGTTCTCAAGGCTGCTGCCTCTTCATGACTTCTGCCAGGAAGACCTAGAGAGTCTAACACCTCATGGGTTTAACTCATATTAAACTCCGTGTTTCTGCACAAAACACAATTACCCAACACCCCTAACTCTGTAAGTAGTCCCATTGTAAACAACCCCTCATTACTATAGTCTGTTTGGAGTGTACCATCAATTTCCTGTTGGAGCCTTGCCTGATACCAATGAGTGAGAGGAAAGTCAAGGGAGGTGTCATATCCAAAGGTTAAAAAACAGTATTCAGAAGGACAAAGAAAACATTCTTTTTTCAGTTTTTTAGAACTAGATGAGGATATTTTTCATCTTAAAAGAAAGAAAAAAAAAAGCAATGGAAGTAAGTGTCTTAATTCAGTTATTTAAGCCTCTGTATGTTAACTCATTCTATGGGGAAATGGCATGTTAAATCCTGTTAGAGGATGGTGAAGGAAGGAAGTTCTGGTAGTAACTCTGTGTAGTTTAGGTAGTAACTCTGTGGAGAAAGACCCTGGAAGCCAGAGGTCCATGACCTAGCAAGCCAACAGGAACTGCCTTGCTAAGATCAACCTTAGAGTGCACCATACCGAGGGAATATCTAGACATGGGTCCATTACACTCCTAGTCACACATCCTAGCATGCAGATCCTAATCTTGTCTGGCATATCCCATCTGTGAAGTGAATTCCATCTGGATATCATGCAGAAGGATGACATGACATGACAAACAAAATGGAAATTTAGTCAAACAGCTTTTTTTTCTTACTGTCAATAATCTTTTAGTATGTATCCTTATCATCACTAAGTGTTTTCTATCAAACTGGTCAAGGCCTTTAGCATCAGCTCATATTCCACTACAGGTATGTCTCATGTCTTTATTGCACTAAAACAAATTCTCATTAGTGTTTCGCTCTGCCTTCTTTTAAACTCAGTCTTTTTAAGTTGTGTCTGTCCACAATGAACTCTGAAGTGTCTCCTGTGTAGTACCATCCACAGACTTAATGAATGTGCCATTTTCCTCTTCTAAATGATAAATAACAGATGTGAAATAAAATCAAGCTTAATATCACAATCCACAACATCAAGTAGCCCAACCCTTTTAAATGAAGATAAATATAATGTGCTTTTATATGTGTTCACAGTCTTCTATGCTATTCTCAGGCCATGTGAAGTGTTCTTCCTGAAGCATACCTGAGTTTGCCTGCCTGAACTAGGAGTGTCCCTCAGAAGCAGCAGCTCCTTCATGGACTTAGTGCCTGTGTAAAGGGTGTTACTTAATGCTAAGTCCAAGCAGTATGAGCAATTTCTAAAATGATACATCCTGGGTATTTAGAGCACTTTGAAGATTCTTGGGATGTCCTCACAGTTTTCTATGTAATTTGGCCTTTTAAAAAAAAATCAATGACTTTCCAAAGCAGGCAATATATTTCTTGTGAGGAACTTGAGACTCAAATTAATTTACAGAAAGTTAATGATAGCTCTAAGCCTGGGTTCTGAAATTCATATTAGTTGACACCTCACCTGGTTTTCTAACTTGTTAGAATGTGTTGACTTAAGTTTACCTACTAGAAGTTTCAAAGGAGATCTCCTTTTACTATACTTTCAATTCAATGTTGGAGAGTGGAAGTTAGATTTTGTAAATGTCTAGCAAAGTGAAGTTTAATTTCTGTTTGTGGTGGCACTTACTGGCACTAAGGCAGTTATTAAAGGCAAATAAGTGAGCATATGAAAGGTAAATCTTGTAAATATCCTCTTATAGACTGTGTATACTTGTGGAAATATCCATAGGTAAGGCTCATCTTTCTGATGGCTTAACATAATGCACACAACAATTCAGAGTCAGCTAGGATAAACTATTAATGCTAGTTTATTACTTATGAGTGGGTTGTTCCAGCTGATTTTCTGCTTCATAGGAGAGGTTTTACTACCTACCCCTTAGGCCAGGTCCTCTCCCTTCTACTGCTCAGTGATTGAAACCCTGAATTCATCCCAAGGCCATGGAGACCTCTGGCCTCCATTAGCCAGCACTCAGTTTCTTCTACAGGGAGAAATGCCAGGAGCTGACAGCATATTCTTCACTTGCTCTTGCCTCTAGGATGATCTGCAGTGGAGGGTTTCTTGGCTTAGCTATGCTGCTGATTTCTGACTCACTACAGGACTCCTTTGTGCACAAGGGTTGTTAGGGGCTTTGTGTATGTGTGTGTATATGTGTGTGTGTAGAAGATCACTGTCCAGTCCAGTCATGACAAAAAGACCTGAATATAGGACAAGAACCATAAACAGCATAGCTAAATATTTTTTCATTACGTTTCTGTCTTTAGCAAGTTCTTAAATCACTATTACAATTAGTAGTATGATCCTTAGGAAGTTACATATCTTTACTTCTTCTCATCCGATAGGGATAATAATCAAAAGAGAAACTTTCATGGGCACGAAATATGTAATGTGATAGAAAAGTAGAAGGCATTCTCTTAAATGTTAGGCCACCTTTCTCCTGTCTCATGAGCCATTGCAATTCTCCAATAAAACCTTTTCACCAAATTATTATACTGAAAAGAAGCATACCTTCCTAGAAGTAAAATTAGTTAGAAGTGAAATTAGTATAGCACAGCTTATTATCAGAAAACTCTATTTTAGCTGAAGTTTTTATATATCTTTGAATAATAAGCAGAAAGTAAAGCATACTCTTTTGGATTTATGTTAATAAACCTTTAAATGAAAGTCATTACTAACCAAAACTAAAAAGAATTCAAGCCATTTTTTTTAAGGTACAGAGAATAATTTGTTGCATAAATTCTACCACTTAGCTCTCCCCAAACCTGGAGTCATGATCACAGGGACTAAACAAAAGGACTGAAGCAATGGAAATCAGACTTCAGCTAATTGATCATAAAGCTTGATTAGAGAATTGTTATGGTTTAAATATTAGGTGTCCCCCAAAAGCTCTTGTGTGAGACAATGCAAGAAAGTTTAAAAGTGAAATGATTGGATTATAAAAGCTTTAACCTAGTCGGTGTGTTAATCTACTGATAGAGATTAACTGGGTGGTAACTGTGGGCAGGTAGGTATGGCTAGATGAAGTGGGTCACTGAGGGTGTGCCTTGGTATTTATATTTTGTCTGTGATGAGGGGCGCTCTATCTCTGCTTCCTATTCTGAACTGTTTTCCTCTGCCTTACCCATGTGCCATGGTGTTCTGCCTCACTTTGGGCCCAGCAATGGAGTCTATTTTCTATGGACTGCACCCATAAAATTTTCCTGCTCTAAACTTGTTTTTGGCAGATCTTTTGGTTGCAGCAACAAAAAATCTGACTAAAACAGAAATGGATTAGGGACTTGAAAGTAAAATTAGATGTTTTCTTCTTCAAAGATATGCAGAACCACAGAATTAGTCACCATGATCTGGTTCTTTGGTTCTATTTATCAATTGGTACAATGGTCAATTTTATGTGTCAACATAACTTAGCTATTGGTTATCCAGATATACAGTTAAACATTATTTCTGACTGTTTCTGGGAAGGCATTTCTGGAAGACATTAGCATTTGAATTGAGCAAAACAGATTGCCTGCCCCAATAAGAATGGGCCTAATATAATCCCACTAAAGCCCCAAGTAGAACAAAAAGGTAGAGGATGGTGAAATCTCCCTAACTGTTTTAGCTACCAGTCTTCTCCCTGGGACTAGGAATTTTATGGTCTGCTCTCCCAGTTCTCAGTCCTTTGGACTTGAACTGGCATTTATATCAGAGCTTTCCTGGATCTTTTTGAAGATGACAAATCATGGGACCTCCATAATCATGAACCAAATCCTTATAATAAATCTTATTTTGCGCACACATACACATGAAGATACACATATCTCCTGTTGGTTCTCTTCCTGCGAATAGCCCTGAACAGGACACATGGATATCAGCAGGTAAGCCATTATACATGAGGAGAGGTCATTTTTTCCACTGGGTTGAGTAAATAAGATCATACTGAAAAGGAGATTCAGCGGTAGAGAGAGAAAACAAAAGGTAAAAGCTTCTTCCATTAGAACTTCTGAGAACAAATATTAGTGGTTGTTACAGTTTCAATATGAAGTGTCTCCCTAAAGCTAAGATGTGAGACAATACAAGAAGGTTAAGAGGTGGAACGATTGGGTTTGAGAGCTTTAACCTAATCAGCATGTTAATCCGCTGGATTGGAGTAAAACTGGATGGTAACTGTAGGTAGGTAGGATGTGAGTGGAGGAGGTAGGTCAACATAGTTATGACTTTAGAGTATATATTTTGTACCTAATAAGCAGAGCTGTCTGTCTCTGCTTCCTGATTGTCATTTCCTGAGCTGCTTTCCTCCAACACATCTTTCCACCATGATATTCTGCCTCACCTCAGCCCAGATCAATGGAGTCAGCCATCTATGGACTGAGACCTCTGAAACCATAGCTCCAAATAAACTTTTCCTCCTCTAAAACTGTTTTTTGTCAGGTCTTTGGGTCACAGTGGTGTAAAAGTTGACTACAACAGTGGTCATTCCTTTTCTACAGCCAGAGATACAGGACTAGGTGGGAAATGCTTGCTCCTTATACATCACTTGCCACAGGGGTAGATCTGATGCATTTGCTTCATAAAGTTGGTGTTGATGGGAAAATTGAGAATTTTTGCCAGAAAGAATGCTAAATGAATAAACCATTATTTACTTAAAATTCTCCAAGCTATTCAGATTTAAGAAGTAATACGGAAGGGTAAATCACACTTATTGAATATCAACTTCATATCAGCCATGCACTTTACATGTATTTACCTAATTATCTTCCTACAGAAATCATATGTTAGAAACTATTATATATAAATCCCACCTTTTACCTCTCTCCACACCCTGAATCCATATATATGATTTTGTTATTTTTTTTTTCCTGGTGAGGAACCTGAGGCAACTAAGGCAGTGAAAATTAAGGCAATTTATCCAAATTCACTTAGATGGAAATGGTGAGGCAGGATCTGGATTCAGCTGTGACTAATCTCAAAGCCATAATAGCAGGCTGTATATGTCCATTTGGTGAAAACAAAAGAAAAACAAATGAATATAAACAGACATATTTGCACACTTTTGTAATTTGTAATCAGTGAAACTGTGGAACAGGGAAATAGACTCTAGTAGAAAGAATTGCATTCATGTTTCAAAAAATCTCCGTCTGGCATATCTGACATTTCATAGCATCTCTCCATGTTCATTTCAAATTAGTTTTAACAATATCACATAACTTTTTCCATATATCATCTATTGACACTGAAGACCATCCAAAGCTTTCTAAGCTCTTCCACAAAGGAGCTAAAGCCCAGGAAAGTGGCTTCCCTAGACTTCCTTGCCAGAGGCCTTTGCTTTTACTCCATCATAAAAAACACTCATATGTTATTTGGAAAGCAGAAGAGAAGGGTAAGACATGATCTTTACCATTAGTTGCAAGCAGGTACACAAGGGAAGGCAAAACTTCCAGTGCTTCTGGGTTTTCCCCTGAAAATCACACAGGACAACGTTGCAAACAGCCAAATCAGCTGCTTCATTGGGGCTGCTGCCCACAAAGCCCTCTCTTCTCTTCGTCCCCTTTAGCTCTCCTAATGCTCATGTAAGCCTTTAATTCTCTACATTAATTTTGTTCCTGCTTTAAATACCTAGGATGATCTTTTTAAGAAAATCAACCCTTGGAGTTGGCAAACTATAGTCCAAGAGACAAATCCAGCTCACAGTCTATTTTCACAAATATATAACTATTAGGATAAACCATTTACAATATGTTTGTGAATGTTTTTCCTCTATAGAGGACCTAATTAAGCAGTTGCAAACAGAGACCAAAGGGCCCATGTGGTAGACTGAATAATGGGCTCCAAAGACGTGAATGTCCTAATTCCCAGAACATGTGAATATGTTAACTTCAGGGGCTTTGTAGATGTGGTTAAGTTAAGGCTCTGAGATGAGAAGATTATCCTGGATTATCTGAGTGGACTCAATCTCATGGTCAAAGAGAGATCTGAAGATGCTAGCTTGCTCTTTGAAGTTGAAGGAAGGGATCACAGTCTAGGGAGGATAAGTGGTCTGAGAGTTGGAAAAGACAAAGAGATGGATTCTCCCCTAGAACCTCCCAAAGGACTGTAGTCCTGCTGACATCTTGATTGCACTCCAGAACTATAAGGTAATAAATTTGTATTGTTTTAAGCTAGTAAGTTTACAATAAGATTTTTCTAGCAGTTATAGGAAATGGGTACAACCTGTAAAGCCTAAAACATTCACTATCTGATCCTCACAGAGTAAGTTTGCTAATTCTTAATCTACTAAACAGTCTCCTAGGGATAGTTCTAGTTAATAATAGAGTCTTTTTCACTGGGACAATGACCAAATGAGTTGTAACTGGTCTTTAATATAAAGGCCTTAATACTGCCAATTGTAATAGTTACTCAAATCTCACTCAGAAAGTATTCTGAAAAAATAAGTATTAATTTCTGCACTGTATGCTGAATTTACATATTCCTACTGTCTCCTATGTGTGTACCTCACAGCTCATTTTAAGCACCAGTTACCTCCAGAGCATCATTTTTCTTCCATACTATTTCTTGCTCGTGACTCTGGTTATTCCCATTTAACCATTTCCTCCTCTTTTCTCTTCACAAAAAAAATCAGACATGTCATTGGCCACACAGTATTACCAATATTACTTTCAATCATTTCCTTTCTGCACCTTTTGTCACTCATCATGTTTCTTTCTATATAACTTTGCTACTCACCCTTGCCCATTCTTCCAAATGTTTCACAATTTTCAGAAAACCTGTAGTATGTTACATTTACATGCACTTGCCCCTCTCTGATCATTCCTTTCCTGCTAACACAGTCTCATGGTCACAGGAAAGGAAGTTCCTGGGTGACATATTGTTGAATTATACAGGACAGCTTGGCAGGTACCAAAAATTTCCTACTCACAGATTGATTGTCTCAGACAATTCTAAAAACACATCTGTCCCCAGTGATTTAATTTGCTTGATAGTAAATCCATTGTAATCTACTCAGATAACAACTTGCTATTTATATCAAACTAGTATCCAATTCTGAGATGTTAAATATAGGATTCTCCACATTTCCTGGCAGTCATTTCTAATAAACCATGGCATACGCAAGAATGAACATTTAACTTTATAGAGAATCAGCTGCAAGGCAAAAAGGTTTAAGGCACCAGGTCAGATATAAACCACTAGAAAGACCTCTATTTCTAAACTAAATAGAGCATTAAAAAATTTTAGAGATAGAAAAGACCTTATTATTTGCTGCAATCCTTTTATTTTAGAAGTGATAGAACTGACACAACTGAGAGTTCAGACATCCATTCAAGGTCACACAGCCAACTAGGGGACTCAAGTTTAAACCCAGGTCTCAGGCTTCAGCCTACAGGTCCAGTGCTCTTCCTGTCACACCTGATAGTAGCACCAAGTGTCTACTCTGGGCACCTGGAGTTTCATACATTTTTACAAAACAGATTTATTCTACCACCTGGAAGTTGAAAAAATCATGTTGTACTATATAAACCAGATGTGCAGCCATAGAACCAAGCACTAGAAAGCTCTTTCCTATGTGAAAGCATGCCGTGGGAGGGCTGACAGAATAAATTCAGGCTGCTTTGAACCTAAGACCTAGACTTTAAAAGATGCACAGGAAAAGATGTATTTGTTTTATCAAGAAAAAATCATTGCAGCAAATTTTCTAACTCTAATGTTAGGAACAGTTAGCCTGAGTGTGGGATGTTACAAAGAAAGATAAATTATCCCAGGATGTTATTACTGATCTTGTTCCTCTATTTATCCCAAGTCTTTGCAAAAGACATGTTTCATCCTGAATAAGTGTCAATGACATTAATTATGAAAAACTAGTGGAGCAGAAAGAAAACTACAGGGGTGTGTTAAGTTGAAACTGGTTTTATTATATGTTGAAAACCTCAGTTGAGAACCCCTTTTCCTTTTAAAACTTAGAGGTAAGTTTACAATCCAAGAAAAGTGGAGAAGGCCAAAGTAAGCAATCACAATTATACTCCAGATAATTATCTGTAAAACTGTACCTTTGGGGGGCTGGGGTTGTGGCTCAGTGGTAGAGCGCTTGCCTAGCATGTGTGAGGCACTGAGTTCAATCCTTAGCACCATATAAAAATAAATAAATAAAATAAAGGTATTGTGTTCATCTACAACCAAAAAAGAAAATTTTAAAAAAATGTACCTTTGGTTATTATGTTTAATGATTGACTAAAACTTTAACCATATATATCATAAAGTACCATTCAGATGTCTCTGTATACTACTATTCCATTTAATGAACTTTATGATTTGGATCCAGGAGTGTCTCCTAAAAGGTTCATGTATTAGGCACTGCAGAAATGTTCAGAGGTGAAATGATTAAATAGTTAGAGCTGTGACCTTATCAGTGGATTTATATATTTGACAGACTAATAATTCAAATGGTGACTGTATGCAGTTGGGATGTGACTGGAGGAAGTAGGTTACTGTGTTTGTAGCGTTGGACTATATGTTGTCTCTGGCTCCTCTCTTTCTCTCTGCTTCCTAGCTGCCATAAGCTGAGCAGCTTTCCTTCACTACACCTTATACTGTGATGTTCTGGTTTACTTTGAACCCAGAGCCATGGAGTTGGCCGACCATGTACAAAATCTCTGAAACTATGAGCCTGAATAAGCTTTTTCTCCTCTAAGTTATTCTTGTCAGGTATTTTGATAATAGAGACAAAAAGCTAACACAATATGGTTATCTATTAAATTTGAACACACACGTGACAATCAGGATAGAATTAGTTTCATAATAACTTCACATAAAATGTCATTTTTTAATAACTGTACATCAGTTCCTTTTAGAAAGGAACCACTAAGAGGTGTGGTTTATTATTATTATTAATTGAAGTATTAATCACATTCAAAAGAAAAAGATACAAAACAATGCTATATGAGACACACTTCATTAAAATGATAGATCAGAGTAAAATATTCTGTATTACATATTAATTCTGTAGTTATTATAGTGTGTCATCCTAATAAAATTGGTGTTGATACTTTATTCAGTGTCTTTAAATTCCAGATTTCATATATTATTCAAGTTGTTTAACCATATATTAAAAATATTAAGTGAGGATCTATTCTGTATCTAGCAATGTATCTGGATCTGAGAAACCAACAGTGCATTAGATGTGAATCTGCATGCAATGGTCTCCTTCTTCAGACTATAATTGTATTATTTTAAAGACTGATTCCATGTAACCAAAGTCATGAAGAAGGTATGATGGTGAGGAAAGTGTTTGACGTATATAGAGGGGCTAGGGATATAGCTCAGTTGGTAGAGTGCTTGGCTTGCGTGCACAAGGCTCTGGGTTCAATCCCCAGTACCACACACCCAAAATAATGATATATAGAGAGTCAATCTACTACTCACAGTAAATATCCTTTACTTTACAGAATTGATTCATCCCTTCCAAATTAGCTAAAAGTTCTATTCTCTGTGAATTGTGTCTTCTTTTCAAAACTAAATTGTATACTTAGAAATGGAATCTCTCATTTAAACAATCTCATAGTATACAGAGATATTGATGCTAAACAGATTAAAATGCACTTCACCTCTCAGTTTCTCCAGGAAGTCCTTCATCTCTCCTTTCTGTACTCTACTGCCTGATATATACCTTGATTATAGCTCTCATCACATTGCTCATCTCCAAGCCAGGAAGTGAGCCTGAATACTTGAATGAGCAGGGTGGACTTTGAAAGCTAGTTAGGAAGTCTGATATGGGAGAACGGTGTAAGTTGACAATGGAAATGCAGACAGAAGCCTAATCTCGAAAGCCATATTTTTGAAGACAAATTATAAGTAATTTGTAAGTTGTTCTCAGGCAATGGATGGTCATTAAAGGATTTTAAATTCGGGTGTGACATGATCAGAGTTGCATTTCAAAATGATAAATCTGGCTGGTTTGTAAAGAATAAAGCATGTGGTATCAAGACTAGCCATGGGGTACACTGCAATGTTCTTGTCCAGAAATGATCCTGAAATGATTAGAGGGATCTCTAGATAGGGCCACTTCTCTGCATCACCAAGATTTCTCATTTAATGATTTCATTGTCTGGGTTAAGGTTCAGCTATGTTTATAAAAGGGAACACAAAATATTTTTCAGCTTTCTGTAATGGATATGCCATAAAGATTATGCCTAGCTTATTTAATTAGTTGATCTAGGTTCTAACTATTGAGATTCTCCCACAGTACCTTTTTAAAAACACAAAATCCACATGAAGAAAATACAAAAGTAACATTATAGCCCAAGGTTACTAATTACCCTCTAATTTTAGGGGTTTGTAGATATTCTGATACTCCATGGATTTATTAAAGTGACATGAAAAATCTTGTTTAATCTTGTGTTTCTAAATACGTAGAAGTAATTTAGCAAAGCTACAAAGTGATAGTAAACAAAACAGCATAGTACTAGCATAAAAACAGATATATATACCAAGAGATTTTTCCAAATAAGTAAATCCATACATTTATAGCTAGCTCTTTTTTTGTTGTTGTTTTCAGTGCTGGCAATTGAATCCAGGGGCACCATACTACTGAGCCCAGCCCCTTTTTATTTTGAGATAGGATCTTGCTAACTTGCTGAAGTCAGTCTCAAACTTGTGATTTCGTACTTTAGGCTCCAAAATTGCTGGGATTACAGATGTGTGCCACCACACCCAGTTTATATCCAAAGGATTATTGACAAAGAAGCCAAGAATACACAAAGGGGAAAGGACAGTCTCTTCCAAAAATACTGTTGGGAAATTTGATATTCAAATTCTGAAGAATAAAATTAGACCTTTATCTCTCAAAACACACACACACACACACACACACACACACACACACCCCTAAAAAAGGATGACACTGAAATATAAGACCTGAAACTCTGAAACTAGTAGAAAAAAACAGCAGAAAAGCTCCAAGATATTTCTCTAGGTAATGATGCTTTGGCTAAAACCTCAAAAGCACAGGGAACAAAAGAAAAAATAGGAAAAGGGATTACACCAAACTCAAAGGTTCCCTATAGCAAAGGAAATAATCAACAGAGTGATAAGACACTACAAACTGGAGAATATATTTATAAACTATACATCTGATAAGTGCGTAATATCCAAAATATATAAACAATGAGAACACAAATAGCAAAAAATACAAATGACCCAACTTAAAAATGGGTAAGAGACCTGAGTAACTATTTCTCAAAAGAAGACATACAAAAGTTCAGTAGGTATATGAAAAAATGCATCTCTCCAGGTACAGTGGTGCATACCTGTAATCCCAGTGGGTCACGAGGCTGAGGCAAGAGGGTGGCAAGTTCAAAGCCAGCCTTAGCAACTTAGCAAGTTAGTGAGACCCTGTTTCAAAATAAAACATGAAAAAGGACTGGAGATGTGGCTTATTGGATTCAATTCTTGGTACCAAAAAAAAAAATCACTAATATCAGAAAAATACAAATCAAAACCACAAGGAGATATCACATCATCTCAGTAAGAATGGTTATTTTCAAAAAGCAATAGATAGCAAGTGTTAACAAGGATGCAGAAAGAAGGGAACCCTTCCACTTTGTTAATGGAAATGTAAATTAGTACAACCATTATAGAAACAGTATAAAATTTCCTCAAAAAGTTAAAAATAGAAATACTCAATGATCTAGCAATCTCACTATTATATTTACATCTAAAGGAAAAGTACATGAGATATCTGCAATCCCATTTTTACTGCAGCACTCTTCACAGTAGCTAATCTAATGAGTCCCAGTATCCATTGATGGATGGGAAGAGACTGATCAATAGGTACAATGGTAATGATAGGGGAAATGAGTTGTTCTGTTCTTTTGTACAGATAGGTGCCTATAGACAGTTAACAATAATGTACTAAATATTTCAAATTAGCTAGAAGAGGGGGATTTCTAATATTTTTATTACAAATAAATTATTGAGGTGGTCAGTATGCTAGTTACTCAAATTTAATCATTGCACCATCTATCCATGCATCAAAACACCACATATTCCTCCATAAATATGTACAATTACTATGTGTCAATCAAAAATAAAATAAATCATTGAATAAAGAACCTGTGCTCCTAGACAGAGGAATAAGTACTAGATGTCTGATCCCTAGATTAGGTATATTTAATTTAAAAGTTTTCAGCAGTGTAGAAGGAAAAGACCAGGGGGAGGGAGGAAAGAAAAGGAAGAGAATATATTGGGGAATGATATTGACAAAATTATATTTTCCTATTGTGTGCATGTACTTATATATAGCAATGAATCCAACATTTTCAGTGTTTTTCCTTCTGTCAGCACAATAAGGAACAAATTAAAACATGAAATCACTAGAGGGCTAATCTACTTGAAGTTTAGCTCAAATAGTTGATTATATTATCTAAGGGTAGGAAGACTTTAACAAAAAGCAATATCAAGTAGGTAATTTGTTAAAAACAGCTTAACACATTTTCATTGGAGAACATTTAGAAAATTAAGAAAGTGAAAATCATTAATAATTCCATCATTCCCAGAAAAATATTAATATTTTAATATATGCTATTTTATATGTGATCTCTAAAATAATAATCCTTCTAAATGGCTACAAAGTATTCTACTCTCTGGACATACCATAAGTAAGCAATAAATTGTCTATTATAATTTTAAGTTATTTTCACTTTTTAATTTTCGCAAAAATATAAAGCAACAGCTATCTTATAGTTAAATGCAAATGGGGAGTCACTGTATAAAAATATTTCTGTACTATATGGTCTTTGATATGTATTTTAAAATAGGTAACTTCTTCTTAGACCTCATTAGCAGTGCATGAGAATACTCATTTAGTCAAATCATTGACTCTGGGAATTGGCATTTTAAAAGAATGCTTGCCAGTGTAATAGATGAAAATGGTGCTTTACTGTTTTTTTATTTTATTTTATTTTATTTCTTTGGTCCCAGTGAAACTAAAAATATTTTTCATCATATGCTAAGATCTTAAATAAAGAATGGTTGCTTCCCTCCATTATAATTAAGTTGAGGAACACAACAAAAACAGAACCCATCTGTGAGAAATCTCTGGAACCAAGAAGGAGCTGTTTTGACCTAGGGTCTAAAAGTACAGCTTTGATTTGAGGCCAGAGATAGCAAGACAATGCTGTGAGGGATAATAAAAAAATTGAGTTTATCTCTTGCTTTTCCTCCACCTTTACCGTAAGACAAAAAGTACCTGACAATACCTGTATGGACTCAGATCTCTAGTCCGGGTATCCTCAAGAGTAGTATCAGAGCAGGGCAGAAACTTGGGACTTATAAGGAATGAAAAAACAGGTGGCAACAATCAACTGTGGCATCTACACTCAAAAGGTCAATTAACTGCTATAAAAATTATATATCAACAAACTGAACTCATCCAATACAACTATTTAGATGAGGAACACTTAAAACCTAAGGACTCCAAAGAGTCTTCAAAAAGTATTTGATATTCTGTCAGATGACTTATAACCTAAAGAAAGCTAGTACATCCGAATTAATATTAGGTGAAATTGAGTTTTGTTCTGAAAAAAAAAAGTCACTTTAATTCTTGTAGAAGCTTATCATAGTAATATTACAATTTACTATCATAGTAAATTTATTATCATAGTAAAATTACAATTTACCAAAGAGACATAGCAATTCAAATATGTTTACAGATAATGAAGCATATGTCTATAAAATGGATTATATATATTTTCACACATATTAAATATATGTAAAATGAATAAGTTTACAAAATGCTTATAAATACCATTGAAGTGATCTCAACAAAATACCAATGTATTTCTCTTGGTTATCAACAGGTCAAGCAGACATAACATCTCTAAAAATATGGATGATCTTAGCATTATACTAATTTACATATAGAGAGTTCTGTGCAATAAAAGTGTGTGGAGTGAGTTCTGTTCATGGATATATATTGCTTTTTTACAACTGTTATAAGTGAATATGAAAACAAATGGAAACAACAAAATAAAATATTGCTAAATATATTATCTGAGTTAACTGGTGGAACACAATTAAAGGGATGTTTCAAGGGAAATATAGTCACAAATACTTCAAATTGAGAGTCTAAGTAGCAAGTGTAGTGATTATAGAGAACATTATCAATAAACTATATTCCAATATTCTAAAGTATAAATTTAAACTTATATATTAAACATAACTAATTTTAAATGCAAATTTGTACTTGCAAAAATCTAAACATATTCAAAAATAGAGAGAATATCACAATAAAGCCCTCTGTGTATATCATTAAAATTTAGTTCATCACATCATCCAAATTTATTTTAAACTTTATCTTTCATGGACATCCTTTAAAAAACATTCAGTATATTTAAGATGTGAAAATTCATTTAATATTAGAAGCATATATGATCATCTCAATAGGTATAGGAGAGGCATTTTATAAAATCAAACACAGTTATTCAAGAAAGATGAATTCAAAAACTCCTAGTGATTTAGAAAGTTCCTTAATGTTAGAATATCCATTTTAAAAAACCCACTTCGAACATCATCTTAAATGAATAAATGTTAGAAGTATTTCCTTTATAATTAGTAATGAGGAAATATTTAAGATTTTCCACTCTCCCCATTTCTACTGGAGACCACAATAAATTTGCATTTGATGCTATACTCCTGGCAAACATAACTAATAATTCCACATTGAAGAGGATCCATATGATCTCTCGTACATTGCTCATTGACTAATAAATTGATGAAACCAATGTGGAATACAGAACCATGTTATATCTGACAAGTTGAGCATTCATATACTTAGCATCTAGCAATTCTACTCCAAGGTCAGTGGATAATAACTTCCATGTACCAAAGGAGATATGTATAACAATGTTTGCAGCAAGAACATAGAAACAACACACCCGCATATTAATAGAAGTTAAAAGTTAATAGAAAATAATAAACTACTACAACAGACCATGATAGCTTTTAAATAAAGCTAAATACAGAAAGGCAAAATATTCTGTTTTTAAGAATAAATGTAATGCACCAAAATAAAATTTTGTAAAGGGGAAAGCAGGGAAATGACGGATTTGGGATGGTACTTTCCCTGGTGGTAGTGTAGTGAGGGGAAACAGGACTAGGACTAGTAGAACTACAAGGTGACATGTGAATAATTTTTTGGTTCTACCTTTGTTTAATTTGTAGGTTCATGAATGCTTATCACATTGTTAAAATAATGATTGTATCTAATTAATGAAAGCAGGCCATATATTGCTAAGTGATAAGGTTATGCCATATACTTGTGATTAATCCAACTCTACACACGTAAAATCCAAGAAAAGAAACAGAAGATATTTGACTGCCAGAAAATTGTTAGGTAGAAAAAAAAAGACGAGTACAGGGAATTGTAGGGGCATTGAAGATAAACTCTAGCTTTTTAATGTATTTCCATAGTATTTATGCTACCTAGAACACCCAGGATGTTAATGAACACAGGGTTATTCTAAAGGCCACTAGCTAACAACATGAACTATAATAAATAATTAGGTTAAATCTCTCCTATCCTTAGTTTTTATCTCAAGTGGTATATAAATAAATGCTATGTGGAAAATTTTAGAATGATAATCATCAAAGACACTTGAAAGATGCTGTAAATAATTATAGACTTATCTATTCGGTAATATATCTAACATTCAAACACACAGCTTCGTATAGCTAGCTACATAGAGCTCTTTCTCCTGGTTATTCTGAGACATTGGGATATAAAGCTGGAGGTATACAATCCATGTTCTCATAAATCACAGGTCAAAAATTTTTTAATTAGAACTTTCGCCTGAAAATTATGGTGTGTGTGTAATTATATTTGCACTAGAAATAAACTATTCTGGAACATAAAAGAAAAAAATGATTACATGGTATAGTCAAGAACTACTTCGTGGAGGAAGTGACCATGTTTCCTTAGAATTATATCTTCTTAAATGAACCAAAATGAATTCTAAAGAATAAATGGGACTAGCTAGCCAAGTAAGAAACTACATGTAAAAAGAAAGTAGAAGTGTGAAAACATATGGGTTGTCTCAGGATTTTCAATATTCTTCTTTGAAACACCTAGGTTTCATGGGGGAGGAGGACAGTGAAAATAAGTAAATTATATTCGGACCCAACCCATCATATCATTTGAAAGGGCCATTAATGACACACAGAAGATAGATAGTATTACACACAGGCTTACTCTCAGTTTGGCCACTGCAATTAAAATATTATTCTTCCCAAGTAAATATTGATTATACAAGTCACATTCGCCTCAGGAACTGTAATGCTGTAGTTGAAGTTTCTTACTTTTTTTCATGCTGACTTTCCAAGCTTTTCCATATTTTAAAAAATACATCTTAGCTATTTGATAAATGAAAAATTGTTTCCTGCTCCTGCTTTAAATTCAGCACTCAGATTTAGTTTCATCCAACAAAAGACTACATAAAATCAACTTCTTCATATCCTTAAAGCCAGCTTCTGTTTAAAAGTGTGGGTGATGGGTGATTGCAGTAAGGTGAGGACCTCTAACAAACCCATTCCTCTTGCCTGTGCCATAATATACCATGGCCATGGGTACAAGAGGCACAGGTAAGGAGCTTTGTTCCTCATTCTTTTCCATGCCTCTTGGAACTGGAGACTGCACACTCACTTCCTGCACTGACCTGAACTTGCCTACCGACAGGATGTAGTTGCTAATGCTAACCATTGCATGGGGAAATACTCTCCTTGTGGGTGTTTGGGGTCTTTGTACAGGAGCATAACAAATGGATAGGCTTTATAAGTGGATTGTCAATGTCTCAATACCTGTTTCATTTTTTTTGCCTCCTGTGCATATATGTACAAAATTTGTAAATTTCTTCAATAGAAGCATAATTTACTTTTGAGAACTGACCTTGCTCCTAATCCAAATATCTACATTTTATTTATTTACACCAACAATAGGTATAAATCCTATGAAGTGTTAGTGGAACAGGATGTATATTCCCGCTCTCCCACATGGACCTCACTTATGAATTCTTAGGTTTGGCCAGAATAAGTGATGTGGAAACTGAACACCAACTTTTTAAACAACAAAAATAATAAAAATAATAAAATCCACTTGAAAGTATAGTATAAAGCTGTTCCATAGATGTGTTCAGGTTATCAATATATTGAACTGAGGTTGAAACATCTTCAGTTTGAACCAATTTGCTTTAGACCAAGACTTCTTAACTTCAGTACTATTGACATTACAGGTTAGATCATTCTCTGTTTGGGGGGACTACCTTGTGCCTTAGAGGATGTTTAATGGAATTCCTGTTTTCTACTCACTAGATGCAAGTAGCAACTCATCCTCAAGTTGCTACAACTCAAAATGTCTTAAGACATTACTAAATGTTTGATCAATCCTGGAGGGCAAAATTGCCTTTGGTTGAGGTCTAACTTGAAGCAATCCATTTAAAGACAAAATTTTAAAACTCAGCATCATCAGCCAAAGCAGCAAAGCAGTCATAAGTGGTTTAAAGATGAATTAGAACTCTGAAATGGTTAAGTATAAGAAAATGGACAATACTAAAACTTAATTAAAGCTTCCATAGTACCTACAAAGTTCTAAAGATGGCCAATACACGCAAAGTCAATGCCTAGAATCAAGTTGATAACAAATTTATATCTAGTCCAATTTATTTTCCACTAGCTCATGTCAAATCAGTTTTAATCCCTTCTATAACCTTAATTTGTGACTCCATTTATGATGAATTGTAGTGATTCTTATTTCTGACTGGCCATAAAATTTCTACATCCTGCTGTAATTCAGGTTTTTTGTCCAGAAATTGACCATATAAGAAAAGTGTGGTGCCCTCAAAACTTAAAATATGCTACCACAATGTCTTTATATTGATGGCCATGGTGCAGTTATATTGGAAAATGCCTCCATTTGTAAGAAATATACACTAAAATACTAGGATGATGGAGTGTCATATGGGCAATTTACTCCAATGAATTAAGGAAAAATAACTAGTATATTTGCAAATTCTCTGTAAGTTTGAAATCACTTTGAATAATATAGAAATATAACAATACCACTGTATATAGACAAAAAGAGAAAAGAAAAAAGTGAGAGGAAGAACCAAAATGTAAACAATGAAGAAATTCTACTAAATAGGTTTAGCCTTAATGGAACATGAACAGAAATACATGAATATGTTATTCTCTCAGAAGGCTTCAATTCCTACATGCCTCTTCTAGTGTGAACATCTTGATACATTTGCATTTCATTGACAATTTTAGTAATTATCAAGGATAATTCCCTACTGTATATATGTTTTTCTCTCCATATCACTTTTGAAATTTATCCCCATAATGAGATACAAGCAAGGAAGAATGAAGAAAACCAAAACTGAAAGAACTCAGTGGAAACTAAGGAAGGAAAGAATTTTGAGACAGATAAGGTGAATTAAATGCATGGTGGTAAAAATAAAGACCATAACCTATTCAGGCCCAGCAGAGGAATAAGGCAGAACTTTTCAGAAATGTGAGCCAAATGAGCTATTCGGGGAGGTCCGTATGTTCATAGGAGAGCCCAGGGAACTTCCACAGATGTTGATGTGCATAATTCTGTCTCCTCTTATTGGTGGTTGCTGGCTGTCTCCATGGAAGGTAAGAAGGCTGATAAGTATAACACACCAAATTGACCAGCAGAACCATTAACACAAAGTAGAAACCTTTTAGAGTGGAGTCTGTCAGATTAGTGACTAAAAGAGTATCCATGACTTTGGCCAGAACAATTGCAGTGGAGCCATAGCAGTGGACTAAAGTGGTGAAAAGGTAGAAATGTATGTTGACCTCTCTTCCAAGACACTAGGCTAGGAAAGTTGGAAAATGCAGATAATACCTTAACACCTGATGAGGAGAGACATAACACTGAACATAACATTCAAAGGATTTGTCTTTTTTTTTTTTTTTAGATGAGAGAAGCTTAAGCATATTTAGAGGTGATGGAAGAAAAATCCATGGAGAATGAGTAGCTTTATGGACAAGAAGTTTGGAATAATAAGCCAGATTCAGGGAAGAAGCTGAGGCACAATCCTAGCAGGAAGAAAGAACTGAAGGGAGAGAACTATGAGTTTATCATTTTAAATAATAAAGCAGTTCTGGTTGGAGAAACAGCTCTGTGGAATTCTACATCAAGTTAGAAAAAGGAAGTAACTTAAGAGGGACATGAAACTGAAGATGGGTCACCTATCTGGTCACTGATTATAGCTCTGATCTGTGACTTATCTGCACGATGTATAGCAAAGGAAAACCTATAATCGTAATTCAATTTTCCATCAGAAAGCTATATACAGTCCCTACTTTATTCTGCACCCTTTATGCAAAATCTTGTCTATCTTTTGATCTTTTCAGATTTAATGTATTTCTGTGTCAATTTCTCATGCCTCAGAAGAGACCTCTAATTTGATGTAGTAAATATGTATTAAGCTCATTAAGCACAGCTTACAGGTTCCCATCTCTACCATCTCCAACACCATCAGGAATTTATAGACAAGCCTCTGGAAAACCCTTAGTCAGTCCTACAGGTAACATTTTTTAGAGCTTTGTGTCAAGATATCATCTAATTCCATTTCTGGAAAGCATTAAATATTTATATTTAAATACTCATCCCTATTTTATAGCTTATGCTTTCATTTGCTTATGGAACTCCCTTTTGATTTTGGTTGGTAAAGCCACAGTCAAGTGACCCGCAAACCCTAGGGCATAACTTCCCAAACTGGTGATCCTTGAGAAGGGCTATTTTGAAGGAATTGCTTTTGAAATAGGATTTTTGTAATTCTGCTAACTCCAGTGTTTTAAAATTTGTACTTGTGCCCTTTGGCAAAGAGTAGATAGGGTGTTATTTTATTGATATAAACAATAAATATGATGAGTCAGTTGGCTTTGCATTAAGTAAATGTGCCATTTCTGCTTGAACATATACCTCAAATTCAAGCTAACAAGTCAAACATGAAGGGAGATTTAATTAAAGACAAGCAACACAAACTTCAAAATGGCTAATGGTGAGCAGCAAGTAGACTGCTTTGAATCTTTAAGAGATTATTAAACATGCACTCTCTTATAATTAAGCTCCACCTGAATACTCTTCAATGATTTGGGGTGTTGTGCTATTACCTGGGGAAATCAAATCTAGATTTGCTAGAGTTAAATTTGTTCTTTAGATTCTGACATTTGTCAATAGAGAATGTGGTCTCCAGAAAGCCAATGTCAGCACTTCAAGACCCTGCAGCATTGAATAGATCCACTTTCCTCTGAAGCACTGTTCACTGTGGCTGATGTGAAAGGAGTGGGGAGGTGGGGGCAGTGCATGTATCATGGAGGTGACTGATGGAGGATGGAAGGAGAATCACTTCAACAGTCCCAGGACTTGTGGAGAAAAACCAGTTACCTCCATCAATTTCCACTACCTCTCCTAGTGTAAGCTGGCCCCTCCCCCATTTGCTTTTTTTTTTTTTTGTCTTATTTAAGTTGCTGACACACAGAGCAGAAACAGTAGCTTCCTAATATTCCATCACAAGCCTGTGTCACAGCTGGTATTCAATAAGTGTCAAATGACAATAAGAACACCATATAGAGCCTCTAATTTCAAAAATTGAAGTGGGAACTGGTGTTTTGCATCTCCATATTAATGGCACTAGCTTCCATGCCTTCTTTCCCTCTCAGCATTGTCTCCCACTGGCTGCTCATCACTGTGCACTACACAAGGCAACCCCTCCTAGCTACCCGTCCTGATCAGACGCTGCCAGGGTCAGGAGGCACCAGGCTCTTGGAGACTGGGAACTATGTGCATGTGCACTCATGTGCCTACACATGACACAACAAAAAGCCACTACATTCACCAGAGAAGAGCTGGTACATGCCATGGCCCAGGAACACAACCTATAATAAGTGCACTTGAAGATGTTAGTCAAGAAAGATCCCAGCCTCTTTTACAGCCCTTTCTGATTGCTAAAGGTAACCAGCAAACCTGCCTCAAGTTCAGCCTACTGATGAGCATATGCTTCCAAAAGTTGGGTTGAAATAGATTTTAATGTGCTTTTTTTCCCTTTAAGTTGTTAATTTTCTGTTATAAGAAAAGATTTCTTCTCAAAGTGCTACTTGGCGACTGACAAAGAGCAGCTTAGATTCAAGTTAAACTAAGGTTGTCAATTAGAAATTCACTACAGGGCCAGTGGGCAATCTTTAAAAAAAATAACTGAAGATATTAATAGATTTTCTTTAATTAAATATAAGAAAGAAATGGGGGAATAAAGGAGTCTGGGGAACCAGGCAGAGGAACAAAGGAAAGGTGGAATGAAACATGGGTTGAGGGAGAGAGATTCAGAAAGCAGAGTAAGGGAAGAAAAACAACCCCCCAATCACCACTTTTGTCTATTTTACCAGCTGCATTTAAATTGAGTTGGTGTTTAGAAAAATATAATTCATCCTAGACATTTTTCTAAAGGGCAAAACAATATCTTTGTTTATGTTAAATGTGGTAGAGATAGATAAATGTTCTAATTTATATTTATAATTGACTCTTTACAATGGCAAATTTTCATTCCAGAAGCATGGGGTGAGTTTGTCAGCAGTGTGGGTCTTCAGGCACACTGTACTTCACTCAGGGTAGGGTGCAAGGACGGGGTGTGGCACAGAGTCCCACGAAGGGAAAGGAGGACTCTGCACTGGGAATGTTAGCACCGAGAGTTCACTGCATGCCAAGTGCTGTTCCAGTTACATATATTATATAAAATGATGTCCTTAAATTCTCACAATAAATCAATGAGAAGAGGGACTATCATTATTCTTATCCTACAGAGAAGGAAATTAAGAAACAGAGACATTAAGTAACTTGCACAAGGTCACACCGAGAAAGTTATCCTTCCAGAATTTTAACTCATTTATTTCCATTCCAGGGGGTATAGTCTTAACTGAGCACTCAATGTAACAAAAAAGGAAAAATGACATATTTTAAATTTCTATGTATAGTTGTATTTGCTATACTGACTCTGATAACATACTATAACTAGAACCTGAACCTCCTGTGGCTCCTCATTAACATGCAGGATAAAATACTAACCCTTAGTGTGCACTGCAATCCATGTGCTAAAATTCTGTCACCATCTAACCAGGGCCGCCCTTTCTGGCCACAACATCAGACACTCTTTGCACTCAAGCCTCACACTTAGGGATTTCAATGTACTTGCAGTTGCAATCGCGTTGTATGCTTCCTCGTGCTCTGCAAATACTCATTGCTTCCCTATAATCCCCACATCCCTCTCTTTCTTCCTTATCCATCAAACACATTTACCTGTCAAAAACCAGTTGAAGCCAGGCGCGGTGGTGCAAGCCTGTAATCCCAGCACTTAGGGAGGCTGAGACAGGAGAATCGCGAGTTCAAAACCAGCCTCAGCAACGGCGAGGCACTAAGCAACTCAGTGAGACCCTGTCTCTACATAAAAAACACAAAAAAGGGCCGGTGATGTGGCTCAGTGGTCGAGTGCCCCCGAGTTCAATCTCCAGTACCAAAAAAAAAACCAGTTGAGGACTTTCCTGCTCAGAAGTCATCTCATATTTCTCCAAGCAGATTTAATAATTCCTTCCTCTGTAATCCTGCAACTTCTATGTACACATTTGGATGTACTTACCCATTTTTTTAAAAATATTTATTTTTTAGTTGTAGGCAGACAGAATATCTTCTTATTTTATTTTTACGTGGTGCTGAGGATCGAACCCAGTGCCTCACGCATGCTAGGCGAGCACACTACCACTGCGCCACAACCCCAGCCCATTTTTTTTATCATTTGAATATTAAATATTCTAGGACACATACAATGCCTCATTTATGCTTGTATACCTGGTATGTTTAACAGTATCTTAGGAATTAGCAGTATCTAATAATTATGAATGAATGAATGCTAGTTGAGCCCTATTCTTTGCTCCCTTTCCCCCATAAGGTCTCAGCCTAAATGCCAACACCTCAAAGAGTTTTTCTGATACTTCCTTCAGTTACTCTCTAAAACAGACTGAACATTCAGTTAAATTATTTTTCATTTCTCCCATCAATAGTTGAATCTAGTTTCCTTTTCAATCTTATAGATTTACCTGCCAGATTTCAGGCTCAGGACATCAGAGACTGGCATCTTCCTCTTCCTGTGTCTCTTGGAACATGTGTTGGCATCCCCAGCTGCCATGCTGTGAGGAAGCCATATCAAGGCCATGATGAGGGCCATATGGAAAGGAACAGTCAAAGCTAGCACCCAATCGCAACCCATGTGAGCGAAGTCTTCTCGACTAACCCATTTAGAGCAGGGATGTGCTGTCCCAGCCAAGTCCTGACCAAACTGCAATTAGTAAGCAAAATAAATGAGAATGGTTGTTTTAACTCACTAAGTGTGGGTTCTTTGTGGTCCAGCAACTGAACACTGCAATGTCTTTTAAAACTCTAATGATTCATTTATTTTATTGTATTTTATATAGCATGTCTCAACCTCAAAGCCTCATGATTGTTATTTCCTTTCTCCTAGTTACCAGCCTCAATTAAATATGAACTCCCTGTCTTCTCCACCTAGTATACAATAAATGCTTAGTAAATACCTACAGAGTAAATGAAAGCTCTTGTTAGTCCTGTGTTAAAGAATGGCCTCATAAGATGGAACCAAGGACTATGGATGCTTCGTGGAAGTAATCTATGTTATGTGGGAAGTTACAATATATCTTCTGTAAAAGTATGTCATGTTTCATGTTATAGTGACCATCTTAGATTTACTTGATAAATGCAGATTTCTTGTGTTAATAGTTATTTCTAAACCTACACTGTACATGTTATAGTGAGGAAATGTTGGAGAAATACAGGGTGGTCAAGTCATGGTGGAAGAAAATGACTGTATTGATAAGCAAAATAATTTCCAAGAAACTACAGTTTCAACCTCATTTTATTTTAGACAACTATATTAGAGATTTCAGTGTAAATATAAAAGTTCTCTAAAATACTATTTTTAATCCATGACCTTACTAAGCTATGTTCTTTTTAAAAATTCTGTCATGTTTTAATTTACTCTTAAATAATTGTACATGGTCTTTTCAAGTACAGAGCATAAAATGTAGGAAGAAAAACTCACTTTCACAGAGGTTATTTAAATAAAAGAACAAAAAGAAGTAAAAATGATGTTTTTCCTAGCAACTGGTACTTTCTTATAATAATCAGAGTTTTTTTTTTTTCCTTAAATTTTGGTCTCAGTATACTTATTCCCAACTTCACAGTGAGTGGGACATTTTAAGTCCATGTGGGAAATAAAGTACCAAATATCAGCAAGAAGCTGAACTTTAAATTTACAAGTGCACTTTCAATTTCTATGGAAATTGCACATTTTGTGGAAATGTGCTTAGATTGTCATTGTCTAGTCAAATACAGTGAAAATGTGAGTTGAAGGAGCATAATTAAGGTTTAAAAAAAAGATACAAGGAGAATGGCTGTCTTTCTTGAAGCCTAATCAGCACCTTGGATGTATCTTTGGGCACAGAATGGTCAGACACATTCTCACAAACCACTGGTCCTCAATTACCATCATCTTTGGCTTGTTATGTAAGTGTGTGCACTATTTCAGTATTCTTAGGTAATCTGGGTGCTTGTTTGAATAGAAATTTTCTTTGAGTGGGCTTCTTCAAATTCCATTGCCTAGTTCTATTTCTTTTTTTTATTTCATGAAGCTTGTCAAGTTATCAATACAGTAGAAATACTTTTTCTTTTTGAGAAACAGGCCTTTTTTTTTTTTTTTTGCAACACAATCAGTGAAATCTCACTTTAAGTTTAAAGGGGAATTGTAAAGATACCTAGTATGTTGTTACATTTTATATGCATCCACAGGGATAGAAATAATAGCAATGCATTGATAGAAGGATTAGCTTTGCAGGTAACATTTTAAATGTTAAACATCTCCTACAGAACAGCATGACATATAATAAGGCTTGAATCCACATTTATTTATTATTTATTGAACATCTACCATGTAATATGTTTGGTAAAGGGAGTGGTGAAATAATCTCAGTCTTTCATCAAGTAACTTCCAATATATGGCAAAATCCCACTGCTTATGAAAATAAATATAATTTTATAAAAGTGGACTCAAAGTTTATTAAAAAAGTACCCAGAAACAGATGGGAAATAAATTTTGATACTCAAAATCTACTTCCTTTTGATTTTGTTATATTTGGATAAGCAGAAATGGTCAGATAGCAATCTGCTGAGGAATTTCTAGGTGTGAATCCATGAAAATAAATTAGAAGAGTCAGCAATGAATTATCTTTTCCCAATATTTTGTACTTAAATAACATTACCTAATGAGTGATAATTTTAATGTAATTTTGGATAATTTAAAATGATTGCAAACTTCCAATATTCTGCCCCTCTTGCCCACAGGACATGTGACTATCTCACTTATTTTTGCTTTTAGCTGCTTCATGAATTTAAAAGGCAAAGCACATCCCAGAGGAGGAGATAATATTTAAAAGAAGACATTCATGATTTCAAAATTCATCTAGGCACTGAAGACGACCAGGGAGATGCTTTAAACATATCTTCCTACTCCTCCCCTCTGTCTATTTTTTACTACAAAAGTAAGTCACTGTCTATTTTCTTTTATAAAACTGATTTGAAAGGTTTTTGCTTGCTTGTCTATAGAATCAAGTTCACCAAATTAAATTCTGAGAGATTGGTAGGTTTGCAGTCCTTGTGCTGTGTTTCATCTCCTGCTCCTAGAATATGACTCTGGGTATTTCAGAAACTCATCAACTGTAGGATATAAATGTTCTGTGCACTTTTCATGTTTGTTTCAAGGGCAAATTTTCTTGCAGACAAATGAAGACAATTAATTATCTTTAAAAACTTCTGGCACAACTCAGACATACCTCAGTACAAACTTGTTTCAAATCATCGCATTTAAATCCAAATGTGTAGAGTGTTATTGGAACTGAGTGAAAAATTGTCAGGGAACGGCAGTCAGGAGTGAGATGATAGAGAGTCACGCATGCAATGCCAACAAGTTTGGATGTTTTGTTTAGGTAATGAGAACCTGTTGGAGAATTTTAAGCAGAGAAATGGAATGATATTTTTAGTTAAAAGGATCACTGGAAGCAGTATGGAAAATGAATTGGAAGGAGTAAGATCGGACACCAAGACATCATTTGCAATAATCTCAGGAAGAAATGAAAAGTCTGCATTGACGTGTAGAAATAGGAATGGGTAACAGAAAATAGGTTTAAGAGATATACAAAGTAAAATCAATCACACTTTGGTGAGCGATTAAATGTGAGAGGAAAGGAAATGGCATTGTTATGATTCTCTTGGCTTGGGGCTTTAGGTGTTGGGTATAGATTGCTGTCACCTAATAGAATAAAAAGGAAAAAATAAGGGAGCCGGGGGAACAAGGATGAGTTAGAGAATCATGGCAGCATCTTACCAAATAAGAGGCTTCATGCAGATGTTTGGAATAATTTTTCCTGGAAAACAGGAGAGAGTAGTCTGTTCCATTGGCTTTTAATTATTTTTTTGGCAAACAATTATTTTTTAAATTAAAATTTTAAATTTTTTAAACTTAGATTCTAATATACACAAAACAAAAATTGTACATATTGGTAGGGTACTATGTGATGTTTCAATACATTTCACATTGAATAATGTTTAAATCAGATTAAACATATGTACTTATTTATCACTTCTTTAAGGTGAAAACTTTCAAAATCCTTTCTGCTAGCTTTTTGAAATACAGAGTATATTATCATTACCTATAGTCACCCTACTGTGAACAGTATAGCAGAACTTGTTATTCCTATCTAACTCTCAGTACCCATTAACCAAACTGGCTTTTATACTTATTTAATTATAAATCTTTATTACTTAAATCTTGGTTAATTGGTATGTGTAGAACTTGTAAATCATTGGAATATAGGTGACAGTTGATAGATCACTCAGGATAAGTAGAAAGGAACAGAAGGGTGGGAATGTAGCTATCATTTAAAGAGGGATAGGCAGAAGAGAAGTCTGCAGGAAATATGAAAGAAACAGAAGAATAATCAGTAAGGAAATATTCCCTAGAAGCCACACAAAGAAAAAATCTCAACAATGACCATATTGTGGTCAATAATGTAAAATATGATATGGAAGTAGAATATGATTGACACATGCACATATACAAATATGTTACTATATGATTGATAGTTAATAAAACCATTTTCTATGAAAAGGGTACCTTCATCCCCTACTTGGACTCTAATATTCCAAGCCTTACCATCCCCATGCCTGAATGCTTTCCTTGCTCTATTTGGATTCTGAGTACCCATGATAGGCCTTTTGCCTGCGAAGTCCCCCTAAGTCACCCTTCTTAGGCATTGAGACCCGACACGACACTGTGCTGCCCCCCCACCCCCATACTGACATCTTCCTAGCTTGATCTGGCTCCAGTACCCTACAGCTCCTCCCTGCCCCAGGCAAGAAGTCTTTACATGCTCTACCCCATCAAATACCTTTACAAATGAATAGTCCATGAAGCAAAGGAAGGAAAAAGGAACAGAAAGAGCAAATTTGTATAAAGTTAAATGTGCCTATGATATGAATTTGCTGTATTCAACTCCAATATGTACCATTTGCTTCTTTTCCATTGGGAGCTCAGGATTAATCCAGATGTGTGGCCAAGACAAGAAGTGAAAAAGTACTTAAAAAGGTTGGTTAGATCTGTGAATAGGGGGTGTAAATGATCTTATTCAGAGTAATTTTGCTATCTTCTCTATCTTCATCTGCACTGTAACTGCTTCAGATCCCACTCATGTGTGTGTGTTAGTTCCATGTCCTTTACAAACTATGTTCTACACCCTAAAACCTACAATTTCCAAGTTGCAATCTTTTATAATTCTGGATCCCTATTTCCAAATATTTTTTAATGAGAACATGAAACACTCCTCCTGTATCCCCAGGATCTATCTACACTTCATTTCCTTGCCATAAAAGCAACAATAAGATTAAGTCATAACAATAACTTGCCAGAGAAGTACTGGGCCAGCTAAGGTAGGAGAGTGACTACTTCCTGAAGAAGTAGCATGATCTAAGCAATGTATGTCCACAAGAGCTACAAAAGTATATAATGGGATTGGATCTTGAGGCTGCTAGATCAACAAGGTCAGAGCATAAGTTTGAAGTGGGGCGGTGGGCAGAGTTTGTCAACATAAAGTAACTTCCATGAAACAGGATTTAACACCACCATGAAAGAGCCTAGTAGACAGAAGACTGGCTTGACCAGTTGTTGTCAATCATCTTCTGCCATCAGCTATTCTAGTGCTGACAGATTGGCTGTATGAATGAAGTTGTCATGAGCCAAATAGCACAGGCTCATATTCACCAAGGATGATTCGGCTGTTGCGGATGCCAAATATCCAACCTGCCAACCACAGACTTCTACACTGATCTGCAAATATTGTAGCATCCCTCAGGAGGTCAACCAGTTACTTGTTAGAGACTTGAAATTTATGGATTTAAGGGAAATATTCTATGAAATATTGATGCCAGCTTTATAATCACTGGAGCATATAATAGGAAAATTTAATGAACAAAACAGTCTTCTTGTGCACATTAGAGGTCAACAAACTACAGGCCACAGGCCTAACTCTGCCATGCCATTCTCTTACACATTGTCTGAGGCAGCTTCTACTCTACTGCTATAGTAGGTCTGAGTAGTTGCTATAGAGACCATATGGTTTGCAAAGTTAAAATATTTAGTCTCTTTGACAGAAAATGTTTCCAGTCCCTGATGTAAGTGTTGGCCCACAAGCATCACTTAGAAACCTCATATCTTAAGTCTCTGCCATGGTTCATCCTAATTGCAGAAAGGAAGGATAGGAGCCAAGATGATATAGTTCCTGTAAACCAAAGGATAAAAGTATCTCTAGATGGATACAGCTTTGTTCTCTAAGATTTCTTTGTATTAACTGAGCTATAAATCAAATCTTTTCATGATGCCATCTATGTGCAAGTCCCTCTTGAGTCTTCATGCAGAAAGAATGGGGATCTGGCAAATCAAGAGACTTTGTCTTCTCTTTGTTTTCTCTTGACTTGGGTTAGCATGTGGTTCTCTCCCTACTGAAGTATAATCATTTTGGGGGGGGGTGTTATGCACTGCACGGTTTCTCAGAGTTTTCCATAGTTCCTTGCCCAGGGAATCATTCTCTAATCTTCTTGTTAGTTGTTTTTTATTCACTAGTGAAGCTTTTCCAAATTCTTTTCATAAGACACCTCAATGTTTAGAATAGATCTTAATAAAGGTAAAATTTGAAAAACTAATTGAAACAGAGGGTTAAGGACCCAGAACCCTACTAGCTACTCTCATGTTCCCTTCTCTAGAGACACATGAGTGAGTACTTGGAGTGCTTTGAGCTCAGTAAATCAGATTAAAAAGTCAAGAAAACAGATGATATTAAGGTCTTTTTCAGGGCCAATATATCATCACTTTTAAGTCTCTTATTATGGCCTCAAGGGACTATTTCCCATGGCTTACAGATGCTGTTATGTTCTTTGACAGAAATACATATTACATGTTTTAATGTGTTAAATACTTCATTGGATTTCAAAATGAATACTTTGGATTTCCATTATATTAATAGAAGGTTCCTCTTTCCTCTACTTTTTCATCTTAGCCCATAGAGAAAACTTTTGCTAATGTCCAGTATTATATGAACAGTTATACTCAAAATGTTAAGGACAAAGCCTTATAATAAGTTTAGGACTAAGATTCTAAGTCCAATAACATTCATCAGAACTACAACATTTCTGGGAATCATTAGCCTATTCACTTGACTATCTAGGAATAAACTTGTCCATCCTAATGGCAGTACTCGAGAAAGAAAAAGGGATGAAAGGCACACCCAAATCTTACATCTTTACCAGGATTTATGAACAAGTGACTGAGAGGAAGCAAGGCCCCTAGGATCCTGTGATAGGAGTGTACATGTGCAGAGATGTTTAGTAGGCATGACATGTGAGAGCTAGACAGACTTGTGACAGCATCATGAGCTTAGCGCCCCCCCCCCAAAAAAAAGAAAGAACACAATCATTTGAGGAAGAGTCAAAATTTGTTTGCCAAGATCCTCAGAAAAGATCAAGGATTGGGTCCTGAAGCGAGATGGAGGTTTTTTTCCTGGGAACAAGAGGAGAAAGTAAAGAGCCTCCTAGCTAAGTGTTTAAGTCAACATTTTCACTGCCATGACTAAAAGACCTGACTAGAACAATTTTAGAGAAGGAAAAGTTCATTTGAGGGCTCATGGTTTCAGAAGTTTTAGTTCGTAGACAGCAAGCTCTATTCCTTGGGACTCGAGTTGAGGCTGAACATTGTAGAGTGTGTGGCAGAGGGAAGCAGCTCACATGATCAAGAAACTCTCGCCAGATACAAAATATATACACCAAATGCATACCCCCAATGACTTGCCTCCTGCAGCCACACACTACCTGCCTTCAGTCATCACTCAGTTAATCTCATCAGGGAATTGATTCTCTGATTAGATTAAGGCTCTCATAATCCAATAATTTCTCCTGTAAACCTCTGCATTGTCTCACACATGAGCTTTTGGAGGATACCTCACATCCAGACCATCATAGTAAGTCAGAATGAGGATAAAATTCCTTTTCTCTGGAATTCTTCACAAGCAAGTACTGCTACAAGCATGCCTGTAACACAGACGACATAGAGAGGTTCTCACAGTTCTGACGCACATTCAAATCACACAAGTGCAACAGAGCACACTTGTTGTCACAACTACTCAGGAGGCTGAGGCAGTACGATTGCTTGAGCCTAGGAGTTCAAGGTCAACGTATGCAACAGAGCAAAACTCTTTCCCAGAAAAATAAACAGGGGCTTGGAAGGTTGCTCAGGAGTAGAGCACTTGGTATGCATGAGGCCCAGCACCACACACAAAATGATAATAAGAATGACACAGGGAATTTTAGAAAATATAGTTTTGATTTGTGGGCCCCAAAACAGATCAAATAATAATAGATGCTGTCATATAGTTTTAGAAGTTCCCAAGGAACTCTAATGTGCAGCCAGGTTTGAGAATCACCAAGCAAAAATGTACAAAAAGATTTTTGTTGTGGTGAATGTTTTAAGGCCGATATATAACTGGTTTTCCCTTTGTTTTTAATCAGTTTTGCTATACATTTCTTCCAGGGCCAGGGGAGTGCTCAGAAGGTCTGGTTTGGTTGCAATAGAAAAGCAGGTAGCAGGTTGGAGTTTTGTGCTGGCAGTGGAGAGGTGAAAAATTAGATTCAAATGCTGAGGAGAGGCCAGGCTTTGAGGAGAGGAACTGAGATTAACGATCTCACTGGGGTCTCGAATAACTGAAAGTTGTTTTAAAGGTTAAAATGGCACAGGAAAGACTAACAAGAATCTTGGTAACCTTCCTGTTTACCTAGATTACCCTTATGACTAACACTGACTGCAGGTGGCTGATAAGATCAATATTCTGAAATCCTTCCACTCCCTCCCTTTGTTCACCTCACATACATTCCCAACACCACCAGGAAAACTCAATTTTTAAATTTTAGGTCTGGCCAAATCATTAAAATAGCTAGGGTGGCTTAGTAGCTTCATAAAAATTAAATAAGGCACACATTTCAAGTAAGCTCATTATGGAAATAAGAATCCACAGAGCCATTTTGAGGTTGATGCCCAATCCAAAATCTTGCTATCATCTTATATATGTGCTGGAATGTCCGGTATGTGGTTATGTAAAAAATGCTTAATGGCAAGCCCTGTTTTTCCCATGGAGATTTTGATGTATACTGCTTCCAGCTTTATTCTACTTCTACTGATTAGTTTGCATTTACATTTTCATAGCATCCAGCTGCTCGGCATTCATGATTTACATTCATCCAATGTAATTAAAGTATTTGTTGTGGGTTTATAAGCTTTTTAATGGTCTATATTTCTGCATTTTGTGTCTCTCCTTTTCCAAATTTATTTTATTCATCAAGCTGTGTCCTAAAAAGCAGTAGAAACAATTACCTCTAAAGGATGTTAGTATACAGCATGAATAACACTCACGCTGGATTTAAAACTACCCTCACTCGAATTACCAATTCAGTGCTGAAAATAAATGTCTCTCTCTCCAGAAATTAGAATCTAATTATGTACAATAAACCATGTTAAATAATATCAAGGGTCTAGCCTAAACCAACAAAGACTCAAACAGCCCCCACAGAAAGCTGAAATTCCTCCTCACACTCTTATTTCCAGGCAAGGTTATTTTTGGAGGTTTCTGCACTGTAGAGTCTCCCCAGAATTTAACATGATAGACCTGAAGTGTCCACCAAGGAAGAAGTTATAACCTGTTTCTCCTGCGTGCTACTCAGCACAAACCCAATTTGCTTTTATTTCAATCTCCTGTAATTAATAGGTAATTAGCTATGGCTCTAAGAAGTAACTGCAAAATGACAGATAAACCACTTAGACTTTTGCTGCAAATAAAATAGAAAAATTTTGTCAATACTTCAATGTGATTTCAGAAGCTAAAATAATCTCTGGGATTTCACTTCCCATTGACCTCTAACTCAATCCTAACTTCTAATTTTTAAATTTCTTTTGGCAGTAATCCTCTCCTATATTTGAGCTTATCTTTGGATGTGTTCCTATAAGACCCCCAAATCATCTCACCTTGTCTTCCCATACACTCTGTTCTTTCAGCTGCCTCTCAGCCTTTTTCCGGGATAATATAAATGTCACCAGTTTACTGTTATTATTTCATCAATTTCAAGTCACAAATCAAGGGTAACATTTTAAAGAAGTCCTGCCCAGTTCATACCAACAATTTACCCTCAAATTATAAACCATTGCTCAGTTTTAAACACATTGAAACAATCATATTACCTTTGCATTCATTTGTCTTTTTAGATTTCATTTGTGTACCTTTGACTCTCTTATCTTTTTTGGTGAAGATAGAAGGCAAGCAATTACTCTATTTTAATTGGTGCTGAAGAAGATGGCTTTGAATGATTGTCCTAAAAATAATAGTATGATCTGGTTGAGAAGAGAAATTAGGTAATAACAAAATGGAACTTCATTTTAATTCATTTCTCTTTTGAAAGAAATAGAAACTGTAATGAAATAGTTTTAATATCCTTGATATGTTAATTAGAATGCTAATATTCATTGTCCACAATCTTTGGCATGCTGGCATTTATTAAATTAAAAATAGTTACTAAACATGCTCTATACTACATTTAATGTAGATTTTCAATGAGTAGTCTACTAAAATTCTGCTGTAATTACCTTTTAGTTTTTATGACTATTCAACAGTTTTAACTAAAATTCCACCTCTGAACTTTTAGACCAATGTAGCTAAAAGATGACTCATTTTAAGAAATACATTCTAGAAGCATTTTTGAATACATATTGAAAAAAAATCCGTGACTTTATTTATTTTTATAGGGTGCTGAGGATGGAACCCAGTACCCCACATGTGCTAGGCAAGCACTCTACCACTAAGCCACAACCCCAGCCCTTGAAAATATATTTTGAAATAATTTCAGACTTATAGAAAAGGTGCAAGAACAATGTATTAGTTTTAAATTGCTGCTGTAACAAATAACCACAAATTTGTGGCTGCAGACACCACACAATTATTTTCACTAGACTAAAAGTGTTGGTCGGCTGCTTTCCTTCTGGAGATGTGAGGAGAAAATTTGTTTACTTCCCTTTAGCAGCTCCTAGAGGTCCCTGCCTCCTTGACTCTTGGCTCTCTTCTCCATCTCAAAGCCAACAGTGCAATGTCTTCAAATCTCTCTCTCAGACTTTCCTGCTTCCTTCTTTCATTTACAAAGATGTTTATGATTATAATGGGCCTACCTGAACAATTTAGAATAATCTTCCCATGCCAAACTCCTTAATTTGTTCACATCTACAAAGTCGCTTTGCCATACAACTGAACATACTTTCTGGATCTGAGGATTAGGACACAGACATCTTGGAGACCATGATCTTGTCACCACAAATAGTAGAAAGAAATCTCATATATTTGCTCCACAGTATAGTCTTCCTTTCTCTCCATATACACATATTCCTTCTTTCTGAACCTTTTGACAGCCTATTGTATTCCCCTAAATATTAAGTGAATATTTCCTAATGGTAAGTTTATTCTCTTAATAACCACAAGATTATCCAATAAGAAAATTAACATCAGTAAGCTACTATTTTTTTTCAGATTTTGCTAGGAATCACAGTACTGCCCCTTATAGCAAAAGAGAATCTCAGATCATACATTGCACTTGCTATCATTCCTCTTCTCAATTCTTTTAATCTGAAACTGGATACCTTTTGAGCATTAAAGTCAATTATTTTTGGAAAACATCTCTCAATCTGGAGTTTTATGATGCTTTATTATGAATACATTCAGGTTGTGTATTTTTGGCAGAAATGTCACAAACGTGAAACTGTGCCTTGCAAATGCATAGTATAAGGAACTCAAAGAACTCTGGCTGGATCTGAATTTCAGTCTCACTTTGATAATAGTAGGGCCAAATGGTACTGAACTCTCACTCTCTGCCTCAATCTAGTCCAAACATGCTACATACTTTATCTAATTTAACTTAGCACATTTATATTCACTATAACTATATGGGAATTAACATAACTAGTGGTAATGAGCCAGTTTGAGCCCCTCATCTTCTTATTCCAAATACCATGATCTTTTCCTTTTATTTATAATAAAGGGAATGATTAATTTTTTCATATTTAAGTTGGACCAGTAACATTCACCTCCACTTGACACACTTTAGATTGGTTTCTTCCTGACTACAGGCCCTGACCTTCTTTTTCTTAAAGCTTATAATTATCAATTCTTTCTTTGACTGTCTCAGATGTAAATCTTCTAGCCTCTTGCCAGTTTTACAACCTAGAAATGTCTTTCTCCAGGAACTGAAAGCCATCCCTTTGAAATGCAATCATCAAGAAAGAGCCCCATCTTTCAGTCTCTGTGGGAGGGTAGAAGCCTAACTTCAGTCAGCACCAATTAGCCAACACTGAGAGCCTATTTCCATTGACCAACCTCCCCCTAATACCCTTCAGGACTTTTCCACTACTTTACCTCAGGCACTTAAAAACTATTTCTCCTTTTGCTTCAGTAGAGTTGAGTGTAACCTCTCCTCCCTATCACACTAGTCTCTTTTCCCTATTGGAATAGGCATGAATAAAGTTTTCACCTGTTTAACTTGTGTGGCACAGTATTTCTTTTGCAAGACTGTATAAAAAATAATTTTAATTGATTAAAGCCAAGCTCCCCCAACACGTACCAAGTAATTAAGCAATGACAAGTACAGCAGTTTTAGCTATTAGTGTTTTCAGTGATTCTTGGATCAATCATACATAATATGAAAGCTCTTACTTTAACATAGTCATGCTCTTATTTTAAACAGAAAATCATACGTCCCTGTTTTGTCATTGCAATAAACACCTAAGATTGACTGCCGCCATTTTCTAGGAACTAATGAAAACATAGGATATTGGATGTTTCATGTTAGTGCCTTACTAATCCCTAAACCATTCATTCCCTTCTTTGCTTATTAATGAGTTGGGCTTCTGTCATTTCCAAAAAAAAAAAAAGGCATTCTACTAATGTTCTCATTATTTAAAATATCTTTCTTTGTCTTGGGATGTAAGCCTTTTATTTGGATGTACACATAAAAGTATTTTCGACCCTCCAGATTCTGAGACAGAGATCTTGATTTAGATTTCTACATCCTCACTTTTTTGACTATACATATGGGGCAAAGGGGAGAAGGGGAAGAATGTCATTTTCTAGGGTAAAAGACAGTTATTTTTGAAGGAGGCATCAGCTGAATATATTTACAAAATATCCTGAATTTTCAATCTTATAATTGCCTTGTTTTCTCTTTTATTTATTGTTTTGTCTTCCACATATCCAAATTCCAGAATGAAAATTTTGCAAGTAAAATATTTGTTATCATTTTGAGAACACATATTTTCTTGGAAGTTTCTTAATGTTTTGAATGGGCTCTATTTTATCCAAGTTTCTCTATGGTGGTTGTCTGCATCATTTTCTTGCATAATTGTAGAGGATTTCTTCAACAATGTTAAAAATTGGCTTCTCATTCATATTTACAAAGAAGGTACTAGAAAGTCAATGGGAAGCTCTGCGTGTCCCCTTAGAACTTTCCACCAACTGAACATGCCCATTTTATTGGAGGATTCCTAAATAGTATGGTCTTCAATTTCCATTTTATCCATGAGAAATCCTATATCCTCCTGCTTATGTGTATAAGCCTGGAGCAA
>CM053401.1:65476098-65507052 GCA_028644305.1 Xerus rutilus
TTAAAAATTGGCTTCTCATTCATATTTACAAAGAAGGTACTAGAAAGTCAATGGGAAGCTCTGCGTGTCCCCTTAGAACTTTCCACCAACTGAACATGCCCATTTTATTGGAGGATTCCTAAATAGTATGGTCTTCAATTTCCATTTTATCCATGAGAAATCCTATATCCTCCTGCTTATGTGTATAAGCCTGGAGCAAGATCTAGGTGCTGAGGGTACAATTGAGTGTAGGGGCCTCTGAAGCTAATAATTCAGGGTTTAGACTGATTTGATTCCCATTTTCAGTTTACATGTTAATGTGTTTGGTGCTGCTAAGGCCAGAGCTCCTTTCATTCACATTCCAGCATAAATTTATTTTGCCATGTATGTGTGTCTGCTCTACAGTGAGATAGAGGGAAGGATTAGTCATCTGTTTGCAGGATCAGAGAGGAGAAAGGGAGCTCCTAATGCCTCTTATGCAGACTTTTGCTCAGTTATCTCTTATTATGGCCTTGGTTTTCCCACTTTTGGAATTTCCCAGGGTTCTTCAGCATAACTTGGCCTATGTTTGTTGGTTTCCACTTACATACACATATATGTTCCTTCTTCCGTTTCTCTGTGTTCTTCCTGGTTAATAAGTTTTTAGAAATGTTTCACATTTATTTTCGTGGGGATTGGGGAGGGGACAGAGATAAGTGCCAGGGCCCAATCCAACATATTCACTGTCAGTTCTATTAAATTTTTAATTAGATTTCTCTACTTCAGGACTCATATTTTTACAACATCTCTTTTATAACTAGATGTAACTACCTAAAAAATAGGTATTGTGTCATCCGTGAAAAGAAGGAAAACAGTAATATACCATGTCTCTGAAATGCCCTTTTCTGTTCCCAAGAACTTAGCCAAGTCAAGGCAGCAATGAAAGTAGGACTAGAATGTTCAGATGTGCATTATCTTGAATAATACTGACTCTCACACACTGTAAACTGGGGCAACCAGTGTTATCTGTAGAAATTACTTAGAAACTTTTCTAGCAAATACACAAGTTCCTTGGAATGCTATTCATACTTTGGTGTCAAACAAACCAAAAGTATAAACACCCAACCCCCATGGTAATTGGTATGGAACAGAGCACTATGGTGAGGGTAAGTGCTTGTCCAGCCAGCCACCACTGGACAGAGTGCTATGAGGGATGGAGGTGCTCTTTCTGGGGGGAGCACCATGAGAGATGGAGGTGCTATCCATCCAGTGTGTTATCACCAGACCTTTCCTGAAAACATTTTTCAATAACCCTATCTCACATGCCATTCCTGGATGTCTCCTTTGGTCTCTCAGCAACATAGAGGCATAGTAACACAAATGCTTTCATATGTGGTATAAATGTATGTTACCCATGTGTTTGTGAATATTATTTGTTATAAGTTTTATAATGATTACAATTTCCCGGGTAGTAAGACAATTATTTCACATGGATTATCTCATTCATATGTCATAGTACTCTTGTGTCACAGACATTATTACCCTATCTGATTTACAGATAAGGAACTGAGATATTCAAATGTAAAATAACTTTCCCAAGATCACACACAGGCAATTTTAAGAGCTGGGATATAAATATAAGCAGTTTGCTTCAAGTTTGTATCCTCAACACCACCACCACACTGTCTCTTAGGTACATAGCTTTTGTGTGTACATGGTGTGCTTCATCTGTCCTTACCTGCTATCAATTTCTTCTTGTATTTGTATAATTATTATGGTAACTTGGAATAATGATTGCCTTATAACACATATTGGTATCATTAAAGGATTGATGTCTTACATCACACTGAATCATTATATCCCACTCTTTCAGCATACCTTGTCCATAGAAAAATCTCAATGAACATTTATTATTTTGCTTCATTTTGATACCAAAACACAGCAATTTTGTTGGTAATTTGCATTTTATGGAAGTTCTTCCATCTGCAAATATTCTTATAATCTAACATTTAATATGTTTTATTGAGGGGTGAGGGAATGGTTCTCACAGAGAAGTTATTTACATAGTAGTTGCTTACTTCTGGATTGAAATGAAAAGTCTATTATACAACCTGATTGTTCTATTCCTGTAACCACTTTGCATTTAGATGTACTCTATTTAGAGTCCACTGTACATGATTTAAGTCATTTAGTTTTAGATGGAGCCTGGGTTGTGTCTGATAGAGAAAGACAGACAAAACCACTTTAAAAAGAGGGTAAGTTAAACTTATAGATGTGTTATGTGACTGAAAATTGTTATGGCTTTATATCCCAAAAAGAGAGAACTTTAAGTGCTTGGTTTGAAAAATGTGTATGTTTGTGTGTGTGTGAGCATGCACATGCACATGTATGTATAAAATCCCCCTACTACTCCTGCCCAACACAGGCACACTCTATTTTACTTATTTTCAAGTCTCAGTTAAGGCTATTTCTTCAACTTGAGTAATGATAAAAACAGAGAATAAATTATTTTTCATTATTGGTTCAAGTCATATGTCTCTGATAGTCTTTTCTTCTTAACTTTGCCAGGAAAAAGCCACTGTTGTTAAATAAAAAGAAGAAAAAATCTTAGCTGCATATTTTGACAAAAGACTCAATTGGTATTAGATTTTTCAATAACTTGAGATTTGCATTCATTTCAAAATAGCCCCAAACCACGAACTTCTGTCAGAATGTACCCCTCGGGGCTTGTAGTAGGCAGCAGCTTTGCCATCATTACTATCTTTCTGTAGTTTGAAATAGATATTGTACTCCATATACTATGCTCCAACTCCTCTGTCAAAAAGTTTACCCATAAATGACTTGGAGATATCTGTATATATTCTTCTAAAATAGGATTAGAAAAAATAGAACAAGTGACTTTCTAAGGTCTAGCACACCAATGCAGACTTATTTATTTTTTATCTGGGCTTTGAGGGTATATTTGTGCAAATGTGTTCCTTGTGTGTTTTTCTTCACAGTTTATTAAAATTAAATGGTATAAAGCAAATGTGTTTCAATGGTTTTTGATGTTCTGATAAAATAAAATAAAAAGGAACAGTACAGATTATCCCACATTCCATAGGCTTTTCCTATGTTCCAGAGTAATATTTGAGATAATAGGTATATTAAAATTTAGCTTCTGTTTTATTCTTTTTCTTGCTGTCACTGTATGTGAAACTGTTTTCCTTTTCCCATTTTCTCAGTACATTGGTATTATCTCCTCTATGTCCCTCTTGGTTCTTTTTTTTTCTGGTATATAATTAAATTTCATGAAATAAATATGGATTCATCCTGCTGAATGTTAATATGTTGAACTCTGCTATTAGCTCTGGCCTTTTGGGGAATGTTGTAAAAGTCTTTCAGAATTTTTCCAGGACCAACAGGATTCTGAAAAGAAAAGTCCATCAATTTACTTCCAACATTTGTTCATCACAGGTTTCTTGAAGAAAGAATGCGACCTTTTCTTAATGAACTTGGCATTGATCAGACTCAGAGTTGAGGGGTCTTCCCAGAAACTCAGGGACCACAGGACAAGCAGATGTGAAGTAAGCCTGGCTTTCATTCTCAGGATCCCTCTCACTGTTCTTTTCACACAGGTCAATTTCACCTTCTTGTCCTCTCCTGTCACTCAGGAAGGGAACTACCTCAACACCTGGGAGATTTGTGGCACTGGAAATTACTGTACTTTTAATACAGCAAAGTCATTTTCATAATTTCCTTTCCCACTTAGGAAGTTTTCTCTTCCCTCTTAGTGAAATTTGCATCTCAATCTTCCTTCGTTGTAAGAGGCTCCAAAAACCCTTAAATCATAGTATTTCTGAAAACATGAAAGTTATGATTTGACTTTTACATTGCCTGTTTATCCATTGGATTAGTGATTTTCATTAACCTCAGGAATTTAAGGAGGCAAAGCTCCTAACTAAGAATAGATCTTTATCGTGAAATCAAATTATCAGATGAAACCTTAATTAGGATTTGCACTGCTGATCAAGGAAACAGCCAAGGGATTATGTGGGGAAAAAGGAAACACAAAATCTATCCAGTGCCAATGGGTAGATTTTCTCTGTAATGTTTTTATATATATTAAAATAGTTTTGAATGTGTGGCTCACTAGAAACAGGAATCTGTTGTTTTTAAGGGAAACTACAAATTCACTATTTAGGAATCAATATAAAGAAATGTAAAATGTATCCCAATAAAATAAATAATGTACAATCTATAAACTTACTTCATTCTGCCTGACAGCACCATCTCTTTATTTCATCCCAAGAAATCACTTATTATAAATAAGGCAAATTATAGACTCTCAAAGGCCTTGAGCCAGTGAGTACCATGTCTATCATCAGGCTCATTATCCCCCTACAGACAGTGAGCCTGGACTGGCCCATGTTCCTCTAGCTACTGTGATCCCCTTGGGAGTCATTTCATTTACTCAACTAATATTGGTTGATCACATTTATGTGCCAGCTGCCTTGAGAGGAACTGGGGAAACAACAGTGAAAAACACCATTTCTTCTTTTCTGAATGAGTTTTCAGTTTGAGTAGACAAAACATTAAGTATAATTTCAATGAAGTATGATAAGTGCTAAGTTAGAAGTAAATATGACAAAGAGTGCCTTAGGAACACAAAGGAGACTTACCAAATCCAGCTGGGGGAGGGGTCAAGGAAGGCTTTCAAGGACTTACAATGTTCCACAGGAACCTAGAAAATATGGATAAGCGGTGCAGTAGGGAAATAAGCTGTGAGATCAGAAAGGTTGACCAAGGCCAAGTCAGAAAGGTGCTTGAATTTCACACTGAAGAGTTCAGTTTTTATCTTTAGGGCAACAAGGAATAAATAGAAGGTTTTAAGCATAATAATGATGTGACCAAACGGATATAGGAATGATTCATGGAATTCACTGTAGATCATGGTGTAAAGAAGAAAAAGACGGAAGACAATCATCTAGTCTTGATTGTATAGAGAGATCAAAAGCCTGAGATCTCAGAGTGAAGTGGGATGGGACAGCTTAAAAAGTTTTTAAGAAGGAAGATTTGGAGATTGATTAGAAAAGACAAAGGGAAATCAATGAGAGATAGAAATAAAGATCACTGAAGTTTCTTGCCAGGCCAGTCGGTACATGCTGATGTGTTTTACAGTAGATTTTCTGGAATATGGTAGATAATGGGTCCAACTCCATGACTGTTTAGTGTAGAGATGTCTGCAGAACATCTCCATGGGACAGCCCAGCAGGCAGTAGTTACAGGAGTGTGGAATGTAGGAGAGAGGCCTGAACTGTAAACATTTGGAGTCCTCACTGTAGAGTAGCGAAGTCATGAAGATTGACGATTTTACCAGGGAGAATGAAAATAGAAGAAATCTTAAAAGATGTGCATAGGAAGAATAGCCCATCTCAGGAAAATGAGCTGTTATTATCTGCTGCCTCTCTGTGTGATTTGTCTTCTGTTCTCGTTCCTCCTTCCTATTCCAGTTTCCAGATAAGATAGTCTCCTTACTCCAAATCCTAAAATCACTTGGTTTGGTTCCCATTAGTCTAGAATACCTTCCACAGAAGTCCCTTTTAGAGAAGACTAGACACTGTTTCTTCACCACCTGCCAGCAACAAGAGTCCTATATCTATACGGGCATCTTCTCCTGGGATGGCACTCTATTCAAGCTCTTCTCAGAAACTCTTAAAGTTGGTTTAAGAACTTATATGAACTTAGGCTTTAGACAAACCTTGGTGCAAATTTTGACTCTACTATTAATAACTTTTCAACTTTTGGAAAGTTATACTTCTGAACCTCAATTCTGTGTAAGTAAAACAGATTAATAATTCCTACTTGCCAGGGCTATTTTGAGGAATGAATGAGAACATGTATATAGAGTTTCTGGCACTTCTCTATAAATTAATACATTTTACTTTCTATATGTTCGCTTGATTGTAAGTAATGTGAGAACAGTATAATACAGTGGAACTAAAAACTGCATGTAGTAAGTTCTTAAATGTTTATATTTTTAGAGTCTTACGTTTAAAATTACTTTACTTCTGTGTGAGTGATTCTGTATATGCCAGCTTTCTTTTTGAGCTCCAGTTTTCTCATTTATAAAATGAGGATAATAACACTTGTGTTATTTACTTCACAGTTATCTTGAACCTCAAAGATAATACATGTGACAGCACTTTGAAAACTAAAAAGTTCTTTGAAAATACAAAATGTTATCTCAAGCTTTATACTTTATTCATAGGAGATGATCACAAACTTTACAGTATTGAAATGTGGACACATTAGACATTCCAAACTTGTGACCTCCCCAAATTATTTATTATTTATATTTGAATTGTCTTTTAGAAGCTCCATTTTCATAAAAGACTCCAGAAGATGGTATTTTATATTGCTATGAGTATCTACACATTTATTGAGCTCTTACTCAGTAAAAGGTATTGTGCTTGGCCCTAAGACATAGAGAGGATATATCTATTGTCTGATTTTCAGAAAACTTTGTTCTTAAATGAAGATAGTCAAATAATCACTATGTAGAGTGAGAAGGTCTGTTTATTTAGCATGTTGGTAGCTATCCCGGTCTGACAGGATCAGAGAAATCTTGGAGGAGGTGATTGCATGTTGGATTTTGCAGGATGAGTGGAAGAGGTTGTCCTATGAGCATACATGAGTGAAGTGGAGGTTTGGAGGATATTCTAGGCAGAAGGAGCAGCAACAAGACAAAGGTATTGGCATATTTGAGAAATACCCAGGGTTTTGGTACAATTGGTTTGCATTTGTTTACAGATAGAAAATGGTGAAAGAGGGAGGGAAGAAGAAGAAAGGGCAGGTTGAGGTTGAAAGATAGGTAGAGAAGAATCATGTACAAAAAAGCGTTACTACTGATACATTTTAAGTTCTGGGTTCCATATGGAAAAAATAAAATTTATTTTGGGCATCCTTTGTATTAGGGTGACATGGTTTTTAGAAGTCTCAGCCAGGACTATAAAAACTAAAATCACACATCTCTGCTCTGATTGACTAGGAACAAATTCATCTCTATGATTCATGTAACAATCTATTCAATAATTACAAAAAGACATTCCTTATAGGGATACTGGGAGAATGCCCTGGCTCTGTAGTCTTTGCTCTCACGTGGCATGGGTGACACTGCCACTCAATGCACTGCATATGGGTACATGAACACCATGACCCTCCTGCCTAAGTTGACACTTGTTTTGTGCAAAGCAACTCCTTTGGCTGCTTCTGGTATGACAGGATTAGTCCACGTAACTTGAGAGATAACAGGAAGCTTAATAAGAAAAAAGAAATCAGCAAGATGGAAGAATAAAACACTTCCCATGCCAGTTATAAAAGGAAAGGGAGATCCTCCTCTCCTCAACAACTGACTGGAAGTCACCTCTCAACAAAAAGTGTGCAGTTCATCACTGAACTAGAGGTAGTGATGCAGTCTACTACCAACTGTAGGCAGCTCTTATTTCAATGAGCTAACCATTACTTTGTATCTACATGTTACTATCTAGCCTATATGGTAGAACTACATGAAAGAGCCAACTGTATTTTTCTTTCAACATCAAGCTAGACAGCATATGATGTACAAGTACATGGATGTGAAAAGCCTGATCACCACTTTTGGACCAAATGTTCTTGGGTCACGTTCATTACTTTACCCACTCTGTAATGGTTAATTTGAATTGTCAAATTGGATTAAGAGATGCTGAAGATTAAGAGGCTTCTGGGGGTGTCAATAAGGGTGTGTCTAGGAATGATCAGCATGTGGGATAGGAAACAAAAGTGGAGACTCCCTAAGTGTGAGCAGCACACTATCCAATAGGTTGGAGGCCTGGCTGGAATAAAAAGGAAGAACAAGGAAGCAGCAGCAGATGCAAGCTCCATTCTTATTGAATGGGTTCTTGATTGCTGCTGTGATTGCCTGAGGATATTGGACTCTCACTCTTTCACTCTTCCAAAGTGGATTCTGCCAGTGATTCTCCAGAAGGCTTCAGTCTAGGACTGTGGTAGCCTTGTTGATCCCTCTTGTTCTGAGGCTTCAGCATCTTGGATTGCGTAGCTACTGGTTCCTCCAGCTCTCCAGCCTGCAGACTGCTATTGTGGACTATCCAGCCTCTGATTGTGTAATCCCCTTTTTATAATCATACTTCCTGTTAATTTGGTTCCTCTAGAGAACCCTGTCTAATATAGCCTTTGTATATTCACTTCCAAGAGCTGCTATATAAAGAAGATATTCTTAAATTCTTAAAACCAGGTTTGTGCCAACTTCAGCACTCAGTAAATGGTGGCTATTATTATTATTATTGCATTATTATTTCAAAAAGCCACTAAACTTTCTTAGGAAAATCTAACCCCTAAGACTTCTTTTCCTGTCCATACTTATCATTGATCTTTCCATTTGAAAGTGAAGGATCTTACTCTATTCATTAAGCCTAACAAATGTTAATTCCTTGGAAAGTTCAAATGATATCATTCAGTATGAATTCAGGCAGTCCCCTTTCTACTTTGCTGGCATTTTTTATTGAATTTATTTTATTATGGCTACACATCTTTTCCTTTCACGGCAGTTATCTATGCAATTGAGACTCATAGGCCACGGAAATCGGGTCAATGACAAGTTCTAATTGTGCTTTTCTACCTTCCTTGATAATTCAGTAACTCCACATGGATTGGAAGTCTCTATCTCCAAATTGCCAGGTAACTTTAGCCCATCAGTATCCCCAGCCTCTGTTTACTATTCAGATGGTTTAAAAGGTGAACCTTCCCAGAACATCCTTTGTCTCTAAAACTAAGTTGTTTAAGAGCTTTCCTAAGAAAAAGCCCACAGTGCATTATTTAGAATGTATTTCGGGCAAATAAAATGTTCAAGTCCACGGACTGAAAATGATCTTCACACATAAAATGAAATCTGATCAGTTTACAGCCCCACATGAACAGGACTCCCAAATTAGGCACTTCCAAATTCAGCACAGCAAACACTGCCAGCCGCCAAAGGAATTGCGGAAATCAAAGCCCCTCTAAATCTTCCTTCCATGACATAAAAGATTCAGCAGAGTAGAGGTCAAAGAATATGAAGAGGGGAAAGGTATAAAGAAAAGTAAAATGGCTGATTTTTTTTAGTATGAAGGGTTAGAACCTAATTATTCTTTTATGCAGAAAATCCCTTTGGCTGTACACATGAATAAGAGCACTCAAGGCAGCAACATTTTTCTTATAATTAGAAGAAATTATGATGTCTCTCTTGAAAGGCAGAATTTTCCTTATCATGAAAAACAGTGTTCTTTATCATCCTTACTTTTTATTAGAGCCTTCAAAATGAGGTTTCTTGAGCCTCTTGAAATAAATCCATTCCACTTTGAACTGCCGGAACTAACTATTAAAATGTGGCCTGATTCATCCGGAGAAATGGCCACATGCTCACTTGCTTGGTATAATAATGACTGCTAGGTGAATTAAAAAGAACACTGAATTCCTTTATCCTACAAACCCAACTGTCCTGAGATGGAAAATGTATTGATCACTCTTTTTAATAGGCTGACATATCTCATGTTCACATTCATTTGTTTATTTTTTCAACACTATTTATTAAGTGACACCCATTGGGCAGGGGGTTGGATTTGCTATGGCTGCTACAGAAACTCAGCTAAACAAAACACCACACATAAGATATTATAGTATCGAAGAAATGAAGGGCATTTTTTTTTCAGATAGAATTTGAAAGCGTTTGGAAGGGAAACAATACCTTTTAAAATTCGATGTCAACTTTGCACAGGGCACAAATTATACCAATCTGAGATGTTATTGGCAACTAATGAAAATATTGACACCAGATATACAGAATCTCAGCTCAGTAGCAGCTCTGCTCACTGGTGCTTGCTGAGGGCTGGGAGGAGTGCTTCCTCTGAGGAGCTTTCAGAGTCAGGTTTAGAGGTTTGCCTTTCAGTACTTGGGGCTCACTCCTATATACATACAGTCTCTCTGAGATTCCCTTCTCCTTCATCCTCCTTTTATTTATTTTATTATATATATACACACACACATATATATATATTGCTATATATGTATAAATACATATATTGCTTTTTTAAAAAGTTAGGTTCTACTTCTGTTTCTCACAAGCCTGAAGCAACTTTAGAAGGTTTGGAAGAAGAGAGGAATAAATAAATTAAAACCCCTTCTAATACATGTGCCTATGAGTTCCATAAAACACTGTTTATTCTCAGCATCTTAATATTTACTTAAGTTGTAATTGCCTATAATTATCAGTCTGCCTCCTTCTATTAGATAGTAAGTTCCTGGAGAAAACTTACTGTGTGTTCTTGTACCTTTAACCATTTACTCACCATCATGGGTGCTTGGTAAAGAAATTATAAAGGAAGAACTGCTATTTCTTTTTGTCCAACCTTGTATCTTTTACATAAATAATATTTGATTTATTTAAATTCAATCCAATATAGAACTTCAGCTCTGTATAAAACTCCGTGCTACCAGCTCCAAAGAAAAGCAAAAATGACAGTTTGTCTTCAGAAAAGTCAGACGGAAAAATAAAATGAATATAAACTAATTGTGATAAAGGCAAAGCTTAGGTCTTTGGGATAGCAGTAAAAACAAGTTAAAATATGTCCATCTCAAGCATAAGAACTATATCATAAGGCAAGCATTGCTTCCCTGTGTTGTTATGGGCAAACATAGAAGACAGCATATTGAAAATCAAGGTCAGAGAGCTCCAACACCTTCCATGCCTGCTCCACAGGCCCCTGCACAAGGGCTGCAGGTGGTTAATGAGAAAATTTAGATATCAAAGGGAAGGAGGGAGTACCTTTGGCTGAAAGGGCAGGGGCAGCTTTCTTGGGGGAGATATTATTTAAGGTAGACCTTTAAGGATGACTAGAATGCCCTAAAAGAAAGAGAAGAGCATATTATGTGTTGTGAGGTGGGAGCAGGGGAGGAAACAGTACTACCCATAAAGGGCAGAGAGGAGAGCGGGGGAAAGGCCTTGCATTTTGAGTTGTTAAACTTGCTAGGAGGTTGGAGTGGAAGATTGATTGGTGGGATCCCAAAGAAGCAAGGATCTTAGAGGCTAACCTACCAGTGAACCTTAACAAACAAATATTTCTACCTATATTTGCTAAGGAAGCACCTATAGGACAGCAACTAGAATGGCTGAAGACCCAGAAGGGTCTCTTTATAAAGAGAGAGTTTGATGGATTATCTCATTTTTCTGGCACTCTTCTTAAACTGGGAAATGAAATGCTATGTAATATTATGAAATACTAAGGACTCAATAATTATTCATTGATGGGCTGTTCAGCTTTATAAAATTTCTTATGCTTAGAGGAAAAAAAACCTATAACAAATACATACCCTTCTCTGATACTTGCACATTAGACCATGAAAATGAGCTTTTTAACTCCTAGCAACCATATCAGGAGGGAACCTGATGAAAGTAGATGAAAATTGTTTTGAGCAAAATTAATATTTTTCCCAAATTGCTTTTTGAGTAAAGATATCTAGAAGTGTGTTATTTTATTGTATATGTACGAAAACTAGCACACTTTAAGAATGTAAAGTACATTTTCCCAGCTATTAATTACCTATGCTCGATTATTTATCTATTTACTGAAAATGTGCATATTGATCACCAAATATGAGCCAGGAACTAAAGAAGATTGAGGTGAGTGTGAAGATGGCTGCGACCGGATTCTAGCTCATAAAGATTCATAATTTAGGAGACAGGAAAGAAAATAAACAATAGAAGAGGGTTTCCCACTAAGAATCTATCATATCCTGTAACTAATGTCAATAACAGTACTGAAGGTAGGTAATCAATATTTTTGACAATCATTGGGTATGACAGACATGTTTTCTAGACAAATTATATGGTCATTTAATATTTTATTAGGTATTTATTAGTTTTATAGTAAGAAAAATAGTGTTAATATTTTTAAAATGTGATATAATCTTTGGGCCTAGAGAAAAAAACAATTTGGCTAAAAATTTCTGAAGAAATATTTCAATAAACAATCAGGAGAAATATGTGGAGAGATGGATCATTAAAAAATTCTTTGTCAATAAATGTCATAATTGCACATAAACACGTTATTTGAAATCTTAGATATCATTTTTAAAAGCCTATTTTTCGTTTATTTTGCAGCAATTCAAAATAAATCCAGCCTATTATTGATCTAATAATTTGCTTTCAGATGTAAGTCCGAGGATTTAAAGAAAGTCACTTTTGTTGACTATGTTCTCATGACTGCCAAGAATGGAGACATCTTTGGAATCACTAAACCATTTCATATTTTCTGTTGCTATTTTTGATGGCCTGAATTATTTATGTGGTCATATAACCATACATATAATCCACACAGGTGACCAATATCTTTTTTTCCAAGATGTCTGTCAGGTGTGACACAGACTGAATGCAATTTAACCCACTGGGTAAGTTTTTGATTGTAATTTCAATGCAGGTGAGATTCGTGTTTGACAATGCCATTGTTTCTTGCCATCAATTCACATCCACAATTTAGGGGTTCCAACAAAGGGTCTTTATAGTTGACCCTTTTGGATGAATGGCTGGATCATAAGGAGTTAATGTAGTTTAAGACGTGAAAGAGAAAAATGTTCCTGGCAAAAAAGGCTTACAGCTAAATAATGACTGCCAAGGTTGAGACTGCTCTTTCTTGCTTTAGTGCTAAAGCTGCATTATTCACAACTGCCAATCAGCTAATCTGAAAAGAATTTGTTCTTTACTGCACTTCTCTTTTATTGCTCCCTCCCCACTGGTCTGGTGTACATTGCCTCCGGCTAGGAGGGTTTAGAAATAGTTCCTAAACAGACAACAAATGGTGGACTGTGAATCGAAGGGCAGCGGACACTCTGGAGAGAAAAGGCTATTCCTCACTCCCATCTCCTTTTCATTGGCCTTTGCTACTACAGTACTGAAAAGCTCAGGCTATTGCAAAAGGACAAATTGCCTGTCAATTTCTTAAAATTCAACAGTGAGCTGTTACTGAAGATTCGGGGCAAAACTAGTTGCAGGACTAGGAGATATTGGTGGTAAAAAAAAAACACACAACTTTGTCACTTTATAAGAAATGAATTTCAACAAATGAGATCACGGCTACTGCCACCTAAGCTGAGCACCGTTGTGTGTGAGGTGAGGGAATTAGACATCATGATTTACAGTTGAAAACAAAAAGCCTTATAGATGAAGCTGAGATCCATGTTCTGCAATTATCCTCATACTGACATTTTGAGTATCCTTATAAATGCTTGCTATGTTTTTTATGCCAAATGTGTGTGTATGTGCATGCACATGAGCAATGTAGTAGATATAAAAATAGATATATGTATAAATAATTGGAGATGTATCTTATAACCACGCAAGGAGTAGTATCTTAGAAAATTTGATTAATGCCCCAGGGTACTTTTTTTCCCCCTTGCTATATTCATGAAGCACTGGTTAAGAATGTTAGAATTTATGTAGGTCTACTGGGGAGTAATTATCACTCAATGCACTAGCAGAGAAAAATCAGAGATTGTTGCCAGCCTTCCTCACTTCCAAGGCAGAGCTAAACATTCTCCCAAATTGACTCAAAGGGTCTTTGTTAATTTTTTACACTCATTCACCAAGTGGCAATACAGGAGTGACACTGGCTTTAGTTGCAGATACTTCCATTCTGTGGAGAGCACAGATGTTAAGAGGCTCTTCTTTTGAAACCAGAAATTGCTACATGCTCCAGACAAGGTATACCTGGAAGCTATCTAGCTGGCAGGCTCACAGGGAGATAAGGGGGTGTGGATTGGTCCTGAGCTGGTTTGCTTTTTTTTGGCTCTTGAGAAAAGTGCAAGGATTTGTTCAGATTGTAGGGGCACGCTACAGTGGCTAATCAGTATAGGTAACTCAGGTGCCTGTGTTCATTCCACCTTTAATCCCACAACCCTACAATGGGACACTGGAGCTTCACCACAAGCCCCAGGATCACTGTCAGTGCCCAGTGACAGGCTCAACACCTCACCTCTGAATAGATACCCCTAAACCACCAACCCAACTCCTCTTTTCACTGCCTTTCTGCCACATTCACCCCAGCCTCACACCTTCCTGCACCTCAAACCCATAGATAAGGTTCCTGCCACACCACAGAATCCCATTGCACTTTTTTTTTTTTTTTTTTTTTGGTGCTGGGGATTGAACCCCGGGTCTTGTGCATGCAAGGCAAGCACTCTACCAACTGAGCTATATCGCCAGCCCCAGCCCCGAATGCACTCTTTATCACTTCTCTAAGGGAGCAGGGTGGGAGTGCAAGACCATCAGGCAGTCCTGGCATTACAGACCATAGACCCTCCAGCAAACACTCAGATACAACTCCCACTGAAGTCAACCAAGCCAGAGTGTAGCCCTGAGGATTGGGACAAGCGCCAAGATGAGCTCAGCATTCAGTTGTCCTAACAAGAAAAAATAATAATTGAATCATTTAACAGACCCAATGGCTCCTAAAGCAGTTATGTCATTTTAGCTTTTGGTCAGAGACAGTTCATTTGTTAAGACAGACCACTGAGAATCCAATGAATATATCACTTTATCCTCAGAATTTGCCTCTCCTGCCACCTTGACATGCATATAGAATGCCAGTTAAATGCAGTTATGAGACATGAACTGTACTGATGTGACTTATTGATGTGCACATGCATACATGTGTGCCTACAAATACCATATCTAGAGAGGTAGAGGTGAAAAGAGAAAAGGGAGAATGGACAGAGGGAGGGAGAAGAGGAGGGAGGGAGGGGACAGACAGTGAGCACAGGAAAGCCAGAGTGAGCTGTGCAAAGAAAAAAAATCCAAAGGACTCACTGCAATGCAGTTTTACATACAGGCCTGTAGGAGCAAGCGGAATGTTATTAGACCATAAAAGCACATCAGGCTGATTTATGGTTTCTGATCAAGGTTTCTGTGAAAATTACTCTGCATCACCGGCTCAAGGTGACTGCTACCATTAATGTGTGGAAAATAAATGAGATGGGGAGGCTGATAGCAGAGGAAGGAAAGGAAGCGCTGAGGCAGTTTATACAGCACAGGTTCCCCATTTTGTTTTACAGTGCAGAGAAGCCTGTCATCAAAATGATTGCTGTGGGGTAGGAAAGGCAATTCCTGGTCATTAGATCTTATGGCATGTAGCTGGTGCTTTCTTATATCAAATGTATCAGGATATTAGGATGAACGCCTGCTTTCTGCATACCATCTTTTCCATTTTCTGCTCTTATTTAGATATGGTACTCTAAATTTAGGGGGAAATACTGTAATACTGTTTTCCTGACTCTATTTTTTTAATAGTATTATTGTTCCTCTACTGTTTTCCTGAGTCTGTTGCTAAGAATATTTTTCTCCTTCAAATAAACAATCTTTCAAATTTGAGACTTTCCAAGAGAATTGATATCTGGAAATATTTTACGTGTTATCTAATTGCCACAATAGATTTCCACACACTGGCTTTTCCATTCTTGCCTGTTTATAATTCATCACCAAAGCATTTCATAGATTGAATGCTGTGCTGCATGTTTAGATGTAAACAAATATCATATATCACAAGATTTTCATACAAGATAGTTGCTGCAAAAGGTATAAAAGCTGTTTGCTTGAAAGATGCCCTTCTTCTCTTTTTGATTATATTAAGTATCTCCATATCAATTTGGAGATAGGGATTATAATCTGTTGCTGGTTTTGACTATAAATGCAGATAGAGAACCTGGCATTTGAAATGCTTGAGATAAAACTGAGTAAATTAAAAGGTTTTCAAATCCTTTTATTGCATCTCTTTCCCTGGCTCTTAAGACTTGCCTTCTGGTGCTTCTGTGTAGCAGACCACATCTGGAAGATGTCAGTGTCTGCTTTCACATCTGGCTTCCACTGCAGTGAAGGCCATTAAGAAACATGGCTTTGAGGAAACCCACAGGAAGGAAAATACTCAGCACATCTAGCCAAGAAAGGATGGAGACTTGTGTTTCTTGCACCCTGTATTTTTAAGCAAATTTTTATTTCAATGACAAAACCCCTCCAACTACTAATCTGTATATTATGTCAAGGCTGATCTGGGACATTCTCCTACAAACATGCTCACACACACATTCTGTAATGTTGGTTGGAACAAACATCAACACTGAACTTCTTACACATGGGGTCAAGGATTTTGTTCCAAATGCTCAGATATCATCACCACTCTATTCCAAATACACAAACTACAAGGAAGCTTCATTTAGGTAACAGTTTCTAATATCCATATAGTATATAAATTCATCAAAGCTTTCACTCACACTATTTTATTTGACTCTTCACAATACTGTTAATCACTAGATGGTTATGATTTCCATCTTACATGTGGAAATGCAAGCTCAGAAAAGCTAAGTGTTTTGAATGAGACAATTTAGTTCACAGTAATGGAACCAGTTCTTGGTTTTCATGCTTTAGCCAGGTAATATAGTATACTATAGCAAAAAAAAGAAAAAGAAAGAAAGAAAGAGAGAGAGAGAGAGAGAGAGAGAGAGAGAGAGAGAAGATTGTTCTGAACAAAGCAAGAAACCAGGCATTATTCCTGACCTCTTTGGTTTCTTTGGTTTACTCATCTTCATACAGGATAGAGATTTTCTATAGCACCTTCTAGAACTATCTTTTTTTTTCCTTTCTTAAAATATTCCTCATGAACTACCACCATTTAGGGATGGACTTTCAGTCACTCCCATCATCTGGGAAGCAACATAACTGACCACCTACCCCAGTCATTGTCTCTCTCTTCTCCAACACATGCATACACATAGATTATATTTGAAAGAGAAAACAGCAAGACAGAAGAAAGCCAGAAACCTTAAGAGTATATGAGCATCCTGGAATGACTTCTGAATTTTAAGATTAAAATTTAGCTGTAAGAAAAATTATTAAGCTCCACTTAGAAAAGAGGAATATCTAGAGGTTCAGGTAGGGCATTGCCATAGACATTGCCAACTTGCCACTGCATGACAGCTTAGACAAGCTGAGTGAGCCTTATATGTCTCTCCTCAGGAGGGTCATTCCTCCACTCAGGCAGTTTCATTTAATTTGGCAAAAGCTACTTTTCCTACAAATATTTTAAATTTGATAGTCATTTTTTTAAGTTACAAAAGGATTATTTAGTTTATCTGTAGGAAGGTCCATTTATAAATTCAAAGAATAATGGTTCAGTATTTGGAATTCAGTCACTCCTCAGTATATGTGAATATTAACAGGGAAAAGCCACTTTGTTGCTTTTAAAAATGAACATTTCTACTCAGGACAAATAAGTAGTAGATTAATTACAGAGCCCCCACCTCCCAAAAAAAGAAAATCTGCCAACCATCTGTCCTCTTGATGAGTTCATATAGTTCACTGAATTTCAAAGTCTGCTTCAGCCAGAACACGATTGGTGTTTCAGCAGCCACACTCAGCTCAGTGAAGAATTCGGAGTTCCAACTATGATAATGTACCTTCTTCAATTCTGTCTTCCCTGGCCCAAGCCTCAAGGTTTCAAAGTCTTTTCCTCCCTTCCTCCTGGGAGATGAAATATTTAAGGGCCAAGAGAATACCAGACATGTCATTAAGAAAAGGACTGTAACTTCCAGTCACACAGAAATATTCAGAGAGGCCTAAGAGTATGACCACCCGACTGACAAAGTGGGGGAAAAAAGTGATACACAAACATCTGAATGGTGCCCTAGTCCCCCTTACCCTGTGACCAGCTGCTATTGAAATCTGCCAATAAGCCTTAGGATCTGTCTGGGAGGATTAGAACCAATCGCTTTTGGTAATAATAATAAACAAGGAATATCTGACATCCCACAGAAGGTTCTGTCAGTTAAAGATTTTAGAGAAAACTACTATAGACTGGGTATCTTATAAACAGTAGAAATATTCTCATAGTTCTGGAAGCAGGAAGTCCATGATGAGGGTAGTAAGATGGTAGGGTTCTAGTGAAGGCTGTCTTGTCATGACAGTACAAACTAGCCCTCCAGCTTCTTATAAGGGCATGAATAGCATTCATGAGGTCTTCACCTCATCAACTAATTACCTCTCAAAGTTCCCACCTCCATGTATCATCACACTGGGGAGCAGATTTCAACATAGAAATTTTGAGGGTGACATACATGCTCAGGCCATAATAGGTACCAAGATCTATAATTTAGCTAAGAAAACACAGATGACCTGCTGGCAAATGTGTACCCTTGATAGGAACAAGTGATACAGAGTGAGAATAGTAAGAGATGGGGACCATCTTTCTTTTCAACAAATCTGCAGCACTCTGCTCTCCTTGGCCCCAGACAAAAAGCAATAAACTGTTTAAATCTCTATTCTTCATAATGTACAGAATCACATTATCTCCCTCCATAGAAATCCTGCCTTTTCTTTCATATAACTGTTCAAAAATAAAATAGCACTCTTTCTCTTCTCTCTCCAAGGAAACATTTTTTGGTAGGCATGTTTAAATTTAGGGCAATAGATAGAAACAATATGCCTCTCAGCCCTTGTAGCCCAAATCTGTAGGCATGTACATATCTTCAGAGAATCAGTTCTTACACAATGGCCTGTGTTTTGTCAGTTTTGCTGTAAAAGTACCCAGCAATCTTTTTAAGTACTGTAATTTTGAAAATTTCATTTATTTCAAAAGACGTCATCTAGTGGCCAATGAGACAAAAGAAACAAGAGGAATGACAAAGCCCTTCAATAAGCAGATAAGAATCTTTCCAAACTTTGTACAATAAATATAATTTATCACAAGAAAGATTTTATTTTCCTTGTGTTCTTTGCTCAGTTTAGTAAACCATTATATAAAACTTATAGCTATTCATCTCATGCATGTAAGAGAACCCAACCCAAAGGCACCATCTTTCACAAAAAATGAAGACATGGTACCACCATTAACCGTTTTGGAGACATAACACTGTGGCAGGTTAAAAATTTCAACCCTTACCCTGTGACCAGCTGCTAGCTGGTCACAGGGTAAGGGTTGAAATTGATGCAGAAATTTAACTTTTCTTTCCTTCCTTTGCTGCAGAAGTGCAAGATTAAAGTTTAGCATCCCTTGTCTTGAAGAAGAAGGAAGTCTGTGCTGATTAACTCTGGTTATAAAGGTTCAATATCTATTGCAAAAAGAACTGAGGAATGATGAGGTATTATGGAAGAAGGCAAAATAGAAGGCATCTGGGTATTTACTCACTATCTCGAACAAAAGCAGACAAAAAGTGAGCTACCCTATCAAGCTGAAAAGAGATTTTAGCCAAGAAAAAGAGAAGAAGAAAGAAAGATGAAGGGCTGTATGTTTAGGTAACCTTGGTTGATGCCTGTTTTACCAGCACAACACACAGGAAGTATTGCTTGAGAGATGCTGACCATCCAAAACTATCTGAGATCTAGGTCAATAGAACAAATCACCCAGCCACCACTTGTACCTAGGTGTCCGGCTAGCTATCCTTTCTATTATATCTGGAGAGAATTTTCCATTACTTCCAAACAACTTTCCCAGAAATAGTGCAGATGGAGTTATGCTTGTATGAAAAAATATGCTGGCTCTATATCAGATTTACCCTTTGTTAAACCCATCATTGGTCAGACACACCACTAGGACCCCAATCACTGATGGTCAGTATAAGAACCATGGGTGTTGACATATAGGAAGATGCAGAATGGGCAACAACAAATGAAACTAGTTAGAGACCCACTTGAGCTAAGGCAATACTTTCTCCTCTCATAGAAAAGCAGCTCTTAGAATCCACAAGTAGTCACTCAGATTTTCAGGGTGAAATATTGGGTTGGAGTTTAAGAAGCAAGACAGTGAAATGGCCCGAGTCTGCTACGTAAATCTCCATTGGAAAGCCATCACGGTATTAGGTTGAATAATATAAAATTTCAAATGTTCAACCATTTTGGGCTTACTGAAATGATTTTTTTTAGTCCAATATATTGGACTACTTGAGGATTTTGGAAGCTAGACAGTGATGGCTACAGAATTTCTGTATAAGAAAGGGTATTCTGGTGGGGAAAGAAAATACCTAAGGAACTTACAATGAAACTGCATCTACTTACCAAACACGCTGCTTTTACTGAGATTGTTTATTCGGGATGTTCACCTCTCCTGCCCACCCCCAACCATTCTTTCCCCTGCTACAGATCTGAACCATCTTTCTAGCTTTTTCTGTAACGTACATAACTAAAAGCTGGTATTCCTTCAGACTATCTTGTATTGACCTACTCTTCTCCCACAGTAACTTTATTATATCAAAACCCAGATTTCCAAATCAGTAGAGATGCTACTTATCTTCCTCACACATACAGATCCATTCCTTCAGTCTTTTTTTAGAAAATAATTTTATCATTAGGCTCATTATTTCCCATGTCAAACTTTATTTTCTTACTTTATTTGAGCAAAGAGTGGTTCAACCCTAGCCCCAATACATGGCTCTCAAATTCATTTTTTCTGAGCTTGATATCTCTAAGTGGAGGAATGGTCTGATTGATCACATCAGTCCTTCTCTCATCATGCAAGCAGGGGACTTCAAATCTCCTATAATTTCTCTTCACTATCCCTTATAACCAAACTCTAAATCACCTTCTCTCCATGAATCTCTTCCTTCTTTTTCTGAACTCAGCAGCAGTGTTTTCTTTGTGCAACCCTCATTACTAGCTGTTGCTTTCCATCTTTACCTTCCCCTGGATGCTGCTGCACTTCAGCCCCCATTTTCCCCTCTGCATGGATTTCAGTAACCTTCCCATTGTCTTTATATTGAACTATCCCCTACACTGTGGCCAAATCAATATTTCTTATTATTTTTATATTTTGTAAATCTGGCCCAAAGATGAATGACTCCTTACCAAACAAGATGGAAAAAAGAGGAAGAAAAATGAGAACTAGCATGAAGCTGGTCACCAAAAGCAGGGCAGGACACCACAGTTATTGGGAAAATCACAACATCCATAGTGTCCCAAGGTCATGGCAGATTTAGTCAGTATTCAGGCCATAGGCAACACCTGAGTTTCCAAGGGGAATAATCAGATTCCCAATGTGATGCATTAGAAATGAAAATGGGAATGACAGGCAACCTCAGGGGTCATGGAGGGTGATCAATGCTATGCTCCACTAGGCCTAGAGGTAGAGATGCTGAGTCTGTTTAAATACTTTTTTTTTTTTATTTAGCCTGATGAGAATTTGGGCAGGGTTGTGTTGTCAGGGAGGAAGTTAAGTAGGTCAAATCATTTGGAGCTAGAGAAATAATGCAGAGGCTGATAAACCTATTATTTCTCTGCTCAAAAACACTGAGTGATTCTGTACTGCCTTTAATTGTCAATGAAATCCTCACAGTGTCCCTCAACCTACCTTTTTGGCCCTGGCCTCAACAACTCCCCTACATACACATAGAAATCCATCCAACCTGAAAAATACCTGCGCTGTTCCACTTCATGCCTTCATGATTTTCTTTCCCTGAAATTGTCTCCTGTCCTTGTCTGGCTACTCAAAATACTATCTACCACTCAGGTGCTGCTCACATCCCACCTCTTTTCAAAGGCATTCCCAAATCAGGTAGATGGACTAAACTGCACCCTCCTTAGGACGTGGCATTTCTTACATCATCAGCTTTGCTGAAACCAAAGATTAAAACTCTAACTAAAAGCCTCCACATAGTTAGCATTCAGAAAAAGTGCATCAATTTCATTTTGTACTCTATCTTATACAGTGGATATTTTACACTCAACTAGTCCCTTCTCTAAAATCATAAGCATTGTTTCCCATACAGGAGCCATGAATTAACCCATTAATCCTTTATGAGGGCTACCACAATGTCTTGTCCCAAACAGGCCTTAACTCAGAATTACCTAATTTATTAAATTATCTCATTATATAACTAAATTATATAGCTCAGTACTTGAGCATTGCCATTAGCCTCATTAGGAACTTTACAATGAATATAGATGAATTTCCATTAGTTTATACATTCAAATATTAATGCCCCAAGGCCCCACCTGCTGAAGGTTTTGGTCTTTCACAGAGATCTCTCACTCCAAAATTTCTGAGTATCTCCAGCTGGTGACATGTATACAGGAATCTGTCCTGATCACCACTGAGTGTCACTGCTTCCCAGAAGGGACTGTAGAGTCCTGATGCCATAGTCCTACCAAGGAAGCATTTGGGACCATAATTCTACATCCTATCCTAGTGCTGCCAAGTGAGAGCTGGTAGATCATAAATCTTTATCATTACTTTCTGAAGTGAGGAAAAACCTTTTATGCATTACACTTCATTGATGAGAACGAGGTGAGGGTGAGAATGAACCCTTTAATTAGGCCACAGAACTGGGAAGCTTTGTATCAGTAACTGACTCACGGCTAGCAAGACCACAATTCTGCACCCAGGCTTTGTTCATCTCACAAAACTATACATATCTGACTGTCTGGAACTTTACGTTTCTGGGCCCATTTGACACAAAGAAGTGCAACTTTGATCAAGCTGCCTACTAGACCATAATATAGCTCTCTATTCAGCCACCTGGGCAAAGATGATATGATGAGGAATGGATGTTTCTCTCTTTTAAATTCCTATAGCATATGTCCCCAGCAAAGATGAACAAGCTCAATTTATTTCTTTCAACTTATACCTGTGCAATACAAGTTATCCCAGGTATAGTCCTCCCCTTCACTTAAAATTCATTTTGTGGCAATCTGGAGTGAGTTCCTATCTCTCCTGGAATCAATGCTGTTTTTCCCTTTGGCCTAATTTGTCTAGCCTAATTTCAGATATCTTCTTTTATCATGAAATTTCTCTCAGGGATCCTATTTCCTTTCCTGAAAAGGCCTCCATTAGAGTTACAGAAGTCCATTTGAGATGTGAGTATATCCTTGAACTTCGTCGGTGGTCAGATCCAAGTCTTTAATTTTATTCAAAGAGATTTTCCATCCCAATATAAATTAGTGAGTGTAAATGACAGGATGAAGGGAATAGTATCTCATACTTTATCTTAGCCATCTAAGATATTAGCAATTGTTGCTCATCGGAAACTATTTGAAAAGTCTTTTATGTTCCCTGAAAAACATCTAGGAGCTTAAAAATTTGACCAATACCAGCTTAGTTCTTCAGCAAGGTTCCAGTTAATTCATGTGTGTATGAATAAACTACCTGGGGAGGTCTGAAAATACCACCTGCTCATTCAAGTCAGACTAAGGAATTCTCATTATCCAAAAAACAATAATGACAAAATTTCACAATGACCACCATCCTATCAAAATGTATGAAACATGCAAAGAAACAGCAAAACACAGCTCATAATGAACAGACTACTCAATCAATAGAAACTGACACAAACATGTCACATCTACTAGAATTAGCAGAGGACATTAACATGGTTATTTTAAGTGTTCTATAGGTTCAAAAAGTCAATTGGAGTTGTGAAAGCTGTAAAAAATAAATTAGGAGGAATTATTAGTTCTACTGTTCTACAGCACAGTAGGATAACAAAAGTCCACAACAAATTTTTAATATATTTCAAAATAACCAGTAAAGAAGAGTCTAAAGTTTCCCAGCCCATGGAGATGATACATGTTTAAAGAAGTGGAAAGCCAATTACCCTGATACAATCATTACATATTGTAAACATACAGGGAATTATACTTTAGCCTATAAATATGTAGAAATATTATGTGTTAATTAAAGTTTTAAAAAGATCCAAATCACATTTTTGTAGATGAGAACTTTAATACCTGAGATAAAAATTACACTGAATGGTACCAATGGAAGATTAAACGTTGCAGAAGAAAATATTGATAACCTTGAATCTATTCAAAATAAAACACAGATTTAAAAATTGGAGAGAGAACTTTGAGTGGCCTATTATATGTGTCAAACTTAATTGTGTTAAATAATACTTAACCAATACTTGAAAACCTTTAAATTGCCAGTATGGGAGGAAGTGGAAGACAGTCCATAAAGAGAAACAGATGTGGAAGATGGTGACAGTATATTCCTTGTCAGAAACAATACCAGTAAAGACATGGTTTAGCTACATCTTTAAAGTACTGAAATTATAACAAACAAGAAAACTGCCAGCCTAAAATTCTATACCCTGCAAAACTATACTCTAAAACAAAAGTGAAATAAAAATTTTCAGAAACATAAAAGCTGGAAGAATTTGTCACCAGCAGATTTTCACTACAATAAATCTTAAGGGAAATTATCAGGCAAAAAGGAAATAATACTAGATAGAAATATGAACCTGCACAAAGAAATTAAGTGCCTGGAAATAGATATGTTTAATAAATATGTTTCTAGCCTGATTCTCTTCTGGTATTTCATCTCTTATAGATTTTCTTCTACCTGTTTTAAATATCTTTAAAAGACAACTGACCATTTAGACAAAAATAATATAATACTTTTAAGAATATAAAAGTAAAATGCATAACAGTTTCACAGAGGCCAAGAGTGGAGACATGGAAGTATACTATTTTAAGGATCTGAAACTCCAAGTGAAGTTTTAAAACACTATTTTCAGGTAAGCTGTCATGTTAGATTTCTATCATGGTGACAAAATGCCTGAGATAAACAATTTATAAGGAAGAAAGGGTTTTTTTAGCTCATGGTCACAGGGATTTTTTAGTCCATGGTCACTTGGCTCTGAGGCAGCACAGTATATAATGTTGGGAGCACATAGTAGAGAATGTCTATTCACCTCATTATAGCAGGGCAGTAGGGAGAAAGGGGGGAAAGGACCACAAGAGTCCCATCATTCCTTTCAAGGTCACACCCTCAATGACACAATTTCCTTCACCTAAGCCCCATATCCTAAAGGTTTCACCGCTTCCAAAAGAACCACATGCTGATAATGAAACCTTTAACACATGAGCCTTTTGAGGACATTCTAGATCCAAACTACAGCCTCTGAAATAATGTAAAGATGCATATTATGAGCCTTATAGTAATCATTAGAATAACAAAGAGTATTGCTATAGCTAATTGTTCAGAAAAGGAGAAAAGATGGAATTTGAAAACAGTTATTCCAAAAGCATGTACAAGTAGACAACAAAGAATTTATATAACAATTTTAAAACAAATTGCAAAATGGTAGATTTAAATCTGGGCATATCAATATATCATTGACTATTATTATCTAAACACGCCAATTAAAATTCAGAGATTATGACATTTGATCAACAAAAGGAAACAACAAAGACTCCGATGGGGTGAGAGGGTAGCTCACTCTGATTTATACTTCCCTGATGGCTAATAATACTGGACGTTTTTCATGTATTTGTTGGACATTTGTATATCTTCTTTTGCAAAATATCTATTTAAATAATTTTCTATTAGTAACTGGATTACTTATTTGTTGTTACATCTTTTGAGTCCCTTAAATATTCAGGGTATTAATCCTTTATCAGATGAATAGTTGGCACATGTTTTCTCTCACTCTGTAGGTTATCTCTTCATTTGGTTGATTTTTTCCTGTGTGTGTAGAAGCCATGCTTTCTCTCACATGTGGAAGCTAAAACGTCAGTTTGAGTGTAGAATGGTGACTGCTAGAGGCTGGGAAGAGAGTGGGGAGCGGGCAAAGGAGTTAAGATAAGGGTACCAGATCACAGATGAGGAGAAGTATTAAGTTCTAGTGTTCTGTAGCATAAGTGGGTGACTAAAGTTCAAAATAAGCTGTTATATACTTGATGAAGATCTAGAAAACAGCAGCTTCTAGAAGAAATGATGAGGAGTGGACCTGATATGATCAGGGCAAGCTGTGTTGAATGCGTGAATATCCCAATCATGTGTACAATTATTACATGTTAATAAAATAATTCTTAAAAGACTCAACTCTCTACTGTCTTAAAAAATACATGTGAAGAGACAAAATATGGGTTTTTTAAAAAAGGAATCTAAATAAAGATATACTATATAAACATCATAAGAAGGTGGAAATGTCCACGTTGATATCAGATTAACTTAAATTCAGGACAAGAAATATTCCAAAAGATAAATAAGGACATTTCCTAATTATAGAAGCTCTGACAGATCCAACATAACAATTGTAAATGAGCATGTCACTAGTAACAGAGGAAAAGACAAAATCCTCACAATCATATTTATATTATATAAGAGATCCATTTAAAAATCACCTCGTGTAACTCATAAATGTGAGGGGCTCATAAATGTGAAGGCTGCAAGGCAGACAAACAGGCTGAAGCCTCAGCCAGAGTTGATGCTGCGGTCTGATTGCAGTGAATCACAAGTGGACTGTTTAAGATAACAGAATATTTTATGTTTTGATTAGAATGAGATTATAAGAGTGAAAAAAATTGTCAAAGAGCATCAGACTAGTCACTTAAAAAGGGGTGTATTTTATTGTATGTAAATGAAATTCTAGTTGTAATAGTATTACTTTTTAAAGTAATACCCACTTATTGTAACATGTCAGAGTATAGAAGTATATACCAAAAAAAAAAAAAAAAACCTTAGAACCCCACCCCACCAAAATCCAATTCCCTAAACAATGGTTAAAAGAGTCCTCTCTGATGGCCTCCTTGACACCACTCTATTCTTATTCTTAACCAACCTTCTGCATGTTCCTCAATGACAGTTCTAACTCTCTAGCCCCCAAACAGCGGGGCTTATCAGGATTCTGTCCTCAATTCTTTTCCGGTTCTGTTCCATACATTTTTATTGCTTGATCTTACATTCATTTATTACCTCTATTCCAAAGCTAATAGCAGACAGATTCTCTTTCTGAATATTGACAACTCCCTCTCCCTAAGGTCCAACAAGAAACAGTGAACATTTCATCTTCACCTAAACCTGCCCCTTACCCACATTCATTTCCTTCCTGATTAAAGACACTATTGTTCACTGAACCCCCTTGCAGGAAGTGATAAGTCAATCCAAAATACAATGGACAAAAAGCAATAATAAACTTGGGATTCACAGCTTTAGTTTTAAGGAAAAATAGTGTAATTGGTTGGAGGCGTGCAAATCCCACACTCACTGCATGTTACACAGCTGCCTTCTGGGAAATGTTTCCTTGGCCTGAGAGAAAATGACCTTGTTGATTTCACCTGAAACAACTGAACATGTTGCTCCAATAGTCTGTGAAGGGGAGAGTTGAAAAAGAAATGTCCATACCTTGGATACTCACCAGGGACTCTAGGAGCTGACATCCAGGATAGTTTCTCTCCAGCTCCATCATCTATTATGAGGCCATATAAATAATCTGAGTTAAATTTTGGGCTACAGTCTCCACATAGTCTATCTAGATCTTTTGACCCACATTGCTGGGAAGTATTATTTCTAGGAAAATACCTCACAATTGAGAACTGAATCAAGGCCCTCTGTGGCAGGATTTCTGATAGTAGGTCCTGCCAAATCTTCACCCTACATGCTTCTCTAAATGTGGCATGCTCACCTCTGTTCCAACTTCTGCCTCATTCACTTCCTCAGCAAAAAAAATTCACTCTTTACCCATTCTTACACACCAATAAAAATTCCCATTATTTTTTCTAGTACTACTGGAATTCATTTTATGTCTTCTGTACCCTAATCACCCATAAAATATCTTATGCTATATCACCTATGGAATATCTTTGCTTTAATTGTCTTGTATTGAAGCAAGAACAAATGTCAGGTAGGTAGTGTGTATAGATGATCAGGTCAGGTAGGAAGATGGCAGCTGATTCAAAGGGAATGGAATGCTAATATCCTCAGAATGCAAGCCCTCACTCAAGTCCAAAGTTGCCTGCATCTGGGGTATGGAAATGCTAATACTTCCAGAGCTCTTTCCTCTGCTACAACCTGTTGTCAAGGTGACCTGCTTCCAGTGAACTGTTACTCCAACAAGGGACTATTAAAGAATGCCTCCTGGGCTGCTGCTCCCTTCCTGTCTGGACCCCAGAGCAGTTTCTTCCCATTGGACCACCTTTTGGTCATGAATCACTATAGGCAGGATGGTGGGGAGAAGAAAGGAGAACAAAGAAATTCTAAAATATATAAAAGGGGCAAAACATCCCCACTTCTTGGATACCAGGAAACCAGCTATGGCCCCCTTCTTCCTCCTGGGAGAAGTCTGTGTTACTACTATTAAAATAAAACTTGCTTTCTACACTTGCCTCCGTGGTGTGTTTTGGTGTTTAATCTTCACTTCTGGGAAATGGAACTCGTGTCACCAGTAACTGGCGATATCAGTATTTTATATAACTTTTATATCCAGCACTGAGCATTGAATTTCTCAACCTTGGCACTGTCAACATTTTGGACCAGATACTTCCTCATTTTGAGGGGCTCCTCTGTCTGTTACTGTGTTTCATAGCATCCCTGTCCTCTACCACTATATGCAATCCTCCCACATCATAATCATGACAATCAAAATTTTCCAAAAACTCCTTGTGGGCAAAATATATCACCCTGGTTGAAAACAATTGTCCTAACCCATATCTGAGCACAAAGAAGCATGTGGAATTATTAAGAGTATATATTGTTTGTTAGGTATAGCAAGAAATGTCAGGAAAGTCTAGAAGTTAGCATATCATTGTATAGTTACCCCTAGAAGGAGAGAGACGCAGTGGGTAGATAGAGGGAGAAGGCAAAGAGGCTATAGTGACAGAGCCTACAGAAACAAAAGAGAGGGCTCCATGTGGGACACAGCAAAACAGAAACATGAGTATGTCCTTTCCTCTGTGCTCTCCACAAAACTGGTAAAAAGCTAAGCCAGACTTTGAACTTTGGTTTATTTGCTTAATCAAGAAGACGGTTGTGAGTATTCCCCCATGTAAACATGATTATAACTGGCCATGGGAAGGCATATTCAAAACAGGGCAAGGGGTATGCTCCAATATTTTCACCTAAAATGCAGATAGATATCACTGGCTCATGGAGGTGAACAATGGATTGGTATTTCCCCAAAATTGATTGCTGTCCTCTTGGAGACCTGGGAAAGAATAATAAGCACTTCACTTTAATGGAATGAAAATGAGATGGAATCTCACATCTTCCCATATCTGGATTTGGTCACCAAGATTTGAAGACATTGGGAAACAGAACAGTAGTGAAGCCAGAATTAGGCAGGCAGGCAGTGTAGATAGGTAAACCAAGTCAAGCTTGGGTCTGGGAATTTGGAGAGGTATTGAAATACTAATGCCTTTAAAGCCCTTCCTCCACCCTTATCAGGATAACCTGCCCCTGCTCTAAACTGTTGCTAAGGTAACCTGTCCCAGGGATTCTCTCTCCCTACAGGGAGTAATTACATACCCCTTCCTGCCCAAATCATTCCATCTGCGACCTTCCCCCTATCCATGTGCTTTTTGCCTTTTTGGCCATCCCACGGAGCATCTCCTGGGCCTAGTCACTATGCAGGAAGGAGAGATGAGGGGAAGAGAGCAGGAGAACAAAGGAAGCTAGGACATATAAAAAGGCAAAACACGTGTACTTCTTGGGATACCAGGATACCAGCTCTGGTCCCCTTCTCCCTCCCGGGAGAAGTCTATATTACCCCTTTTAAATAAACCCTGCATGAATGCTTGCCTTGGTGTGCTTCTCTAATGTTATACTTCAGCATGTGAGGAAGCAGAACTCGTCACAGGAAACTGGCAATATCAGTAGGATTTGTATTTAAATGGGCAGGGTTTTTAGGGCAGGTCAAACTTATTTTTGCACCGAAATAAAAAACATGTGAGCATCATAATGGAAATGCAAAAATCATAAATAGCAAAGCTAATGCCAACACAGCAGCAGTACAAAAGATCAGCAAAGAGGCATGACTGAGTGTTAAAAATAAAATAGGTTCTGAAGAGACACACTGAATATAGGAATTTTTTGTTTTGTTTTTTAAAGTCAGTGTAACAAATGATGGTAATAGTAACTTTGGCAGGCTGCTCAAAAGCTGGGTATCTAAAAAAAATGATTCTCTCTTCCCTAGCAAAAATAATATTAAAATGAAACTGGGATATTTATTTCCCTTTTTAACACAGCAGGGATCACTTACAGCAAATAAGCCTAACAATGCTCCAATGGAAGAACCACTGAAGCTGCTAGGAACTGACCATTGTCATTACCCACACAATGCATTAAGTGCTCAGAGCATGCCTAACCAGTCCACCCAGGCTGCCTGCTTTCAGAGCTGTTCATGCCCATCCCCATAAAATATTAAAAGATGTTATTAAACAGAAAGGGAACTCCTCAATGACTCTCATTCTCACCTCACCCTATGCTGACCCCCAATGCAGGAAAACGAATAGCAGACCCATAATGCAGCACAGTGATTAGAAACCAGATGTGGAAGAACTTATAAATTAGACAATTATTCAGCACCTCCACTGTCTCAAGAATTTGAATCAGGTTCTGTAAAATAAAACGGAGAAGTCAAATAAACTGTTTTTTTCCTTGAGTTTGCAAATTATTAAAGTGGACAACAAGCCCAAGAAGCAATTGTATGTTTACAAAACAGGCTGCTTAGATCAGAGAGCAGAGGCATGGAAGTCCCTGGATCTTTCAAGGGGCTCAATCAATGAAGGCTCTCAAGAAGAATGTTTAATTGTTAAAGGGTGTATGACAGACACTTAAGAGCAGAACAGACCCTTATCAACCTGAGAGAAAATTAGATTTAACAGCACTTGAAATCAGAGGGGTGAATTCAAGGGCATTGTATAGCTACACTTGCTGCCTTGAGCAAAGGGCTCAATCTCTCTGTCTCACTTTTCTCATTTATGAAATGTTGCAACACTAATTTCTTTTTCATGGATTGTTTTCATAGATTGAAGTATAGGTGAAATAATTCACCTCATGTGTTAATAAGCAGCGTAGTTGTTACTACAATTGCTATGGTGACTTCTAGAGCAATTCACTTAAAATTACTGGGCAGAAGGAAATGTACCAAGTAGATACACAAAAGTATCTTGATAGTAGGATTAGGGGTGAATTGCTTTCCTTCTACTTTTCTGCATTTTCTACCTTTTTTTTTTTT
>CM053401.1:65507552-65523923 GCA_028644305.1 Xerus rutilus
GAAGTGTTGACATGTAAATTCATCTTCTTGAGTGTTTGTGTATATGTATGTGGTGTTCATCACCAACTTATCGTTCTTTCTTCAGATGTGGGCTATTGACAACATTTATATGACAACACCATTTGTGCCTTACTATACTTCAACCCTTCAAGTTTTCTTGTAATCCAGTGGATTTCTTAAACCTGCCCACACCCTAAAGGATCACCAGAACTTCTGAATATCCAGCATTCCAAGCACAGGTTGTAGTAGATAGGAGTGCTGTCTCAGGGGATGGTTCTGCCTGGTGACATTACTACATTCTTACTCCACTTAGTCCACCACACCCTGATTCCACGTTCCATCTCTAACAGCAAGCCTCTCAGAATTCCACATAATACTTCCAATTCCAAATAGTACTATCAATCCCCTCTGCTTTTCCAGGTCTTCAAACATTGATCCACCACTTTGCTAAACATCTTTAATTTTTTTTTTCCTTCTGTTGCTGAACTCTATTTTAATTCCATTTCAGTATACAGATGCTTTTTATTTTTGCTTCCATAGTGCCAGTTGAAAAAAAAAAGTTTTATTATTTTCTGAAGATGGCATGACATTTTTCTTGGGCTGATTTTAAGAACTTTCTGTTGGCATCAGTTTTATCAGAACACATTTAGTTGCTTTCCTTACATTTATCCTGCTTGGTGTTGTATCTGCTGTGTTTCTTGCAACAGTGGGTTGATGTCTTTTATCTATTATGGACAATTCTCAGTCATTATCTTTCAAATATTGCTCTGTCCCATTCTCTGCCTCTTTAATATTTTTTAGTTGTAGATGGACACAATATCTTTCTTTTTTTTAATGTGGTGCTGAGGATCAAACCCAGTGCCTCATGCATGCGAGGCAAGCACTCTACCACTGAGCCACAATCCCAGCCCTCTCTGCCTCATCTTTAACTAATACTCTAGTGACACATTTATGAAATCATTTGTCCACATTCCCTATGTCCTTTATTCTTTGTGTTCCTTTTAGTTGCTCTCTGTTTCAGTTTGGCTACATTTTTACCAGTTCTTGAATTCCATAATCATCTCTTTTGTTTCATTCAAGGTGATGCTAAAATTAATTGAAAAGATTAAGTATTTTATTTGTTGAATATTTAAGTTTATGAATTCTAATTCTCTAATGAAGCCCTCTCTTTTACCCTGTCAATTTTATTTCTTTTACTTATAGTAATTGTGTCATAATCTTTGTCAACTGAATGTCTGAATATGGTCTTCTACTCCTGTTGATTTTTTACCTCAGTTATTAAGCATGTTTTTGGCCTTCTCACATGTCCTTCAATTTTAATTATGTATAAGATATCATCTATTAGATAAGCTGAAGCTAAAATAGATATGACTTTCTCCTAGAAACATGGTTTGCCCTTGCCTGTGTTCAAGGTATTATCATAGCAATTCTACCAGGAATTGAGCTTGATCATATCTGTTTTTATTATTATGTAGTAAAAAGTGTTCCACCTCTAGTTTCAAGTGTCTCCAGAAGATTTGTCTGGTTTGTTGTGGACCCCTCCCTTCAGTGGAAATTTTTCTAAGCATCGTGGAGCTGAGAAAGATCTCGTCCTTTTCTTCTACCTCTCCCTTCACCCACCTCTCTCTAGTTCATCTTCTCAAGACTCTCACTCTATCCTATCAATCAGAAAACATTCAGTGGAGAAAACACATCATGGATTTGGGTTCCTTAGATTCCAGTCTCTTGCATCCACTCATGTGGTCTCACCTCTACTGTTTCCTCAGACTTGAATCCTCACTCTGTGACAAGTACTCCCTCAGTTCATACCCAGGCAAGACAAATGCCCCATAGAAGCAAATATCCTACGAACCAAGTTCACCAAGAAAGTGTCCCCATCTCTAGATTTTTAGTTCAGCCATTTATCTTTTCTCCTTAAATCTCCTATATTTGTAAAAGTATAAATTTATGAGTACTGTTTTTTTTCTTTCTCTAGTTGTTATAACAGGAATTATAGCTTTCCAGACCTATGATATTGTAACTAGTAGAAGTCAAGTTCTGTATTTAGGCTTTGAATTGTTTAAATCTAAACAAAAGATTTTATTTTGTTAAGCTTTAAGTCTACTTTTCAGACTTTTGAGTACCAATTATTATTCAAAACATAAGAAATCACTGCCAGTTTTGTTTCAGTTTTTTTTGACTAGCATTTGATTAATCATCCAATCAATGAATTAACTAGAACTAAGTTATTCTGACTAGGGCTAACTACAAGTATTTCTAGTGAAATGCAAAATGTACTTAAATTGATAAGTCTATCAATTAATGCTCTTTAAGCAAATATTCAACCATATGGTGGATCTTCTCCATCATTTTATTTGAGTTATACTTTCATCTGCAAGTCAGATTGTCAATGGACATGACAGGAGAAAAGATACACTAAGATGAATTGTAGTACGTTTACTTTTCCTTAAAATATTTTAAATAGTAACTTATTCAGAATAAGTTAAATAGTAACTTATTCAGAAGTTAATAGTTTAAAAGTTAAAATTATAACCCCTAATAGTAATAATAGTAGCTTAGAGGTGATAATATATTATTCAGAAAATTTAAAATCATTTAAGCTGAGTAGATAAAGCAATTGTCAATGAACCTTTATTTTATTTATTTATATGTGGTGCTGAGAATGGAACCCAGTGCCTCACACATGCCAGGCAGTGCTTTACCACTGAGCTACAACTACAGCCCCTCCATGCTAAATTTTAAAGCATGAATCACTGAAGAGAATATAGATTTCAGATTGGAGCAATATAAAAAATTATAATAAAAGAAATGAACACATAAAAGGAAGGTGCTCTGGAAGTGGTATTTGCAAGAAATGGTTGAGGCAGTTTTCATCTAAACAAGTATCTTTCCTTTAGTTACAGTAAGTCATGCCAATGTTGCTTAAATTCAAGATCCTTTCCCACTATATTTTGGATAGTAAAATTATTTATCAAATCACAATCAGAATTCCTAAAAAGAAAAATTAATTAAGAGGCTATATCAAAGAATTTCTTTCATAAATGGTTCAGGGAAATATACTTTATTATATAGACAAATATAGAGATGCAAAAAAATACACACCTACATGCAGAGAGGTATGGTGGTAGGATAAAAAAAAACATTTAATATGAATTGTAGTAAAAAAAATGAAAGCATATCTCAGCATTCATAGACAAAACATAGCAATTCATTCACAGCAAAGAATAAGATACCTGGCGCTGGATCCATGCACCAAAACAGATCAGGTGCTGGTAAACAGACCCAATCTGGCTGAGCAAACTTGGCATTTCCTAGTATACATACTGACAACTGTTCATATGCATCCATCCATGACCACTGAGAGAGACTGCAGCACTGCCATACCTATTCCCTAACTGGGCCCTGGAAGAGTCAGTCATTCCCCACATGCACCCATTTGGTCATGGTCTCCATTAGCATACTATCTTGGCTTATTTTTAGACTCTAATTCCACTTTTTATGTGACCTTTTTGAATCTGACAACCTGGATTTGTGTTGCTTTTTCACACACATACCCTTTATTTCTTTGATCTCCCTTGGACTTATTGATTGGTTCTTGGTCGATTCCTCAGCTGAGACCCCAGTCTCTTAAAAATTATCTATTCATCAAACCCTTTCCATTAATCCACAGAGACAATGGGTAGGGAAAGTCTTACTTACCCTCACCTAGTATTGACATTTTTTTCTTTGCAGAGATGTCTGTCCCCTCATACTGAGATATTAGGTCTGGTTTCCAAGACTGTGACCAACCTCATTCATAGTTTGGGCAAGAATAGTGGTCTGAGATGGAAAAGTAGCAAATTCCCTGTTAAATACATATAACTTAAAAAACTTACATTCTAGCAGCTGGAGCAGACCAACAAAGGCAAAGCAAGGCAGATAAAGTTGGTGTGTGAATATGGGATGGAGCAATGAGAGGGAAGGTAGAACAGGTTGGCTTCTGGCACCTAATAAGACTGGGATCCAGAGCAGAATCTTGGTGTTATGCACTGGACCACACAAGCAATGCAGGTGGTGAAACATGGAACTTGGATTCAGTTCTGATATGCGGTCTTCTTATAAGGATGGGTCTTTAAAGGAAAGTTCTATGACTCAGGGAAAGTATAAAACCTATAGACAGTTAGTTGAACAAGTGCCCAGAAGTTATTATTTCAGTTAGGATTACAACTCAAATAGGAAGCACAGTTCCCTATCAAAGGTAGACAAACACTAGATTAGAGCTCCCTCACAACTTACACCCCTCTGCCTAAGATCTAGCTCACACCAAGAACAAACACCTACATAGACCATAGGCTATAAATCCAAAAGGCCAAATTATGCTGTTATTGAGCTGGAGGGGGTGATGGTGGCAGATAGCTAGCTAGCTAGCATGGACCAGGGAGAGAAGTCAGGTGCTAAAGGAAAAGAGATATGACATTTTTCTGAAATGAACTGCCAAGAAGTTCAATTTGGGCAGGTGAAAGAAAATAATTTGTTGCTTCAAGGCAAAGAGGTGAAAGAGAAAAGTCTACTTATAGACTTTTAAGCTTATTGCTTCACAGTTTGTTTTACTATGTATTAGGAATATACTTACAAAATTATACTTTATTTTTAAATGAAATTTTATTATGAAATTTAGAATTAGGTTGCCTGGTCCAACAAAACAAAATAAACCAAAACACAAAATAGGAATTTTGATCTTTGATGATACCTTTCATTGGAAGCAACTCTGTATTTATGGGTGGGGAGAAAAATCAAAATGGACCTGGAAAATATTGCTAGAAAACAAGGATACTTTAAAAAGGCCTGCATAGTGCTGGTAACACAAAGGAACTTCTAAAGGGGTTGCATTGGCCAGCTATAACAACATGAGCATCAGAAGGAAAATAAAAATTAAGATTAACTGAAATAGATCCACAGTGATAATGAAAATGAAAAATATAAAGGTAAATATGGTAAGAATTAACTGATTTATATATTGTGAATTGAGCTGCTATGAACATTGATGTGGCTGCATCACTGTAGTATGCTGATTTTAAGTCCTTTGGGTATAAACCAAGGAGTGGGATAGCTGTGTCAAATGGTGATTCCATTCCAATTTTTCTAAGGAATCTCCATACTGCTTTCCATAGTGATTACACCAATTTGCAGTGCCACCAGCAACATATGAGTGTACCATTTTCTCCACATCCTTGCCAACACCTATTATTGTTTATATTCTTCATAATTGTCATTCTGAGAAGTGTCTGTTCCTTAGCCCATTTATTGATTGAGCTATTTATTTTTTTTGGTATTAAGTTTTTTGAGTTCTTTTTACATCCTAGAGATTAGTGCTCTATCTAATGTGCATGTAGTAATGGGAGAGGAGTGTTGATTTGTACAGGTGTTGTGTTTATTCTATAAAGTATATGTTTGTAAAGGATTCACATTTTCACTATAAGTAGAATGGATAGAGAAAACTAGAAATACACTGAATATGAGAGAGAATTTAGCCCCCGAAATGGACATTGCCTATATGAAGAAAACTTGACAAAGCTTCTGAAGAATATTTAAAAAATAAAGTGAAAAACTATGCCACATTTTTTATTTTCTTTTGGTAATAGAGATTCAACCCAGGGGCACTCAACCACTGAGCCACATCCTCAGCCCTATTTTGTGTTTTTTGTAGAGAGGCTACAAAAGCTAAATGGTCCACTTCCAAGGGTCTCACTGAGTTGCTTAGCACCTGGCCATTGGTGAGGCTGGCTTTGAACTTGCGATTCTCCTGTCTCAGCCTCCCTAAGTGCTGGGATTACAGGCTTGCACCATCGCGCCCGGCTACCACATTTCTTTAAAAGGAAGACTCAATATTACAAAATCTCAATGTAGTCTGTAAATCTATTATGAATTCCATAAATATAAAGGTTGTTTTGGTTTATTTTGTTTTGTTGGACCAGGCAACCTAATTCTAAATTTCATAATAAAATTTCATTTAAAAATAAAGTATAATTTTGTAAGTATATTCCTAATACATAGTAAAACAAACTTTGAAGCAATAAGCTTAAAACTTTCAAAAGTACTAGAAAATATGCAAATCATAAAAAGCCTTCATAAGTTATTTGGATTACAAATTATGGGTAAATTATTCATGAATTATATTGGTAAGTTAATGGTTTGGAAAATTATAAAATTTGATCCCAAATGTACCAAGTACCTATAAAGAAATAAGTTTTAAGATAATAACTGAAATTATAAAATATTAGAAATTTCACAAAACATCTCATAAGTTAAGGAAATCTTTCTCTGCTTGGATTTCTGGAATGTTTGTTTTTCAATGAGTGCTGAGTAATTTTCATGAATCATTTTTTTCATGATTATATTTTGGTTTGGACTTTTTTTATTCTTGATATCAAATGAGTTTACTTATTTAATTCAGTATACTAATATGGTGAATATTTCTGGATTTCCTTTCCTAATTCATTCTCTCACTTCTGAGACAGTTAAAACTTAGTCAAAATTTAGTATCAATTTAATTTGATTAGCTTGTTTGCAAATTATTTTCTTAGAACTATTATCTATGATCATGACTAACATTGGTCTATGATTTTCATTTTTTCATACTGTGCATGGCTTATGAATTAAGATTATACTCACCTAAGAAAACAAGTAGCAAAATATCTCTTTTTTTTTTCTCTATTCTCTATTCTTTAGGGGATTTTACATGAAGTTGGAATAATCTGTCCACTGTTTGGTCAAAGATACCTGTGTAACCATCTAGATTTCATTTGTTCTTTCAGGAAAATTTTGAGTTCCACTTGTATTTCTTTAATAGTATAGTAGATTATTCTGGCTTTCTAATTTACCTTGAGTAAGTTTTGGGAATTTTTTTCTGTGGAATTGTCAATTTCATCAAGTTCTTTAGTCTTCCATAACTACTGTATAACATTCCACCCAAAAATCTGGAGGATTAAAACATAATAATTTACCGTGCTTACTTATCTGCACTTTGGTAGAGTTTGTTCCACATAGCATTAGCGGGAGAGGCTACAAAAGCCAAATGGTCCATTTCCAAGATGGCTCATTCATATGGCTGTTATTCTCTGCTGGGACCTGAACCCCCTATTGGAAATGGAGCCTCAATTATTCTCTATGTGGGCATCTTCATGAAATTGCTCGGAATCAATAAAGCAAGGTGGATTGGTATAGGAGCACTCCCCATACCTTCAACCCCTCTCTTCCTTCTTTCCCCATTCTATGCTAATGGACTGTGCACCTGACAGAGAAATACCCCATTGTTTATAACTTCAGGGCCTTGACTGGTCCAAGGATCATTCTTAAGCTGCTGTACATTCTGGAATAAACAGGTTCTGCTTCTCACGGCAGAGCAGTCTTACCTACCCCCGGAGTCTGAGTGAAGTAACTCCGCAGATGGTCACCCCCAACCCTCATCCTGCAGGACCCCATTCCATCCTTCCTATAGACCTCTCTTTATCCCAGGAGATCCCAACTCATCAGGAAACCCACTCAAGGCGCAAAAGTAAAACTACATCTGACGCCACATGCTCTGGGGCTTGCTTGACCCCATGGTGAGTGAACTCATGGCGGTCCTGTCTTTTCTGTCTTGCTGGTGAAGGTAACACCAGCCTCTTTGTAATTGTCTCCTGTGTCTGTTTGTCTTTGTGTGATAAAGTTAGGTCAGGGAACATTCTTCTCCTTTCTGGTTCATCTGGCAGTCACACAAGGTTCTGATCAATCCTGATTCTAAACATTTCTGTGTTTTTATCTTTCAAGACCCAAACTCTCATTCTCCTTCCTCCTCTCACAATCCGCATAGTTTTTTTTTTTTTTCTGTCCCCTTTGCTTTCGGTTTCTTTCTGCTAGCGTTCCCTCCTACTTCCGGGAAACTTCCCCCAGTGGCTGCCCCCACCCCTGTGCAGGCTGCTCTTATTTCTCCCTGCTCCTCCCCTTTTCCCCGGAGGCCCCCAGCTCCTGCTGCCTGCTTGAGCCCTCTGTCTCTTGGGTTGGTGCTGCCCTGTGGTGCTTGCAGTACCTCCCCCCCACCTTGTGTGTAGGCGCACTCTTGGTCGCATGCCAGAACACATGAAAACCAGCGGGATGGCTTGGCTTGATGTTTTGTGCCTCCTGCTGCCACATGGAGAAGTATACAAAAGCACTGCCTTAAAGTGGCCACGCCCTGGGGACTCACGCCTGGCAGCGAACCACCAGAGGCCTTGGTGCTGCCTGCTGCCACAAGAAGAAGTGCTTCCATAGTGTCGCACTGCAGTGTCACACTGCCGTAAAGTGTCCCGAGGTGATTTTTTTTGCCCAGCAGGAAAGGGGAGATCTCCAAGCACGCTGCGCCCACATCTCCTCTGGCCACAGCCACACCCCCCTGCCTTCAGTGAGCTGCCTCACACCACAGGCAGCCCAGAGTTGCTGCTGCTGGCCCATCCCTGGCGCTTACTGCACAGACACAAAGAGGCAGCAGGACGAACTTTTGCAGACAGTGCATATGCAGTTCATGTCCGGTTGCCATTCAAATGTTACTGTTTACTTCCACTTTAACGTCTCCCGTCCCCACTTCTTCAACATGGGAAATTTACTCTCCTGGGTCCTGTCCTCCTTCATGGAACACCCTCCTTCTGCAAATCCCCTTCCCTCTGACCCCCCCTCATATTGACCCCGCCCTGCCTTCAGCACCCCCTACAGTCACTCCTCCTCCTCCCTACTTTACTTTCTATGCCTGCGACCCTCTCACTCGTCTCTCTCCTTCCAACCCTTGTGAACAATATTAATGGAAAGTCTTGCCGCAAGGAATAAAAAACAGCCCTATGATTTGCCAAATGTTTATAGCTAAAGCCACCGCCCCCTTAAGGAGCAACAGTTACACTACTCATTACATGGATGTTATCTTAGTGGCTTGCAAAGACCAAGCTTCTCTTCAAGCAGTTTTAACTTCACTCCTAAAAAATTTAGAGGATCTTAATCTTCATGTGGCCAAGGAGAAGATTCAAACTCACCCTCCCTTCTCAGAGTTTTATTTTTCTCAGGTGATACAACCTATTAAACCCTCTCTGGACGTCCCTGATGACATCTCTTTGAAAGAATTACAAAAATTATGTGGTAATAGTAACTGGATTAGGCCATTCTTGCCGTTACCTCCAAAAGAACTTGAGCCCTTCTATGATCTGCTCAATGGCAGCAAACATCCTTCTAGAAAGCTTAAGATTACTCCAGAAGCTAGAGGCACCCTGGCAGAAATCAATCAATTGTTCACATCTGCCCAGCTTCAAAGATTTGAGCCTGCCTTTCCTCTGTCAGCTATAGTACTTTCCACCTTGAAGTCACCCTTAGGTGTCCTTTGGCAATGTGATGGACCTTTATTATGGTTGTACCTTCCCTGGAGCTCCTGCCATAAAATCACTAGTCTCACTTCACAAATTATAGTCTTAGCAGTGAGGCTCAGAGAACATGCTAGATCCATCTTTAATAAGAGACCTAACACCATAGTTGTACCCTTTCATCAGGAACAAATTGTCTTCCTCCTACAAACTTCTTTAGACTTCCAGATAATGATGGAAGGATTTCCTGGGTCACTGTCTTCCCATCTCCCTCCTTCTAAACTACTGCAGATCCTACAAGATCTTCCATTCATGGTGACCAGTCATGCCTTTCTCTCAGGCAAACCCATTCCTATGGCCCCTTGTGTGTTCACAGATGGCAATACTCATCATCTTGGCTACCTTATACTGGGATCTAATATAACAAATGATCAATTTGTCCAAAGGCATTCTGATTCTGTCCAAGTAGCTGAATTGACTGCACTTATCCTGGTGCTGGAAAGGTATCAGATCATTTCCCTTAACATAATCTCTGATAGCATATATGCTGTCAATGTCTGCTCTTCCATTGCTTATTCCACATTTAGGCCCAGAGACTGTCCTGTCGATCAGCCTATGGCTGCACTGAAGGTTGTACTATAAAAATAATACAACAACCATGGTATATTATGCATATTCGCTCCAATTCCAGGTTGCCTGGCTTCCTATCAGAAGGGAATGCCTCTATTGACAAACTTTTAAGTCAGCCTAAAGTCATGATGTCCACTCTAGAACAAGTTAGAATGTTACACCAGAGGTTTTACCTCTCAGCAGATAGTCTTCATCACCAATTGCCTGAAATTCTAATCCAAAAATGCAAACATCTAATTCATACATGCTCCTTTTGCAGCCCATTGCTACCATTGGGTCCAGTCCAACCACAGGGAATCAAGGCCCCATGGGCTGACACCAAACTCCCTCTGGTAGATGGATGTCACTCAAATCCCTACCTTCGGGAAACTTAAATTTATACATATGATAATTGACACCTATTCCTCCCTTGTGTATGCTACTGCCCTCACAGGAGAAAAAGCAGCCCATGTGATAAAGGCTCTGAAGCAAGCAATGCTATTCATGGGTGTCGGGTGTCCCATGGTCAATCAAAACAGACAGTGACCCGGCCTATGTCTCCCTCAGATGGAAGGAATTTTTATATTCCTGGGGAATTTCCCATAACAAAGGGATGCCCTATAACCCCCAGGGACAAACAGTCATTGAAAGAACCAATCACACTCTAAAGGAGATGCTTCAGAAATTTGATTCCACTGAAAAGGACCCTTCTTTGAGGTTGTTGGATGCTTTATTTACTCTTAACTATCTCACTTTTGACAAACAAGACCTCAATGCAACAATCTGACATTGGAGTCCATTTACCTTCCCTACTCCCCTTCCCTTGGTGCAATGGAAGGACCCATTGACTCTTCAATGGAAGGGCCTAGACCCTCTGCTCACACAAGGGCAAGGCTATGCTTGCATCTTCCCCCCCAGAGAATCTAAGCCCCTTTGGATCCCAGCCAGGAATATTCATCCAAGTCTCTCTCAAGGAACAACATAACTCCCCATAACTCACTGAGAGAAGCCCCTCTGTGAGTACCTAAACCAAAGCTAATGTTGTCTTTGACCTTTCTATTCTTCAAAAGGTGTGGAATATCAGCTTTGGTAGATCCATACAATCGAATTATCATTGGGCTCGGGGTTCTAAGCCTTCTTCTGATCCTTCTTTGACAAATGTATAAAAAGACAATTGGGCAAACTAGAAACCACACAAGCTGTTAGATCATATCATTAAAGAATTATAGGAACACAAGAAAATTCCCACCGTATGGATCGCAGACCTCAAGAACATGCAAGAAGCTCGTCCACCCCATCTTCGCTAGAAACACAAGACTTCACAGCTTTGACTGACACTAACTCCAAGCCCCCTTCCCTTCCAAACTTACTCAACCCCATTACCCCTACTCTTAGGAAAGAACTCATCTCAGGATACGTTCACATGGGCCAATGACAGGTAAGATGCTCTGATAAGCAAAACCTAAGACAGGCACAGTCTCATTTGACCTCCCTCTCATTCGCACAGGCTGGTTAGCCAATGATGAATAAGATGCTCTGAAAGGTGGGCACAACCTAAGATAGGCAAAGTATCGTTTGTGCTGCCCCCCACATGCAACATGTAGGAGTCTGGAAATCCAGCGGAATGATTCTCTCCCATGAGGAGATTATCACAGATCCCTGCAACATGCCTTCTTATGGGCCACACAGGCCCCGCTGACTTTTCAAATAAAAGTAAAAAGGGGGATATATATAGGAGCACTCCCCATACCTTCAACCCCTCCCTTCCCTCTTTCCCCATTCTATGTTAATGGACTGTGTGCCTGACAGAGCGATACCCCATTGTTCGTAACTTCGGGGCCATGATTGGTATGAGGACCATTCTTAAGCTGATGTACTTTCTGGAATAAACAGGTGCTGCATCTCGCTCTGGCAGAGTAGTCTTACCTACCCCGGAGTCTGGATGAAGTGACTCCATGGACCATCTCCCCTAATCCTCATCCCACGGGACCCCATTCCATTCTTCCTGGGGACCCTTCTTCATCTCGCAAGACCCCAACTCATCAGCAGACCCACGCAAGGCATGAAAGTGAAACTACAGATTGATTCATAAGTGTTCCAAAAGATGGGAAATGGGAGCTTCCAGTCTCCTAAATCAGAGTCCAGAAAATAAAGCACCCCATCATTTCTCCATATTCTACTGTTAAGCCTATCACATAGCCCTAACTAAATTGAGGGCCACAGACATACATGTCTTAAGAATGTCAGGAAATCCTCAGTCTATCATATCTACTTACTTGTATAAAATTACAGGTACAGTTTTATTACCTTATACACATTTATCCTGTTTGAAGGACATATCCATTTTCATTCTTATTAGTATTTGCTTCTTCCTTGTTCTTTTTTTTATAAAATATATTTTTTTAGTTGTCAATGGGCCTTTATTAATTCATATGTGGTGCTGAGAATCAAACCTAGTGCCTCACACATGCTAGGCAAGCATTCTACCACTGAGCTACAACCCCAGTCCCCTTTTTCTTTAATCATTCCAAATAATTACCTTTTATTCATAAAATCAAATCAAATTTTAGCTTACTTGACATCCGTATTATAGTTGCACTATTTCACTAATCTATTTTTTCAGTTTCATTTCATATAGTGTTTAATTCTGTCACTATTCTAACTTATTTTTTGTTGACTTTCTTTTAATGCAAGCATTTAAGGTGATGTATTTTCCTTTAAGTAACTGCAGAAAAGAGACACCATAGCGGGCCTGATCTCTATCCTCTGAAAAGCCTGTTTATAAGGTTGGATTCCCTGGCATCTAGGAACTTGAACTTTGAGAAAATTCCTACTATTACTTAATAGCAACTAATTGTGCCTAAGTTATAAAAACAATAGAGTTTATTCTGAGCACCTGCTTTCATTAGGGGATTCTGAAATTCAGGTACTCATTTTAACCAGTCCCCCAAAACAATCCTGAACATTTTATCTCCAGTGTGATTCTCTGATTGGCAACATTTCATATGCATTGTCAGGATTTGCTGCTGGGTGAATTAAGCATATGCCATGTGACTCCAAAGTGAAAGAATTCTTGGGATTCTTGATTTCCCATATTTTCCCTATGTGCTTTTTCCCTGTGCTAATTGTGCTTGGTATCTTCTTGCTATAATACATCACAGCCTTAAGTCTAACTACATGGTGCATTCTGTGAGTTCTATCAGATTATCTTGGAGATAATCTAGGAGATAATCACAGACACAGTAACACCTAGCTCCATCCTACACATTTTGATAGGCAGTAGATTCATAATCACTACTTTTAAATCTCAAATATGAATTTTTTCATGGACTTAAAATATATTTAGAAGGATGTTTTAAATATCTACTTTACTTTTTCAAATATTTTTATTATAAATTTCTAACCTAGTTATTTTGTTGTCATGGAGCTAGTATGAGATACTCTGTCTTTGATAAGTTTTTGAGACTTGCTTCCAGGTCAAATATATAATCAGTTTTCATAAGATATTCTGGTGTTCTTGACAAAAATGTGTATTATCAAATCATTTGTTGTAGTAACATGTACATATGCACAAATTTTAAGGTAAGAAATTTAGAGAGGACAAATTATTCAAGGAGAGCTTCCTGCTGAATTACTCAGAAACAAAATGCTCCTCTTAATACTTTCGAGGTATTTCAAATAAGAAGTTTAATATAGGAACTTTCCTCTGTTCTTATATGAATACCCAAGTAGGGTTCCTTCATATCATGTACAACCACAAAAATGGGAAATTACGCTCCATGTATGCATATGTCAAAATACATTCTACTGTCATGTATAACTAAAAAGAATAAAAAACTTTAAAAGTTCAATATAAGAATTAGGTACCTCCTACAGAATTGGAAGTCCTAAGAGATCAAATGTCAGAGAAAATCTCTGCTAATTGTTAGGATACCTGGACACTGTAGAAATGATTATAAACTATCAGGATGATCTCAGCTTTCTGCATCCCTGAGGTATGTGATTCACAGAAGGCCCAGAGGCCTCCGCTGTCTGCCAAAGCCCAATCATACCACTGTCTTCACAGCAGGAAAGGCTCTGCTGCTCTTTTCTTCAATATGTCAGAAGACTGCTTCTCCAGGCACAATCTAACCCAGAAATCTTAGGACAAGAAATTATAGGAAATATGCTTGTTACATTTCCTTTTGCTGATTAAAAGAAAAAAAGAGAAAACACTAAAAGAGGTAGAGAAGAAAGCCAGATCAAAATACAAGAAAGGGAAACAGCAAAACAGTGCGCTCTATGTAGCATAGTGCACCCATTAAGAGTACAACATGCTGACAACATAGCATCCTGACAGATGCAAAGGAAATTACTGGTAGCGTCAGAGCTTTATCTGCATCCTTCCTACAATGGGATGCCCTGTAACACTCCAGTTCAGTGACACAGTTACCCTTGGGGTATACAATCTAGAACACAATGCCTTCAGGTTCCTCAGTTGTGTTACAACATAAGCCAAACATGACAATACTCCATCTACCCCAGCTGACGGCTTCTGTAGCTTCTTGACACGTAACTAAATGATAAAGTAGCTTCACTTAAAAACAAACCAAGAAGAGTTGTTCTTTCCTAGAGGTTGATGGGAGTGCACATGGCTTAGAGAGCTAGGTTTAGTTCCCACTGGATCCTCCTTGTCATGTTTGCATAGGACACACTATCTCATTTTTATGTTAAATATCATAATAGTAAGTTTTGTAATCAATGTCAAAATACAGTTCTGTTTGTAAAGATTTGAAGCATTTAAAGTTGGAAATTAGACTATTTTCTCATCTTAAAAATATCTGAAAAAAGTTGATGAGCAAATACATATAATGCATAATTTCTAAATTTTGATATATTTATTGTACAAATATTGTTTAAAGTTTTAAATTTTATTAAATCATTTATTAGCATAAAAATTAACATTAAATGGAGTAATATCAGTGGTAAGCAATTTTCACATACAAAAGCCCCTGAAATATTTAAAGATCCTGGCAACAATCACATTTTGTCAAGCATGCCAAATGACATTTACCATAATGGGCATTATGCCTTTCACATGTTTTCAATGGAGTGGCATTAGAGTTTCACTTTAAAAGCATTTTTGCCCTTTATTAATTTGGCAAATTATTAATTTATAAAAATTTGCAAGATAATTTTGCTTATTGTTTATTTTAGGTCTTTCTGGAGAATCTTACCAAATGTCTATTTCTCTATTTAAATTACCATGTGATTTTTCTTCTTTAATGTGTAGATGATTCAATATTGGGGATCTGCCAAAGCAATTATCTCTATTACTCAAATTATCAATACTTGTTCATACTGAATTTTGTATTGATATACTGATGAACTTTAGATGGTTAGAGAATTTTTCCTTGTATATTCACAGGTGTAATCTATATAGTTTTTTGTTGTTTTATTTTTGTATTTTGCTACTTTTATGAGATTTTGAGTAAGGGTCTTCTCAATTCATAATATTAATCTGAGGCGTTTCTGATTTAGTTAACAGCAGTAACTAATCCATAAATGACTGGTAGACCTTGGCTATGAACCTATCTTGGTGTTTGTCTTGATGTTTGACTTTTAAAATTTAGATCTTTTATTACATTTCCAGTCACTTTTCATATTTACTACTTCATGGATCAATTTAAGTATGTTTCTGCTGGGTTTTCAAATTCCATGCTGAGTTGAATATAGAATTCTCATGACTCATATCCTCTCTTTCACAGTTACAGTCACTTTCTTTCAAGTTTTTGTTTTTGTATACATGCTTCATACTTTGATAATTAAATTTATAAGGGTTTTATCAATTCATTATCAATCTTTTCTCTTAGTTATGAAGGCAGTGAACACTGCATACTTCCTTCCAATTAAGCTTCTGCTGTGTCTTGTAACAAATTTCAGCACAGTGTGTTTTTATTTCATTGCTGTGTAAATAGGTCACAATTTTAGTTTTGGTATCCTCTGGTCAAAGGCTGAATAAGAGGCTTAGTTCCAAATAATTAAATTCCTCAGTCATGTTTATTTCATCTTAATTTTACAAAATTATCATCAAAAATATAGTCCACCATGTCTCTCCCATTTTACAATGAGTTAAGGTTTCCTTTGTGCCAAATATATGATAGATATTTGTGTATGTTCTAAGGGCATATAACACAATTATATTCTCTTTTGTAAAGGAAGATTGATGAATATTTATAAAATAGTCTTTTTTAACTTTTTTCTAATAAATTTCTATTTTCTGAAAGACTTCAATTAAAGTGTCCTAATAAAAAGGGTATATTAATCAAGTTTTCTATTACTTTTCACTTTATGTATTTAGATGTACTGTTGTTTGGTTCTGAAAGATTTATGACTGTCATATCTTCCTGATAAATTATAGCTCTAGGGATCACATAATCTCTCT
>CM053401.1:65524423-65577293 GCA_028644305.1 Xerus rutilus
AATTAGACCAGAGACCCTGCATCTAATTGAGGAGAAAGTAGGTCCAAATCTTCATCACGTTGGATTAGGCCCCGAATTCCTTAACAAGACTCCTATAGCACAAGAAATAAAAGCAAGAATCAAGAAATGGGATGGACTTAAACTAAAAAGCTTCTTCTCAGCAAAAGAAACTATCAATGAGGTGAACAGAGAGCCTACATTTTGGGAGCAAATTTTTGCCACACGCACATCAGACAGAGCACTGATCTCCAGGATATATAAAGAACACAAAAAACTTAACACCAAAAAAACAAACAACCCAATCAATAAATGGGCTAAGGAGCTGAATAGAAACCTCTCAGAAGAACATATACAAGCAATAAACATGTGTATGAAGAAATGTTCAATGTCTCTCAGATTTCATTTCACCCCAGTCAGAATGGCAGCTATCCAAAATACCAGCAACAATAGGTGCTGGTGAGGATGTGGTGAAAAAAATACACTCAAACATTGCTGGTGGGATTGTAAACTGGTGCAATCAATCTGGAAAACTGTATGGAGATTTCTTTAAAAATTTGGAAAGGAACCACCATTTGATCCAGCTATCCCACTCCTTGGCCTATACCCTAAAGACTTAAAAACAGCACACTACAGTAAAGCAGCCACTTTAATGTTTATAGCAGCACAATTCGCAATTGCAAAACTGTGGAAGCAACCCAGATGCCCTTCAATAGATGAATGGATAAAGAAACTGTGGTACATATACACAATGGAATATTATTCAGCAATAAAAGAGAATAAAATTATGGCATTTGCAGGTAACTGGATGGAATTGGAGAACATTATGCTAAGTGAAGTAAGCCAATCCCAAAAAACCGAATGCCGAATGTTGTCTCTGACTAGTAGACGCTGATACATAAGGGGGGTGGGAATGGGGAACATAGGAGAAATGGAGGAACTCTGGATGAGACAGGGGGGAAGTAGGGGGAAGGAAAGGGGAATGGGCATAGGAAAGATGGTTGGTTGAGATGGTCATCACTACCCTTGGTGCATGTATGAAGACACAAATGGTGTAACTATCTGGTTTGCAACCAGAGAAATGGAAAAATTGAGCTCTATATATGTACTGTGATTTGAAATGCATTTAAATAAATTAATTAAAAAACAAAGTAAAATGAAATGAGAAACATTAGAATTAAAATATTATTCAGTGAGGTGAGGATTTTAGAACAATAATTATTATTTTTTTTCTTTTTACTGAGCTATTGGCCCAACACTTGTTTGGGCTGAGAGCCAGCCCACTCTTGAAAACTTGTGGTCACTGTGCCCTCCCTGGAGCAACAAGGCAAGGTGCTTGCGTGACATGGAAAGCAAATGGGAAGTAACAGTTGAGAGGTAGGAAAAAAATGGAAGGAGAGAGAGAGAGATAAGGGAAATGTGTATATTCTATGACCTCCTGAATTGCTTCTAGAAGAGTAAAAATATTGTAATTTAATAAAGAAAAAACAGGTAGATAAATAGAGCCAAAGTAAGTGGGAAAAAAGTGGAATAAATGGGAACAGGAAGGTACAAGTGTAGGAAGAACATTGGAAAGGAAAAAGAGCTAAATAGGGGTAAAAAATTAAAGAGATTGTTGTAAACCAGCATCATTTTCTGAGTACCTCCAAGTTTTTTTTTCTAATAAGATGAACACAACTGATATAATGCTATTCATAAATAACCAGATCACTTTCTGCAGCATAAATTGCATTTTCAGCTGACTAGTTTATAATAAATAAATATTCACCAAAGTGCATGCTTCTTGAGATTGGGTCATTTAGAAACTTCCATTCCATTAAAAGTAAGTTTTATTTACTTGACAAAGGCCACTAGCTGAAACGTCAATTGCCTGTCCTAATGGATGACACCTGTAAGTAAAATAAACATATTTTTAATGGAATAGATGGTCAAAGTGACCTTATCTCAAGATAGCCTGCACTTTGGTGAATATTTATTGCTGAATTAAATAGATCCTAATATGAAAGGACAGTAGTTCCTCTTCATTACCTTTTCTTTCTATCTAAAGGCAGAAAAATTTTAAATGCTCAAATTACTCTCAGAATTTACCAATAATTGAGTGAAAACATAACACATAATACCATATGAATAATTAGAAATAAATCTACTGGTTCAGATTATAAATATTAATATGAAAAATGCTCATAGAATCAGCCACATACCCTTTCAGCCCAAATTTTTTTTTCCATTTTATCATTGATACCATTTAGTTGGTTTAAAATATAGTTTCTACAAAATGTGGTTAGTCTAAATTGTACTTTCACACAATAACAATCAAAATCCAAGGTTATTACTAATGTGAAACTGAAATGTTTAGCTATCTTTTTCAAGTTAAAAAATAGAGTCAGTGATACAATGATTTTTAATTCTTAACTAGAAAAAAAACCCCTATACTTCTATTAGTCCAGGTTGAAGTTTTCAACTGATACAGATGAAATAACATAAAATGTCATTTCATTCAAATTAGTAAAAATTACAATCAAAGCAACCAAGGAAAAAATATCAGAAGTTTTCTAAGATTTTTTCAAAATATTAGATTTATAAAATTTAGTATTTTCAAATTGTGAATGATTTTTTGAAATCATATAGTTGTTTTTTATTTTAAATATTAATCCAGATAGTCCATATTCAAAAAATTTCAAAAAGCTTAGCAAGATTCATTCCCTCTAGTTATCTGTAGTCCAAGTGCCAGAGGTTCAATTCTTTGGAGAAAAAAATATAAGGCACTTCCTTCAAAGTTCTGTTCTACTCTGCATGAAACACAATTGTCCTGAAAATTCCCATTTCATGTTCTAAGTTATACAAAGAGGCTTCTTGTTTGACAATATGTTAAGCTTCTACTGCTACATTTTAAAAATCACCAAAACTTAAAGTATCAATATAATAGGAATTATCTTTCAGAAATTTGCGAGCAGCTCAGGATTGTGGTTCAGGGAGTCTCATGAGGGTCAGAAAGATGTTGGCTTGAACTGGATGATCTGCTTTGCTCACAGTACTGGCAGCTTGCCATTGGTACTACCCAGGACCTCAGTTCCTCTCAAATCAGGCCTGTCAGAGGAGCTAGCTTCATCCACAGGAGAAATCCAAAAGACCAACATATAAGCATTAATGTTTCCTACAGCCAGTTGCTTCTACCACATTCTACAATCATATAGGACCAGTCCTAATTAGATGGGAAGGAGACTGCACAGGGGCATCAAGACCAGGAGGCAAAGCTTATTGGAAGCAAACTTGGAGGCTATTGTCTGCCCCATGGTTTCCAACGACTCATGTTACTGTCACCTGCCAAATATATTTAACCCATTCTTAAGGCCTGCAAAAGTCTGATTTCATTATAGCAAAGCTACCTAGATTCTCCTCACGTAAATAAGGTGCAGTTATAGATAAAACTCCTTAGTTGTGTTTCTGCCTTGAGTAGATTCTCTTGATCTCAAGACCTTTGGACTAAAGTGACAAAAGTCTGCACATACAAATACACACATGCACACACACCCCATACAGAGATAAATGAGACATAACTATTGTAGATATATTCAGAAAGGGGGAAAACAAAGTATATGGGATTCACTGTTCTATAGCACTTTGGAAATTCAACCAGCACATGTTGACAATTTCATAATTAGGGGTTGGCCCTATTCTCTGGAAAAGGTTCTTCACAGCTCTTGGCTATGCCTCTGGGTTCTTTTTTTTCCACCTTCTGAGTTATTCTTCCTTTTCCATGAAAAATGACCAGTGTTTGCAGCTGAAGTTTTCTCAGCCTGCTTTCTGCCCATAGAATTTCAGAGATTCAAAGGTCTATTTTCCTTTTGTGTTCACTGTACTTTTTAATTAAAAGCAACATGACTGATAGCAACATAATTCTCTTAAAAACCTATGGGCATCCTATGAAGTTTATACCAGCTTGATTCCACTAGACAGAATCCATACCTACAAATAAACCCTTCATTAACCTTGAGATTTTCAGAAAGCTGCTGCAGGCCAACATACCTAATACCCACACAGGCCCTATTGTTTAATAAGAGGATCTGTGACACATATCCTCAAGATTCTTAAAGAAGCTTTTCCTGCTGGAGGCACCACTTTAAACCCTCCAGAGGTTTTACTAAACAGGTTTTACTCAAATTCTGTTTTATTATCAAACCAAGAGTTCTAAAAGTGTGGTCCAGGACCAGGTAGGTCCAAGATACTTTCACAGAGTCTCCAAGGTCAAAACTCTTTTTACAATAATATTAAAACATGATCTTTTCCAGTCTCATCCCATGAGAATTTCCATAAGATATGTGACCCATGATATCTTCAGCTGTCTTCTATCAAGTCTGGTACTAAAAAAGTTGGAAAAAATATATAAGCTAATGATTCTCTTATCACTAATTTTTTGAAAAATGTTATTTTAACAAAGTATTTTATTAACATGTTTATTTTAAATAAATTAAGATATATTTTTGAATTCTTTAATTTCTAAAATCAATAGATATAAAAAACACATACAAAATGCATGTCAGGGTCTTTAGTATAAGAATGTAAATGTGCTGGGTGTGTTGAAGCACACCTGTAATGCCAGCAGCTTAGGAGGCTGAGGCAGGAGAATCATGAGCTCAAAGCCAGCCTCAGCAACTTAACAAGGCCCTAAGTAACCCAGTGAGACCTTGTCTCTAAATAAAATACAAAAAAAGGGCTGAGGATGTGGTTCAGGGTTTAAGTGCCCCTGGATTCACTTCCTAGTACCCCAAAAAAAAAAAAAAAAAAGACTGTAAAAGTTCCCTGAGATTAAAAAGTTTGAGAAGTGCCCACTTCAGATGGTGCTTCATTTACAAAAAAAAGAATACAGATTACCTTAGATATTATTATAAAGACTCTGTAAACAGTACAAATAACAAAAAATTATCAAAATAAAGTAGACATAATAAAACCTGTGCTACAAAGAATCCCATTAGAGCAGTGTCTGATATAAATAAGCAGTGCTCCTAAAGACTTTTCATAAGATAATGCCCAGCATTTGAAATGATTTTTTCTATAGAAACAACGTGTGAATTACAAAGACTCAACCCATCAAGAATCATCTGGTTTTATATTCTTTTGACTGAGGAAGCTGGGTACGAGCAAGCTCTCACACACACAGACTCCAGGCACAACCTTAGGCCAATGGAACAAACTGGATTAAAAAGCAAATGCAATCAAACCACTTGTATGTCTATTCTGTAAGAAACAGTTTCTGCGGATAATTGAATTAGTAGTTAAAGCCATTCATTTTCATATCTGAATTAGAATAATTCATGGTTTGGCCATCTCCAACCTAGTAAAAAGCCAAAAAAAAAAAAAAAAAAGAGAGAGAGATGGTTTTGATTAAGATGGTGTCATGTGCTATTTTAAAGTTACTTGTAAAGAAAAACTCTTTTTTGTTAGAATTTTAAGTTTAAAATCAGATGTTAAAACAGTTGATTCTTAAGATTTCAATACTGTTAGGTGAAACATTGAGGATCTTAGCTCCCAGATCATTTTGTGCATTCAAGAAATGTCTGTCACTTCACTTTAGTCCCATGCTCAATCATTTAGAACAAAACACAACACAACAAAAATCCCGATCCATTCTGCCAGCTCAACAAAAGGTTTTGTGTGGGTGTGTGTTAGAAAGTAATTATGAGGTTTTTATTTCACTAATTATTCTTCAGCCTTTGAAATGTCAGTGTAGGTCAAAGTAGCAGCCAATGTTTTGAACCAGATCGGAATTAAAATAAGGAGGCCACTGCAGGAATAACAAGAAAAGGAATCAACAGTAAAGTAATTCCAGGTTATGAGAGACTGAAAATGAGGTTCAAGGTCATAAGAATTTTAAGTTTCCATCTGAGAAACCTCAAAAACCCCAGTGTCATGAAAAATTTATTTCTTAGATATGACATGATTGACTATGCCTCTATATCCACATTGCAATGATGTTCAAAGGAAATATAAGGTGAGATGTAGGCAATGAGATCATTTTTAAATATTTTAAAAATTATAAAATTATATAGGACTTTTTCTTCAAAGTAGCCATTTTTAGAAATTATAAATTCATCCCCCAAACTGTATAATTGCTTCAAACATCTTCCTTAAATCTTTTGCAGACATTATTTTCCTGAGCTGATTTTATGAATTAATTTAAAGATAGTTCTCATTATCTAATAACAAAATTTCATTTTTACAAGTATTGTGACATTTTTTAACTTCTGCAGAAAGTATGCATACCCTGTGAGGATAGAACGTTAAACAAGGCAGGCAAATTGATTGATTGCCTCCTATAATAACCAATATGCATGAATAAGCTGATTTTTCTTTAATAAATTATCCCAGGAAGGTTAGTAGACTTAGGTATAGCACTGATTTCCCTGACCCCAAACCCTCAGGACCAGTGAAGTTTACACAATGAAAGCAAACCAGATTGGAGTAAAGTGATTCCATTCATTTCAGTCAAGCTCATGACTGATACCCAGTGTCATGACCAAATTGATCACACAATGGCTGCCATCCATCTTTGCAACAGTAGAATTGAGCAGATTAGTTGTGCTGTGGCCTGTTCATTTCACCTTCTATAGAAACAGCTCAATCTGAGAGGAGAAGGAAGAGTAAGTTAATTAAGGAGAGAGAGTTCCCTCTGATGGTTTCTCTTCCCAAATTTTGATGTCTGGTGGGTCTACTAATCTCCCAACTCCTGGCTTCATGTGTGTTTCCCAGACCTATAGCTTTGGCATCATCTAAAGCTCCTTCCTATACCAACCCACTCAGCCTCTACAGTCAAGATGTCCTCCTCTGGCAACCATAATTTCTATGCGTGTTAAATTTGAGAAGCACTGGTCCAGCTCATAGCTGCTTTTGGAGGTGATGAAGCTCTTAATACTAAGCATGATATTTATAATATCTGAGACATTTTATACAGCTTGAGACCAGAAGTACTTCGGAAAAGTAGAGGAAGAGACCAAATGAGACTTTCATAAAAGTCTTTCAAAAACTGAAACCATCACCTTCACTAGAATCTGAGTTGGGTCTGAAACAAAAACTCTGCTACTTTGACGAGCCCAGTTCCTAACACTCTAACCCAGCACAGTCTAACAGAAATGTAATGCAAGACACAAAGGTGACCACACATGTGATTTTAAAATTTCTACTGGCCATATTAAGGAGGTAATAATGAACAGGTAAAATATATTTTAAAAATACATTTTAGTGGGGGCACAGGCCATAATCTCAGGAACTCAGGAAGATTGTAAATTCAAGGCCAGCCTGGGCAACTTAGCAAGACCCTGTCTGGACATAAAAAATAAAAAATGGTTGTAACTTAGTGGCAGAGTGCCCCTGGGTTCAATCCACAGCACCGAAAAAAAGAAATAAATGAACCCAATACACCCAAAATACCATTCAACACTAAATCAATATAAAATATTAATGAATTGATTCACAAATTTTTGGACTAAGCCATCAAAAGTGGATCGAAGTTTATACATGCAGCAATCACAATTAGAACTAGACACATTTCAAGTACTCAGGGAACACTTGCAGCATTGTGACAATACTGGATAGCATAACACCAGCTCAAAGATGGAATACAGCTAAATTTGACCTCTCCAAATACAAGGTGTTCTACTTTGGTGTGTGTGTGTGTTTAGGGCTTTGCTAAATTGCTGAGGCTGGCTTTGAACTTGTGACCCTCCTGCCTCAGCCTTCTTAGCTGCTGGGATTACACCACCACACCCAGCTGGGGTCTATACTTTTTAATTATAGTACTTGTATTTTGGAATATGATTTAGAAAATTCTGTTATGTCTTAATTTAGTGCTCATTTGGGGGTTTATATAATTTATTTTCCCCCAATTTCAAGCACTCTCAAGTAACATACCTATGTTTTAGTAAATAAACTATTCGTAGAGATTCTTTTACTTTTCAGCTCACATTAGGTAAGTATTTCCTCTTAGGATATTCTCCTGGCCTATCCCAGTCGAGAATGAGGAAAATTCAACTTCCCAAATACCATATAATAGATTTGATAACATAGAAGATGTTGTTCTTTAATGTATTTATCTATAAAAAAGGGAAGTAAGAGCATCCCTACCATAGACTTTGTGCAAGAATTAGACCAGGTGATGACTGTACCCTCGTCCAGGGTCAGCATGTAGTAAGGGATCCATCAATGATCTTTATTATTATTTTTCCATCTCCCTTTAATTCCAGTAGTAACCAAAAAAATAAAAAGCAAACTAAGATTAAGGCCTAGGTTTGGAATTATTTTAAGAATGAGAAAGCTTCATGGCAAGGCCACCAGTCTTCCAATACTGAACAATGTTTAGTGTCTTAGGTTTTTATTTTAGCTACTGTTCTTTGGTACTAATATCTATATCAGCTATAGGTAAGGCTATGAATGAATGAATAAATAAATAAATACTGAAATCTCAGTGGTTTCATACAACAAAGGTTTATTTCTCATTCAAGCCACAGTATGGTGTGTCCTCAGGGATGACTGTCCTCCACATGGTAATCTAAGCTATTCCTATACCATTTGGCTAATGACTTGAACATCTAGCCTCCAGTCTCTGAGAGAGAGATTCATAAAGCATGGATATATAGGCACTTTATGAATGACCCAGAAACAGTATGCAATAATTCTATCCATTTCCATTAACAGAAATACAATTAAATAGCCACAATCTCACTACAAGTCTTCCTGAGTCCCCAGAAATGGACATGTGAAATAGCCTTTGGGAAACATAGAACACTGGTTTGAGGTCACATGGATATTTTGTGCATTTGGAGTACATAATGCCATACTTTTAAAAGGCTCTCCTCCCAATATATAGGCGTGTGCAATGGCTTACATAATAGAGGGACTGAATTGAAGACATATGAAAGGAGAAAATAACAGCCCTGGTTTGTATGTGAAAGAGTCAAAATTTGAAATTAGGAGAAAACTACAGATTTATACAATCTTATAATATCTAATAATTTATTTAGTCCAGTATGATTTTAAAAGTCATCATATACTTTCAAATATCCATAATTACCTTCACAAGCCTTGAGACGTAAGTAGTACTTTTTGTTTTAAATGTGAGTAGACTGAGTATTGGCAGGTTCTCTGACTACCATCTGATGTGTCTAACGTCAAAGACAGGACTCTGCCCAAGTGCCACAGAGCCCATTCTAGGGCCTTAACATCCAAAGAACAAGATCATGTGTCATGAGGCTTCTCTTCCATCCTCAGATAGTTCCAGCTACTTAGTTTAGCTTTCATGAATTCTTTATTCTACCTTGGAGAACAAAGGAATGGCTGGCTAATCTTGTTTATCATATTACCTTAAATAATTGCATATAATGATAACCTGTTCCCAAATCCTAATTCTAAGACATTTTTCCCAAACTTCACTAAGGATATTTTTACCAGATTTTTATTTTCCCATATCATGCTGTAATTTGTCAACATCCATTTTAAAGTTTAATGCCCATGGTTAAACACAACATTGCATGTGTGATCTAAGACTGCCATTTTTCTTCAACAGAAGAGATGCATGGCATGCTACATCTCATCCTTCACCCATCTTATTTCGATGACTCTCTACCCTTGTCCTTGGACCTGACCTCCCTCCCTAGAGAAAGCTTTTAAATATAACTTGGGGGCTCTGACAGATTCATTGGCTTTGTTTTATTTTAATTCCTCCAGAAGTTCATATTGAATGATTTAATGTGATTCCTGCATTTTCAAGAATCTATTTTCACAAAACAGCACTCTGATGAGAAAAAAAAATTTCCTTCATTTAAACACAGTCTGATAATATGACAGTTATTTGTGGACAATAATAAATGTAATAGTCTGGTGTGGTATTTTTATGGTGGTAGGCTTTGATATGTAGGACAGGTGGTTCATGTGAAATGTTCATAAATTCTTACTCAGTTTTAATGTGAATGAAATACTGCTCTAAAAAATAAAGAGTACTGCTATCTCTTTTAAAAAGAGAAGAAATTTTAAAAATATGTGAACATTAAAATAGACTGATTTTTTTTTCAAGATTCTTCTAAAGAATTGCCATAGTTTTTTAAAGACTTAACACAGGGCTGGGGATGAGGCTTAGTGATCAAGTGCCTGCCTAGAATGTACAAGTCCCTGGGTTCTCTCTCCAGCACTATAAAAAAAGAATTAACAAGATACCTTTTTTTTTTTACAGAAATATAAAATCTAAAATTCAGATAAGATCATGAAAGACCTCAAATAGCCAAAATAATATTGAGGAAGAACAAAGTTGAAGGCATCACATTTCCTGACCTGAAAATACATTACAAAGCAACTGTAATCAAAACAGCATGATGCTGGCATAAAAACAGCGGTCAACCACACAGAAGAGGCAGCCAGAAATAAACCTGTGAGTTTAAATTGATCTTTGACAAGGGAGGCAAAAATATACATCTTCAAAAAATGATGCTGGGAAATCTGGATATCTACATGTAAATGAATGAAATTGAGCCTTTATCACATACCATAGAGGAAAACCAACTCAAAATAGGTTGAAGTCTTATATATAAGAACTGAAACTATAAAATCCCTAAAAAAATTGGTCAAGAAAACAGTTCTTGACCCTAGCCTTGGCAATGATTTCTTGGATATGACACCAAAAGCACAGGCAACATGAGCAAAAACAGATAAGGGGGTTACTAATAACTAAAAATCCTCGACACTACAAAGAATCAATAGGGTGAAAAAATACCTACAAAATGGGATAAAATGCTACAGCCTGGTAGAGTTAGTATTCAAAATATAGAAGAAATTCAAACAATTTAAGAGCATAAAACAGCCTGATTAGAAAATGGGTAAAACCTGAAAAGACATTTTTCAAAGAATACATACAAATGGCCACAGACATATGACGTGGTACTCAACACATTAGTCACCAGAAAACTCAGATTAAAACTGTAATGAAATATAACCTTACACTTGTTAGGACACTGTCAAAAAGACAAAAGATAATAAGTGTTAGTGTATAGAAAAAGGAGCCTTTGTACACTGTTGGTGAAAATGAAAGTTGGCACAGCCACTATGGAAACAGTACAGAAACTCACCACAAAATTAAAAATAGAGCTACCTTACCATCAACAAATCCTATTCTGGTAATTTATCCAAATGAATTAAAATAAAAATCTCAAAGAGATATTTGCACTCCCATGTTCATTACAGCACTATATACAATAGCAAAGACATGGAAACACATAAATGTCCAGTAATAGGTAAGTAGATCAAGAAAATGAGATACATACATTCAATAGAATTTTTTAGCTTTAAGATGAAATCCTGCCATTTGCTACAATATGATGAACTTGAAGGGCATCATGCTAAGTGAAATGAGCCAGACACAGAAGGAAAAAACTACATGATACTATTTATTTCAGGGGTCTAAAATCATCAAACTCATGGAATCAGAGAGTGGAATGATGGTTACCAAAGACTGGGAGAAGAAGAAATTGAAGAGGTGCTGCCCAAAAAGCAGACAGTTTCATGTATAAAAGAACAATAAGTGGTACAGCTCTACGGCACAACATAGCATATATAGTCATATATACAGATATACACTATATAGCACATACAGTCAACAATTATGTTGCACATGTATAAATGTTGAGAGATGATTTTGTGTTACATATTTTTATCATCTAAAAAGGACAGAAGAAAATTTTTAGAGGTGATAGGTTCACAGTATCATAGGTATATACTCATCTTCAGACTCATCAAGAAGTATACAAATATATATCTTGCTGTCATAATAATCATATTTCCATAAAAATATATAGTTTTTTTTTAAAAAAGATACATATTTATTAAAAGCCATTTTTATTCATTACTTTAACTTTCAATCTTCTCTTTGTTCAATTATGGTTTCTACTTATGTAAGTAATATATTATGTGATTGGTACATGGATGTAGCTCTTATTTTAAGTTGAAATATGTCATATTTTTATTTTTAAATAAATATATGTATATTTTTGAAAACTAGTTAAATGTGAAAAAAGAAAATTTGAAGGAATTCACAATTCTATCATAGGAAAGATAAACCCTTGTAAGTCATCTTTTTTTTCCCCGATGCCTATATATTGTAAAATTAAGAGTTCTGTATTGTGTTGTATTCTCATTTGCTCAATTTTGAGCATTTTATAAAATATTCAATAAGCTTTGAAATTACAAAATTACATAGTATCAAAATATTTCTTCATAGGGATGAAACATTGTTTATTCATGTATTATGACCTACCTGAATATTTGAAATAGCAATATGTAAATTTGTTTGTGATAATCTTCAACCCTGGAAAGATCGAAGATTCAATAGCCACTGATGTTTGCTCCCCATCATTTTTGAAAATAATCTTTACTGCATGCAGCTTTATAGGAAATTAGGAATTATAGGAAAATGTGAATGGTTATGGAATCCTTTATGTATTTTATTTTACTCTTTTAATTCTTATTTTGTTTTATTTTGTACTCATTGTATGCCACAGATTGTGATGAAATGGATTAAAATGGTAAATAAAATAGACTTTGTTGAGCTGGGGATATAGCTCAGTTGGTAGAGTGGTTGCCTAGCATACACAAGGCCCTGAGTTCAATCCCCAGCACCACACACATACAAATAAGACTGTTTTCATGTGCTAAGAGTCTAATTGGACAGACAGACTTAAAATTAAAATAATGAAAGTAAATATAAAATCACACCAGTGGCAAGTGTTTTAAAAGAAAACACTAAATACTTCGAGAGAGCAGAAAAATTCCTGTTGACTGAAGGGAATAATCTCTGAAGTAGAGATGTCCTGTTTGCATGGTGACTAAATCGGACGAGCAGTTGGAACCCAACTCTCAAACAGATCTGTTACACAAGCTGCCTTGGCACAGCACAGAAGAGTTGTCCAGGAAGTTTGTCATATGAAGCAATTCCAGTACAAACCACAATGAGCACATAAAATAACGGGTGAAATGATTATTATGTATCCTTTAGAGATAAAACAACCCCAAAGAGATAATTTTAGAAAGAATTCCACCTACTGAGAACAGAGGGAGATGCGAAGGATTCGGAAAAGGGAGAATGTAATTTGGAAAGGCTTCTTACAGCCTGAGTCATTATTAGGATACTGAAGAAAACAGCCCAGGTTTGAGAAACAGATGATAGATGATGCTCCAAAGGGAGGCATGGCATGTATGGGGCCTCAGAAAAAGGAAAGAGGGATAGTTTATCCTGACCCTTGAGTCCCAGAAAGAGTTCCTTGCTTCGAACAGGGTCTCTGCTCACGAGAAACTGTCACACCTTCAGTTCAGCCCCAACTAAAACATGGATTCCAGCTCACGTATGTGTGCCCCCTGAGATCCTTTATGTCACATTAGCCTTGTCTGGGCAAAGCAAGACTCTGAAAAGTAGATCTTACCAAATGAAGAAACAAGGAAATGATTTTCCAATGCACTATAATATTTTAAAAATGAAATCAGATCCATGCATTGCAAAAAATGCACAGGGCTGCTGCTTCTGACAGTTCTTACTTGATTTAATTTAGGGCTTGGAGCATGTTAACATTCTGAAGGCTTTAGAATGATAAATGTTAACTACTCTAATGAAAGTTTATATTCAATCTCTTCCTCAGTGTGCAACATTTTTTATAGGGAAAAATAATAAATTTCAAATCTGCTATTATTTAGCAATTCTGAATTTTCCAAGGGCAGTGTTAATAGGTAAGCACCTTAAATGGAACTGACAGTAGTATATAAGTCTCTTAAAAGATAGTAGAAATCTCCAACAGGTCTCCAATAGAATTTGTCCATAAAATTAAGTTGCTCAAAAACAGGCTATTTCCCATCCTGAAATTCCACCCATCTTCCATATTATTTTTCAAACCAAATGGTCTGAGGGCAATTTGACTTTACATGGCATTTTCAATGTGATTTTAAAATGCACTTCTTGAATAAACGGATTTCAGTATTATAAAATCATTATTTAGCATTTCCTTTTCTGCCCTTCAGCATCTGGATTTATTTCTCTTTTTCTCAATTCCATGATTAGGCAGAATTTCTATCTTTTCTATCAAGGACATTTAAACAGGGTGTAGAATTCAGGCTTGTTTTGTCCGTGCCTCTAAAAATGCAAAGAGCTTTGTTTCAATGTATTTGATTTTCTTTAGAGTCAACATTCCTCCTTGCATTTAAATGTGATGATGTAAATCAGAGCTGACACTATGAGTACCGTCTGCAGCCTTTGCTTGGTACTGGTTTTTATGCACCTTCTCCATAGATTCTGACACAGTCCACATTATTTATACTAATCACTGTTATACCATCTGAATAAACACTGTATAGTTTATCTGTACAGCAGTTCCTGAAAAGCTTAATGGTGATTCATGAAAACAGAAAAATCACAGAAATCCAGACCTTCAAACACATCATAAAATGGAGTCATATGTTATGTACGGTTCTACGAGGAAAACTGAACATCTCTTAAATTGCACATCTCTTAAAGTATAGTACATGCAACATCATTGTAAAGACCATCAGTGTCTTTAGAGCCCAATGCCATTTGTCCTCTGGTTTTGCAACTGAATCCCCTTTCTTTGATTAAACAAAAAGTTTTGAGCTTACATTTGGGGCTGTGTTGCATGAAAAATGTGTACCTTTGAATCCACACTCAGCACTGTGAGATGCTCACACTCCAGAAGGCTTCTGGGTCTGCAGGTTCCACGCTCCTGGCTACCTTGCATTCTGCTATACATGCTGTCTCCAGGGCTCTGATGAGAGTGAGGAGCAAGAGAATCCTCTACCTACAGTTAATCCACCTTTTCATTCTCTTCCACTGATCTCCTCACTCCCCCTTTCCTCCTCTTTGCTCCCCCACCACCCCCATCCCCTCTGTCTTTGGTGTAGAAAGTGTAAAACTGAATGCTTATACCAAGATTATGCCATGCCTTCCCACTGTGCTGCTGGGAGAGAGCTTTATCAGGCCAGTATTACTATGCAGCTCACAGAACCACAGACATTTTTGCAGCTAGAAGAGAATTAGAGATAACCCTGTGAAGTGGTTTCCAAATTATATTTTAGTAGTGGAATCTTTGGTTTAAAGAAAATTCTACATAGAATCACAATATATAAAACTGATGAAAGTGGAACTGCTCTTTGAAACAAAGGAAGGAAGTCAGAGTCCCTCATCCTCATCCTCCTCCTTGCCTTTAAGCAGCTCTGGTCTTAGAAAACAATTTAAATCCCTTGATCTCATGCTGGCCCCTATCTGAGGACCATAAAGATCAAAGATTTTATCCTAGGTAATGTAGCTTTTAAGTTACAAGGACACAACTTCAACCCACACCTACAATCGTAGGTTGCTTTGCTGTTACTTGAATAAAATGTGAATCTGATGCAGAAGAAAACAGAATAACCTTGAGCAAGGGGCAGAATAGTTATGTAACTTAAATAAAAATTTATTTAGCATTTATACTGTGTTGGGCAGTAAGCAGGCGTTACACATAGAAGAAAGACTGATTCCCTCAAGATGCTGAGTCCAGTTAGTAGAAAAATGTGCAAAACAAAACACAATAACCGTTGGATCATGGAAGTTCAATTTGATAGCTTTTTAGCCATGATGTGAAAGCATAGGAGCTAGCCAGGAAAGGGACATAACAGGAAGAGGAGCCAGCTCACATAAATGCAGGAAGGAATTAAAGTGTGTGGGGCAGTCCAAAAACTTCAAATACCTTGGTGGAGCGTATGATGGGGAAAGAATGGTGGGCAATGAAATTGGAGAAGCAGAAAGGACCAAAAGGAATTTATCTTGTAAGAAACTGGAAAGAATCTGAGAATTCTGAGCAGGAACGTGACATTGAAGTTACAAAACAAAAAAAAAATTTAAATGAGGATGCAAATTAGAACTGCGACCATGAGGATAACAATGAAGTTCAGAGCCTATAGGACTTAAGTGACATGCCAGGTGTGATGCACACGAGTGGAAGGTAAGAAAGGGCTGGATTTTTGTATGGGGAAGATGGTTGTCAGCCCCTGGGCTGGGGATATAGAGGAAGATTGGATTTTAGGCTCACAGTAAAGGGTGATTGCTTGGGTTTTGAATATGCTTAGTTGGAGAAGTTTTGAGGTCCCCAAACAGAAGTCTCATGCTTGCTTTTAGAAAAATGCTGAAAGATCATAAGCCAAAGACTTTAAAAGGAGGGAAAGAGAACAGAGATCAAAGTCAATTCTAACATCTAACTGGTGAGTGGAGAATAAATACCCCCAAATGAAAGACTGAGAAAGGGTTACCAGAGGTGTAAGACAAGGACTAGAGAAAGAAGAGGGGTGTGTGTGCGGACAGACACACAGAGAGAGATGCCATAAAAACCAAAGGAAAGACTCTCAAGAGGCTGGAAATGAGTGGCCAACTATATCCAAACTTTCAGAAGGTGAGAATGAAACACATCTGACTGGTTTGGCCCCAAGAGGTGTTTTGTGGTCTTCTTTGAGCAGTTTAGGGGTGCAACACACAGGCTGAAGCACCCCTCTAACAGTTCGGGAACAAATATAAAGAAAGAAAAGGAGATATTTATTACAGATGGTTTTTTTCAAGAAACTTTCCCATGAAAGCAAAGAGAAATGTAGGTTTTTAGTTCAAGGAAAACGTGAGATAAACTTAGGATTTTTCTTTGCATTGGGAAGGACTTGAGAGCTAAGATCCGTGAAGCTAGCAAGGCTGAGGACCCAGGAGAAGGTGAAATGGCCAAAGGAACAGAGCCCAGGAGGTAAACCACATTCCCAAACCCTGAAGACAGTAGAGTCTAGAATAGATAGAAGAGGGTTACAAGTTAAGAGGCTTCTAAATAGTTGTGCAGAACCTAAGAATGTTCTTTCCCAGATAGCAAAATGCAGGAAGTGAAAGAGGAGGTGACAGGGCAGTTTGCAGGCAGACTGAATTTTGGAAGAATCCCAGAATTAAATGACTCAGGATAGAGAACACACTGACAGGGGAATGTGTTAAAACTGCCCCCTTGGTAGTGAAGTATGATCTAGTTCCAGGCAGCTGTCTATCCTTAATCCACAAGGATTAAACCCTAGGAGTCAGGAAACACAGCAAAGGTGATGTGAGATGCAGCACCATTATACCCAAGCAACGTGGAGACGCTGGAACAGAAAAGGAGGAAAGTGCACTTTCTGAAAACTGAGTTTCAACTTCCCTCATGAAAATTTCATCATCTATCTCTCCAAGCCTTCCTATGCCCTTTGGGCAGAGACAAGCCAAATTTCTCCTTTTGCTACTAGCCACATACTCCCACTACTTTGTATTTACTTTCAACTCCACTTTCAATTTTTCAGTGTCATTAGGACCAGCAACAGCCCTAGGATGACTATGTCCACAGAGGCCATTTGCAGTACATCAGAGGGCAGGTATGTTATCTCTGTTCTGGGAAGATAATATTGTATACATAATCACCAACACTCCCTATCTCTTTATGGTCAGTTAATAACAATCTGTCTTTCCAAAGACTGCAATGAATTCAGGAGCCATTGCCTCCACAGATTATTTTCACAACTAAAATTGCTCTTAGAGATAGTAGAAGGAAAAAATCAAATTAAGTCATTTCCCTCCTACCCTTTTGCTACCTACTTGGAAATCATTAGTACAAATGATAGTTAGCCCAGCCATAGCAATGCAATCAAAACAACCACATCTATCTCAGTGAACCATGTCGCCAGCTTGGGTATTCCAATGGCTACTAATTAATAGTGACACACAGGGCCCAGCAGCAGGGTCAGCACAGCATTAGTAGGGCCTTAATGCAGACAGAAATGATAGATATTAAAGTCTTTTCTCCAGCCCCAAGGAAGGAGGGGGAGTTGAATTGGAAGTCACTGGACAACAGATACCACAAGGTAAGTTTCTCTAAAGCAGCAGGCTTCTTAACCTGAGAGGAAGAGAAAGTGCTACATGACAAAGAATCTCTGCTTTGGGAGGGAGATCTAGTATAATTTTATGTTTAATTTAACAGAATGTGAATTTAGTTCCAAAGGAGACCATTACCATGTGGAGTTAGGAGGAAGGTTCAGACTGGGCCAACTGTTTATTCTGAAACCTTTTCTCCAGTCCCTGAATGAATTTTTGCTAAAAAGTTTTTAAAATGCTAAAACCCACATATGGCTTTCTACCATATCATATTGACTGCAGCTCAAACTTTTAGAAGGGAAAATCAACAGCTATCCAGAGGGAGACTTAAAAGTCTGCCTTTCTTTAAAGAAATCTCCCTACAGCCTGCATAGAACCCCAGTTGGACTCCTCAGGAGCCCCTGTAAAGGAGCAATTGTGTTACTTGGCCAAGATTCCATAATAAAGGACTGTCCTTGTGCCCTCAGGCTCTGCATGGTTTCAGGCAACAGCAGGTGCTCATTAAATATTTGTTGACTAAATGAATAAACCCACCCCCAATTGTTATCCATTCAGCTCTGACTAGATGATCAGATTATAGTTTGTACCTATCCCTGAGCAATGTTTAAGAGGCTAAAAGATAGGTTTGCAGTGGGACTGGGGGTGGTGGTGAGAGGATTCAGCTCAGGGAACAGCTGGTGAGTAAGGAGAGGGGTTCAGGGTAATCAAGGGCAGCATGAGGGCCTTGGGCATCTGTCAGGAGAAAAGAGGAAATGATAAAGGTGGTACCAAAGACAAAGGTGTCCACCTGGGAACCGGAAGGGGCAACCTGAGGGGCCTTTCTCTTCTGCAGAGGACGTGTATTCCAGCCTCATGGATGCTTCTCTGTAGCCCCTTCCCCAGTCTCCAAGGGAAGCAGACTGTGTTTGTTTGTTATGCACAGCACTGCAATACACAAACAGATTGACATAAATTTATGCCAGCCTTTCTTGTTTAAAAACATGAATTATTCAAGAAATATTATAATATTAATTAGAAATCATTAAAATACGAGTGTTGGGGGAGGGCGGAATGAAATGGTGCATTAGCAAAATCGCATTTAGTCCAAACATAAGTGTGCCAAAGCTGCTTAATCATTGTTTTGATAGTCAAAATACCATAGCACCAGTTTCACAGTACAGGGGAAAGGAAGCTCTTGGAAGCCTCTGCTTCCCATTATTATTGGGGAAATTAATTATTTACGGAACTCCAGCAGTGTACTGGGTGCTCCAGAAGACACAAATAAGACGAGGTTTCTGCCCGGAGGGCACAAAAAACGAAATCAGAGCAGCACAGAGTTCCGACATACACTCCCAGCCAGTGATTAATGATCAACAGTACGAGGGGCTTTTGCTCTGACTTTTCAGTTTGCTCAATGTTTTAAGTTTTCAGCCTTTAGAGGAATCACAAAGTGAATGTTTTTTCCTAAGGAATGCCTTGGAAGAAGTAAGCTATCAGAAGCCCCGTAAGTGATAAAAATGTATAAATCTGGAAAGTCAATGATATATTTCAACCTACGGAGAGCAGCAGAAAGAACCCAGATCCTGAAGGGTTTTCCCTACATTTGAAGCCAGTCTGGAGGATCCACCTGTGATGGTGATAATTTCATATATATCATGGGTCCACTAACTGATATTATTACACAACGGGTTCACATGGCATAGCTTCTGTAAACTTTAAAGTTCGCAACACTGGTGAATGTGGACATCATATTCACAAACATGACACTGGCATTGATATATAGTGATGATTTTAAAATGGCTGACAAATTAGTGCACTAATCCAAGAAATACAAAGAGTGGGCTTATCTCAGTTTTATGTGGAACCATTTGGACAGTTGGATTTAACTATTTCATGGGGGTAGGCTATCATCTCCAGGCTGCTGCCAGGAAACACAAATGGAATTCTCATGGCCTTAGTTGATTACAAAAGCTTCCAACTCACATTAGTCAATGAGCAAGTGATTATCACACCCTGCAGGATATGACCAAAGACAGAATAAAAGCAGGGTTGCAGAGAGTCCGTATGGGAAAATAGTTCTTCCCTTGCCCCACTTAACTTCGTTTATGCCCAGCAATGGAGCGTGGTCAAGCCTAAGCACTATCAGCACTGACTTTAAGATGTACAGACAGGCATTGGTGAAAAGAGCTACTTAATCTTTCCATTGTATACTACTTGATAGGACCTTGGGATAAGCCAAAAACATCCAGACTTGCCGCTTCTCCCTCATTTAAATACTAGCTGATCAGTTGCATGATGCAAGCATCTAGTCCATAGTTCCTAGAGATCAGGGACCTAGTGACAGCCCCCAGGAATATCCCTTCCACAGGTCAAGGTGAAGAGAGGAAAGGGAAGGTTTGAAGCTGCTGTGGTTGGAATATAGAGTCAAGAAACAGAATGGGTCTAAACAGAAACACAGGAATGAATCCAAAAGCAAGAGTCGCAAATACATTGTGGGAATCTATCGCTTTAATAAAGGGGGGAGGGGAAGGAGCCACGTGGCCTCTCCACGAGTTGGAGTCCAGAGAGACGGAGAAAGAAGGGGTCCCCGGGTTAGGGGTCCTCGGGTTAGACGATATGGAGTCTCTCTGGACGGTGGTGACGATCCGTGGAGCCAAATTCCCCAGGCCCCGGGGTGTAGGTAAAAATATGCTCTGCCCCAGTGAGACGCAGAGACACCCGGGACAAGAAGCAGGGACATCCGGGGCGAAGAGCAGAAAGCATCGTTTATTCCAGAAGCTACAGAAGCTTATATGCACTCTTGGACCAATGAGGTCCAAAGGTCACCAACAAAGGGGCACTCTTTGGCAAGAGCATAGTCTATTAGCATAGAATGGGGAAAGATGGAAGGGTAAGTACAGCAGTTATAGAACCTTATAAGTTGCATCGCTTTACAAACTAAATTGGCAGCCCCCAAACAGCGAACAGGTTGTGACATTTGCATTGGCACCTTGCATATTGTCCAGTATTGCAATGTATTCTTTCTGGAACTGCCACTTTTCTGGTGAATACAGACCCTTATTCTCTTTACTCTGTTAAGAAACACAAAAATCTGCCTTCAAACACTGAATTCCTCAGCACAAATAAATATCAACCAATTCTCTTCCTTCTCAAAACACTATACTCACACTCACACACACATACACACACGTTCACATAAAAGGGGAAGCCAGTATATTGACTTTTTCATTAGATCCACTTATTTTTTTTTCTAGAAATGTTACTTTTAACTTCTGGGAGTGGGAATAGAAGTTATTTTTAAGTCTGCAATAATAGGCTGCAATAATAGGCCAGAAAAACAAGCAGCAAAATAAAATAAAGGTAAAAATCCATTTGGAAGAAAATACAAGTGTAATGAGATACTTGACCCACAAGCATGACCTCAGTAGCTGATCAAAAGCATTGTGGTTTCCAAATAATCAGAATGCAATTTAATATAGTGGAAACTACCCAGGTTACAAGATCAAATGTCACAGTTTACATTTTCTTCAGTTCATGTTTACAAGCCCTGAATATCTCTACTGATAAAAAAAAAAATCTCAAAAAAACATAACTCCATTTAAAGAGAGGAACTTACAAATGCTTCTAGATCAATTCATTCACTGGTCAGGCATTCAGGCCGAGTTCAGGTTTGTCCTCCTAATGCTCTGTTTCTGTTACCAAAATGACAAGTGGTAATAACACTGGTAAAACTTACCTCAAATGGTAAGTAACCATGGGCAACCATGGTAAGAAACCAGGTAACATCATGGATTAAATTCCCTATCCCATAACCATATCCTCTGTCATGAAAAGCACTGCCAAAAAGCAGTGTGATATTTCTCAAAGTGGAAAATGGTAACATGAGTAGAAATGCATACCACATACACACACACACACACACACAAACACACCACTTAAGAATTAGGTAGTAGAAGGTATTATTATCTAGAAGGTATCTTTTGGGGAAAAGAAACATATTCCAAAGGACCACAATCATCAGTGTCCTGAAGTAGGAATCAGCCTACTCAGCCTTGAGACTCCTTCAGAGCCAAGGTGAGGTGTGCCACTAAGAATCCTGATAGTGCCTCTAGGCTCTTGCAGATCTGAGAGCAGAAGCAAGATAAAGAGGCCCTCAAGACTATTCCCTGGGCTGAATACTTCTTAATAATTCTAATCAAAGGCAAAACTCAGGAATCTGCACCTTGCTTGTGGAAGGGCTCTCACACGTAACATCCAGTTATCGTTAATTCTGGCCTTACTAGAAATTCACAGTGCCTTAAATATGTCTGGATAATGATACCATGAGGACACTCCATGGCTTTCCACTCCATGGCTTTCTATTCTTTCTATTCTCCCCAAATCCTCCATACATAGATCTCCAACTAGCTAAGGCCAGTTACAATTAGTGTATAACCTAACACAGAGTCAAGCAAGCACAATGCCTGTATGCGAGTGTTTAAATTGCAACAAGAGGTGACCTGTTCTATTCTACATTCATATAAAACTATGCTCCCTATCAACACACCATCTTATGTCTTCTTTTCAAAAACTCTTCCCTTTGGAAGCCTGCCCTCATGGCAACTTCTCCAAACTTACTTCTGGATAAATTGCACTGGTAATCACAATATAATGTATAGTTTACTGCAGTGAGAACAAAATAACAAGGGTACTCAAATAAAACCCTCATTCTAGTGCCTCTCGGTATTTCTTATTAAAAGACAAAATAAAACGGGGAATCTGTGTCTTGCCCATTGCAAAGGCTCATGGAGAATACGCTAGCTAGTCCTAGTGCCAGGGCTCAGTTTGGGAGTTCTCTGTGGGCAAAGGTACAAAACCCGCATTGAGTGCTAACCCTTGCCCACTGGAAAGCTACATTTCCCTAAAATTAAAGCCAAGAAACCAGAGCAGAGGAGACAAGTAAATATCCCCTTTCCCCGTGGCACCTCCCGCCTAATGGGAATCGTAGTTAATGATCTGAATCGAAAGCGAAGTCTTGTTTTATGGAATGCTCACTCTTTGTTAAGCAAAGCTGTTTGGGCAAAGGACCATTCTATTGATTTAAAAATTGATTTCTTTTTTCCTCCTTCATATAACTAAAACATGACTCACAAATCACAGCTCTTTTATTCTTCTGGCTGCAACCTAGGCTGAATCTCTCCCAACCTACTCACCGAGGAATGTCTGATGGAGGTGCGGGAGGAGGAAGTGAGAACATTTGGACAGAGATTGTTCAAGATTCTATTAAAGGTTTCAAGTGGCTTCCTTTGAACATTTGGTAATTTATATTTCGAGTCCCTTGGTGTAATTATTGTAATTATCATTAATCATCAACTTCCAGACCCAATCGAAATGCAGAACATTGGAAAGGTCAAAGCAGTGGAGAATTCTACTATCCTTCACAGAAGATATGAGGCATTAACATTCTGATGCTCCACTTGTGTGACAAAGATTGTAATGAAAACAGAAAATAGCACAAGATTAATGTGTTCTCATGAAAAGAATTATCATAAGGAAAAAAGAAAGTGGAGCAAACTTAACCCACTCCTGTCACAGCAGCATGGTGGGTGAGATGGGATAGGCTAAGAAACAGGCTCTGGCAGCTCAGTCTGGCCCTGGTGAAGACAATGATTTCATCTTTTCTTGTGGAGCAACAAAAGATAGGAAACTCACTCAGGAGCATGGACAGTCACACTGTGGATAGTTCAGTGGACCCCTGCTTGTTTATCTGTCCCCTTCCCTACATATATGCCTCCTAATCAGATCCTAAGCTTGACCTTCCAACCATATTACAACTGCCTACTGGAAATCCACCTCATCCTAAAACAGAACTCGTCACCTCTTCCTCATTCAAACTCATCTCCTGGAGGGACAAGAGAGGATGATGGTTCAACATCAAAGTTCTGGAGGTACACACACACACACAGGTTCAAATCCTAGTTTAGTCATCTATTGTGTGATCTTCAGAAAGAGGCTTACCCTTTCCATGCCTCCATTTTCCTATTTGTAAAATAGGCTTTATAGGATCTGTTTCACTGCAGTAGTATACTAACTACTCAGGGCATAGAAAGTGTTCAGTAAGTGTGAGCTATTTTTAAAATTAGTTTCTTCTTTATTAAGACATTTATCCAGTTATTAAAACAGAAAAAAATGAAAATACAAATTGTTCCATATTTCTCCATTTCCATCACCTGCAAAAAAAGAATAGAGCCCAAATCCTATCAATTTAGCCTCATAATCTCCCTTGTGTATTTTATTTTTGTGTGTATATGTGGTTCCTTTTTTTTATTGTTATTGTCATCGTTTTTTGTTGTTTTGTTTTTGGTATCAGGGATTGAACTCAGGGGCACTTAACCACTTAGCCACATGCCCAGCTTCCCAACATTTTTTTTTTTTGAGACAAGGCCTCACTAAGGCTTCTGCTGAACCTGGCTTTGAACTTGTGATACTCCTGCCTTAGTCTCCTAAGCTACTAGGATTACAGGTGTGTGCTGCTATATGTGTGGGTCTTTAAATATCTGTGGTAGAAAGATATTTACAGAAAACTACATAAAACAAATGCACAGCTTAACAAGTAAGTTTAAGGCAACTATGTCCATAACCATCAGCTAGGTCAGCAAACACAAGATTACCTTACCCAGGAGCGTCATGAGAGTCCCTTCCCCATCTTAATCTCCTCCTGCTGCTTGAAAGTGGTCAATATGCCTCAGAATATTTTCTTTCAGTTTTTACTGTTGCAGCCTTGTTTGGGCCCTTATAACTCTATCCTGTATTTATTTAATAATCATCTTCCCACTTGTAGCCTAGCTCCATTCTAAACCATCAGCCACGTGGAAGCCAAAAGCATTTTTAAATGCATGAATATCATAATGGCCTTCTGCTAAGTTCCATCAGGGGCTTTTCAGCACCTTCAACCATAGCAGATCCCTTAGGAAGGCACGTGAGGCCATCCCCAGCCCAGCCCCAGCCTCCCCTCCTACCCTCACTCCTAAGCAACATCTCCTTCACATTCCCCATGCTTTAGACTGGCCGAAGAGTCTGCAAGCTCAGTCCAGTCTTCAGTCTCTCTTGCTTCTATGCCCTTGTGAATGTTGTACCCTTGTCCTGAAAGGAACTTTGCTTCTATGTCTGGAAAATCCCTCCTAATCCCTAAATGACTTGGCTCAGGCATCACCACCTCTCTTGGAAGCTTTCCCTAACCCTCTTCTCCCCCAAGTAACTTTAAATATCCCTCATATGTCCTCACAACACTTAAAATATTCTTCTCTGTGTATTTATTTTGTGTCATAATGTGTTTAGGTCCCCATCCCTGATTGGGTTATAAATTCCTCGAACTGGGCACTGTTTTTTATCTAAGCCTGTCCTCAGCCTTGTGCTTGGTATGGAAGAGACACTCAGTAAACTTTCTTAAATAAATCCATACATCTTTCTCTCTCTCCATCAACACTTATGAATGAGAAGAAAAGTGGAATAAAATTCAAGTCATTCTTTTTGGTTTCTTATTAACCATTAAGGTGGGAAATGAGTTGGAAAAAATTCTTCAAGGGAAAAGAAAGATTGTGAATTATCTATGCATTTCCAAGATTATTCAGTTTTGCTTTTTTTTTTTTTGTACTGTGTGCTGATAGAAGACAAGGTAGGGCCTTCTCAAATGCAACAGTAGGCTAAAGATAATTGTAGTAATTTGCTGAAATGTGTCCCCCTAAATTGCCCCTGTATAATGGAGAAAGGAATTGAGAAACATTATAAAGAAGAAAAAAATTTTAAAGCTAACTTTTTATGAGACTAGGAATATGGGAGCATTATACTATACCAACAGTTTTCTGGAGTTACATTAAGAGAGCCAGCAGGGAAAGACATAAAGAACAATAATTCCACTAGAGAACCCAAAGGTATGAAGCACATGGAGTCACTCACAGTACCCTGCGGAGGGGCACTGTATCTTCTTATTGCTAGAGGCGAACAGCTGCCATGAGAGTGGTAAATTCTGTAGCTGATCTCTCTCAAGAATCTCTCTCTATATTCCTACTAATACAAAACAGTGACAAATGTCTCCATTGAAGCGAGGTGGCTGAGATCCACTTGGAGGTATCCAGAGAATTCACTGGGCACAGAGATGATGGGAGCTGTGCCAAAGGAGTCTCTGGCTGGGCTGATCAGGTAGGCTGTTTATGGCTGGGAGCAGTGACATTGGAGAAAAACTAAATCACAGTCAACTAAAGGAAAGAGTACTGAGGTCTGAGGCGTGGAACAAAGTCCAAAATGGGAATAATACCTTTAGAAGATGAGAGGGAGTGTGAAATGGGTTCGGGCAAGTGATTCCTGACGGAGGCTGTAGACGCAGCAAGGGAGCCGGAGGGTGGACTCTCGTGAGCAGTGGAGACAAAGTTCTTCAAGGATCTGTTCAGGATTAAGCGGCAACATTTTTTGAAAGAAGAATAAAAACATTAAGGTTTTCTTCCAGTCTCTTTCATGGCCCTACAGTGAAAAAGTAGATATAAATCATGAAACTGGAGAGTTGAACAAGGTAAACATAGGAAGGAGAAAAAAACAAAAACAGTAGCAGAAGAGCAACATGACAGGTGCCCTGACTAGTTCAACAGATCCACAGCAACATTAGTCTTCATCTCAGGGGCCAGAACATTTCTGATAATAACCACTGCTGGGCTCAGACAATTGTCCCCATCCTCTGCCATGAACCTTCTCAATCCCATCTAATCTGGTTTCCCTGTTCTGCCTGTCCTTTTCAGGCTAAGTGTGGGTCTGATGATCTCCATTGTTTTTGGTTTTTTTTGTTTGTTTTTTTGTTTTTTTTAGTTGTAGGTGGACAGAATATCTTTTATTTTTATGTGGTGCTGAGAATCGAACCCAGTGCCTCATGAGTGCTAGGTGAGCATGCTACCACTGCGCCATAACCCCAGTCCCTCCCTTGGTTTTTAATGCAGTTTCTCTATGAGACGAGTCTCTCAGATCACCTCCCCGGGGCTACATGATCCACAACTCTCATGCTGGATCCGGGCTGTCATACACTGCACTCTGACCAGGCTGAAGGCAAATGGAAATATCTCCCCACCACATGCTTGTGGGTTGTAGAAGAGCTCAGAACAATGTGAATTCTGAAAACCACGAACAGGCTTAGTAGGAATGGAGTTACGGTGGTCATAAAAACACAAAAATAAAAGGAAGTTTTGAGTGATAAGATTGTTTGCTAAGTGATTACTCATGAAGCTGGTATGTAACAAAAGGTTTTCTGAAATACTTTCAATTGTTTATTTGGTATGAAATTCTACATGGAAATGAATTAACATTTCCAGAAAGACCTAGGACAAACTCTTTTAAGAACTCAGAAGTCCTGTCCATGAAAATGAACCCCTTGGAAGAACAGGTATTCCATTTATCCCTAATTCCAAAGGATGCCTGAAGTTTTAGCTCAAAGGAGATAAAAAACATTAGATATCATAGGTCTGGGTCTAAGGAGATTACATCTGATTAGAATGTGAATTCCCGAACGAACTCATCAGGACATCTTTAAAATAAATACAAAGGAACACTTCCAGATTTGTGTACAGTCGGTTACTGTGGAAGCAGGCTTCTCTCCGAACCAGAGAGACTGTATGATTAGATGCTGAGTGCAGGTGAGAGATCATAATCCTGGACCCTTATGAAATATATGTCTAGAATCAGTATTATGGTGAAACAAACTCCTTGAAATACAGAAATATTCAAAAGATATTGTGTTATCAGAAAGAGTCATGGATAAACAACTCAGGCTTACAACCATGCATTACTGATGTGAGAAATTTGAGGAAAAAAGGAGAATTAAAGCCACAGTAACTCACATGGCAGTCAAGAACATGCACTCAAACTAGATTCTCTGGGTTCAAATTCCGGCCCTATTGATTGCTTACCTATATAATACAAGGCAATCTATGCAACTTCTCTGTGCCTTATCAACTCTAAAATAGAGGCTGTTGTGTGGATTAATTTGTGGAAAGCATTTAAGGGAATCTGAAGCACATGGTAAACTATGCATTTACTATTGTTGCAATACAAGTCAAGTCTTAAAATGTTTAGAAATCTAAGCATAAAGCAGAGACTCACAAGAAACTCAGGGGCCAGTTAATAGGTCAAGGCTAACTTAATTGAATCAATGACTTTTTTTATTATACTTTGCTAGATACTTGGGATGCTACATTAAAGAGTGAGTCCGGATAAAGGTGTTAGAGTCACATACCTGTGTGGTTACCTAACCCCCTGAGGACAGAATTGAACAGAGAGCATTTGGAAATTACAATTCTTCTTTTCTTTCACTCCTTTACTGGAAAATATAGTCCAAACTCCATTCAGTGGGACCATCATCTGTGCTGGTAGTTGGGGGAGTTACCATGGCACAAAGCTGGGTATTAGAACCCTGGGGAATCAGGAAAAGCAATGTAGGGGAGCGAGGTCATCCTGGATTTCAGAGACTGAGTGGAGTGAGCAGGTTGTACTACAGCTAGAGGATGTTCCACATGGAACAGATATGAGCCATGCATTATACTCAGAGGCCCTGATCAAAGGACTGAATGTATCAAGGCTAATAGGAACCAGGTTTTTAACTAATAAAGAAAAGAGTTGCAAATAAAGAGATAGAAAAAAATTGTGGTGCTGCTTTACAAGCATCTATGTGAACTCAGATTTTCCATGAATATTGATAAATATTGAAATCAATATAGATTACTATCATATTGTCCTATCACCCTTGAATATTTTAGTATATGTTTCTTACCCATATGGATGTTCTCCTATATGACCCAATCCAGAAAGACAGGTTTTTCCCTCAGGTTTTACATAGCCAGATCTGTAAATGGAGCTTACCCTGAGGAAGGGCCAGGAAAGAAAAAAGAAGGGAAAAAAAAGGGAGATCTCCCCCATTCTCCCAAGCTTACAGGAGCCTCTTTTCTCAGCCCTGTGATCAGCAAGACTGACTTCTCCCAGAGATTTTGCTGCCTGCATCCACTGCATAGCTTTCTGATTTCTCCTGATCTGTGGTCAAAACAGAGGAGTTGAGGGTGCAATTAGGGTGACTCACACTCACCACCGCCTTACTAGTTCTTTATAGTTTCATTTTCCTGCTCAAACCACCTGCCATTGCTTACATTTCTGAACTTGGGATGTGGGTGTGGGTGTGTGTGTGTGTGTGTGTGTGTGCACGTGTTTAATTCTAACCAGCCTTTAATTGTTATCACTGGGATAGACTTTGTGGGTCCTATTTCTTCTTTATGGATATGATCCCAAGCTTCTTTCTAGCTGTCAGCATAGGAGACCAGCTCCAGGAGTTATAAGCTGTAAGTCAAATGGGCTCTGAAGCCCCTGTGCTTGGTTTAATGCTTTATTGTTGCTGTCTTAAAATCCTTTATGATTTTTCATTGAATGTGTGTGAATAAATATGAAATAATAGGAAATGTGCATGAGCAAGAGACATGTACAAAATATATGTGAACACTATTCCTTGCTGCCTCCACTAGCATGTAGCATCCATGGGTAGAAAATTCCAGTAGACTCACAATGCATAAGATGTCAGTGAAAGCAAGAACAAGGGTGTTACATCTATACTGATTAAGTAGGGTGATAGCATCAAGCTTTCAGTGAGAACCAGCACTGGCTTTGAACACAGATAAAACAGTGATGTTTTAAGGAACCAAATGATGAAGGAAACCTATCATATCCATCTTTGCTCATGTCACTTCTCTGTATTAACCAACAACTTACACTGAAACTGATGACTTAGAAGGAAAAGGAATGATAATCGATTCTTTATAGTTCTATATATAGTTCTGTCCTTTAGTCCTTCCTTACTCATCAGTAGGCAAAGTAGAAATATTGGTAGAATGTGAGCAAAGCCAGAATTGAAATAATAAATGTGCATCATTTCCACTGTTCTGACTAAAAACAAAATATGCATGAGTTGTGTAATTTCAGTGACTCTTCACATTAATTAAATGCTCTTATATTTGTATTTAAAACTGATAATTATATAATACAAAGGTGGATAGTAAAATTCATGCTAATAAATTTCTTATACTTAGAACATTAAAGAGCACAGAAAAATAATTGTAACAAGCAAGACAAGAGATAGATAATAGAAGTTAGGAAAATTTGTTATTTGACTACCTTTTATGGTACTTCTTTCTTGCATTTCGGACAAGGAGCCCCATATTTTCATTTTGCACTGGGCCCTGAAAAGTATGTAGTCATCTCTTTCTGTCAATTTTAGCCTGAATTCAAATCAAATTTCCTAAGATCTCCTAGTTTATTTGCAACATGCTGCTCCCCAGTCAGATCCAGCCAAAAACCCTTATTCTCCACCACCAGTTCAAGAATAGTGTTCACTTGAGGGTTGGAATCCAGACCACTTTAAGTAAAACAAAGCAACAGATCCTCTGAAGAACCTTGCGGACAGGCAGATTGACTTGTTGGCCATATCTTTTTTAGTTCATTAGGTTTGCAGGAATACTGCCATCCCTGATTGCTTACCTATCAGGAGTAGTAAAATGTCCGAATAATCAGATCAGTTGCATAATTAAATTGACTTTCCATTTATGGCCATGATTTTCCATTATGGACTTTTTGTAATGAGCAGTGGATATGATTAATCAGAGTGAGGCTCAGCATGCTAATTAAGATTACATGTTTTCATACGTAAAACTACAATGGTAATACCAACATCCAAGCATCACTGATTATATAGCAGCATAGAGAAGTTGCTCAATAATGTACATATGTATTTGTACTTAGTCAGTTATGAATCATTGTCCAAATAGCTTTGTGTGATTTCTGTTGCAATCACCTCCTTTAACCTAGAGACCATTTAAAAAGTAATATGGCCATTGTAAAATGCATTGTGAAATAATGCATGCTAGGAAACTACATATATGGTTTATTGGCATAATCATATTCAAAAGAATTCAAGTTGTTCCTTGAATTAATCAGTTTCCTTGCCCTTTTCTTCTTGCCTTTACCATTTTTCTCAAAACTTCAAATCTGAACATTTTCCTTTGTTCTTAAGAAACCACGGGAACTGATCAAATTCTGCTGCAGTGTTTCCAAAACTCTTCTGTCAGTTCACTGTTATGCTTTTTTCCCACCTGATCAAATCAACTTACAGAAATGTCTTGACTTGTAAAATTCATAGAGAGAAATGGACTCACCCACTGCTGAAATGATAACACTAGAAATCGCCATTATAGCAAAGTGAGTGCTGTTGTTTTACTGTGAACAAAAGATCTTCTGGTGGCACAGAATTAAACACTGAATTATTGACCCATGTGCATATTTTTAAAAAGTTATTTTTAAAGCATCTCATACTTATCCTCTATCTATAAAATTTGTATTTGGTTCTATTTTATGCAAGAAGGGTACCAAAAACATACATAAACATTCATAAGTTTGACTCCCCATTCATTCAAAGCACTTATGGTTCTATCTATTTTGGCTTATGTTCCCTATATTATTCGCTAGGACAGAAGAAAAACATACTAAGTGATCTGAGCTTAAGACAGAAAGAACAAGTGCTACCCAAGCAAGTCGATAATTTACATGTACCATGTAAATGCAAGTTTTTGCAGTTATGTCTCAATTATTTATGATTTTAAGGGACAAGGAAGGCACACATGAAAGAATCATAGCATCTCAGGGGTGGAAGTGCTTAAAGGTCAGGCAGTTCAATCACTCATCTGATGGTTAATTTAACTCCATAGCCTACATCTTACACTAGGTAGACTTACAGCATGTGCTTGAATATCTTTAGTGATGGCAAAAGTCTAGCTCATTTCATCCTTGAATAATTCCATTAAATTTTGACTCAATCTAAAGGACAAATCTTCCTATCCCTCTGTAACTTCAACACCTATATTTTGATAGTGAAAGGCAAAGGCCATGCTTTTCCATCTTTGTATTTCTAGTACTAATTACAATGCTCAGCTGACATGTAGTAAGGTTTCACTATTTGTCGAATAAAACTGAAACGCAGAGATAAAAATTGTGTCACCCAGGCCACCTTCTCTCCAGACCAAACATTATGAATTCCTTCAGAAACTCTTCTCTGGTCATAAGTCTGAACTTCCTTATCATTCTGTCACCTTTTCACTGAAGAAGTTATGTCATTTCTTTCTAATTGTGTTTCTCCAAATTGAAGCAGAATGTTACAAGTTATTTTTTTTAATAACTACATAGTATAATGATTCCATCAACCTATACACTACATTTCAAGTAATGCAGTTGTGGATTAAAGCATCCCATCTCAATAGCCACCTCCTTCATCGGGGCACTGAGATCAAACTAAATCCTTTACCCAGGGCTGCTGCTGCTGTAGTACCATGTTTTTCTGAACTATGGATTTTTAAATTTTAATTTTTGTTGACACAAGCACTGAACTGCAGTGAACCTTATTTGGGGCTATAAACCTCTGGAGGCAGCTGGCATCAGACTAGCCCAGGTTTGATCCTGCTACTGCTCATTACTGACTGGGATCTTGGCAAAGACAAGTCTCCTTCTCCAAGTCTTACTTTCCATTGTTAATAGGATGTGAAATGTCCATTACTTAACTATTTTTTGAGGGACAATCAGAAGAAGAGAGGTGCCATTTAGTGATTCAAGAAATACTACAGGAAGAGGAATTTGACAACATTCAAAGCTCTGTTCTAGATGTGTTAAGTTAGATGCCTATTAGATGATAAGATGGTACTATCAGTCAAATAAAAGGCAGAAAACATACCTCAGTTGTTGAGGAGACAGCAAAGATCCAAGCTGGAGATAAAAATTAGGAACTGAAAAGTACACAGGTATGAAGTCATGATAGTTTATAAGTTGCCTAGAGAATGAGACTAGAGAGAAGCATACTTGGACTCTTCAGTATTGGGAAGAAAGCAGGAGACACCAAGAAACAGAGACCCATCAGACTGAAGAGGTTCCCTTAGTGAGTGGAATCCTGGAAAGGAAGAGAGTTTCAAGAAAGAGAATTACCACTACCCTTTGTCAAACTCTGCTAAAAGTTTGAGTAGTTAAAAGATTAATACTTTATCCACACATGCAGCTCCATTGCCTTAGGTATTATGTAGGCCCTCATAAAGTGGTAAATGTTATTTTAGATTTTGAGTCAGTGGTCTAAAGTATTTATTTCATCTTCCACCTTCAATAGTTTGAAACAATCACAGATGTGAAGTAGAAGTCATGACAATGCATAAGAAATGGCCCTCCTGGACTAAAACTGATTTAATAACCAGTTTCTCTGCCCTTTGGAAAAGTTGATTAACCAGTTATGATACTTTTAATGATGGCAATGGTCTCTCCATATTTCTCCCTTTTGCTCCAAGGAATGGCATGGAAGATCTGACTCACTGCCCTGTTGCTGAAGATTATTATTTGTATGCAATTAGTTCTCCAATTTTATAGCCCAGTAAGTCTAAAACAGACAACTGAGTTTATCTGATATGGTTTTTCCATAGTGAATTCATGCTGGCTCCTGATGATTCTTTTAATACTGTACCTAACATCTTTATAATAATGCTTTCTCCAAACTTACAGAAGACTAAAAACAATTTTTCGGATAACATAGATATTTTTTTCTATCACTCTTTTTATCTTTCAAAAATTACACTTTCTCATGTTCAAATTTCAGACTCTTCCTATTACAATGATCATATATATAAATTGGTAACTTGATTTCACTTTGAGCATCTAAGTAGACGCAACTATGGCACAGTCTTAACAAACTGACCTTGGTGTTATCATTACTGATTAAATAGCTCCAATTCTCACTGACTATGAGGTACTGGGCAAGTTACTTAACAGCACTAAGCCTAGGTTTATCATCTGTAAGATGTGAGGCAGTAATTTCCAAATTATAGGCCTTTGTAAAATGTACATGAGAAGTTAAATACAAAAATAACTAAATAGGAAAGTAAAGCAGGTAGCACAATACCTGCCATTGCTATTAAGTATCCAGATCAAATTTCCTAACCTCTTTGGGGCTCCCATTTTCTTCTTTCAAAGGTCATTTTCCCTGCCAGAGAAAGCAAAACCAACCAAATAAGTGTAAATCCTGCTCTCATTTAATCATTTGCTTTAGATCACTGGTACTCAGACAGAAACCCATCCTCCCGTGTTTGTGTGTGTGTTTCTTTCAAACTTTTATAAACCTCTGTTCCTCTGAATCTTTATTTCACTTTTTCTTCGTGTGTCTTTGTCACTTTTTAATCTTCAGTATTTTTGTTCATTTTAAAATCAGAACTAATTAGAAGGTGACTTGTTTTTTTCTTTTTCAGGTAATTCTTTTTCATCCTTGATAAAATAGATGCTAAAGTCAAGTTATTTAATCCTCAAAAAATGTCTCTCTTAACCCAACATTCATTTGGAAACATGGATGCATTTCAATCTTTTCTAAAATCCTGTTACAAGGGAATCTAGTGTATATAACCTTCTGTGCCTAGCCTTCGTTTTGAGATTATAAATTCCAAGTTGAATTGGTTTTCTCGTACCAAGATTTCTATACATCAATAAAAAAAAAAAAAGCTTTGTACACCTTACTGTAAGGGAGGTGACATTGGCTAGCAATCAAGTATAAGGCTTTTAATATGTCATGCTTTTATTTAATGGAGATTTCCAATATATTCTAGTATAATCAAAGCCAATCATCAAGTAGATTTTTCATCAATGCCAATTTTTAATTTACTGTTAGGAATACATGGCCAATTTTCTTCTTCTTACTAGGAAATCCACAGTTGTTGTACAAATAGTATTACCTAGTAATGAAAAGCATGGGTTCTGGAGTCCTCTCACTTAGCTTCATGTGTGTCTTACCACCTGTTTGGTGAGATATAATGGATAACTTGGTGCAGTCCATGCCTCAGTCTCCTTATTTAAAAAAGATGCAGATAATAGTAACAATCATATGATTGTCAGAAGAACTGAATAAGATCAATGTGTAATAATTCTGGCCTAGGGCCTATGACATAATAAGAGCTCAATTAATGGCATCTGTTGATGAATTACTTTCTATTCCCTCTAGGATTTTGTTTTTGTAGCCATTTCATCAAGCATTACATGAAATATGATGAGTCCAAAATGTTCAGATTGCTCATTTATATTCTCTATGATAGAAGTCAATGTAATATACAAAGCATTTATACTACTCAGAGATCTTTAAGCACAAAAACTCAGTTAATTCTGTGTATATTGTTCAACCTTCCCATATAACCTCATTATCTGACAGCTTCACAACTCTATATTCCTCTCTAGACCTTCCTCTGAGGCATAAATAACATCTAAACCATGCCTGGAGCCGGGCGCAGTGGCTCAAGCCTGTAATCCCAGCACTTAGGGAGGCTGAGACAGGAGAATCGCGAGTTCAAAGCCAGCCTCAGCAACGCGAGACGCTAAGCAACTCAATGAGACCCTGTCTCTACATAAAACACAAAATAGGGCTGGGGATGTGACTCAGTGGTTGAGTGTCCCTGAGTTTAATCTCCAGTACCAAAAATAAATAAATAAATAAACCACATATGGTACCACTTGCAACTATGGTTTATTTCAGTTGCTTTTTCCTTTGGCACTGTGGTTCATTGCCTTTTATAAACGAATGATCAGGAGTGGTAGAACTGCACTTAAGCCTCAACACAGTCTTTGGTCAAACTCTACCTGGCTTCCTATCTGACCTTGCTTCTGTGGTACTAACAATATAAACATTCACTGTTCTCATACTTATGCATTCTGTTACTCCATCAGATCTTATCAACTTGAAGAGTTTTCCTACATGTTCTGATGTAACTCAAGTTACTCAACTAATTTCCATATCTTTGTCTCCTTCAATTTAGTGGAATTCTCTTTGGAACAATATTGTGTGCTCAACAGCTACTATATTCCTACTATAATATTGATTTTATTGCAGGTTGAAATGATAAAATATTAATTATAAGTAGACTAGAAAGTTAGGTATGTATATTATAATCCCTGAGGCAGCAACTAAAACTTGATGCAAAAAGATACAAATAGCTAATGGATGAATTAAACTGAAACATTAAAAACACTCAGGTAATTCAAAAGAGGACAAAAAAGATAACAAAAATCAGAGATATCAAACAGAGAAATAATAAGAGGCTAGACCTAAGTACAAACATCAGTAACTATTCTGAATATGAATGTTCTAGATGTAGCAATAAAAGATATTGTCAAGCCGGGTGTGGTGGCTCAAGCCTGTAATCCCAGCACTTAGGAGGCTGAGACAGGAGAATCGCGAGTTCAAAGCCAGCCTCAGCAATGGCGAGGTGCTAAGCAATTCAGTGAGTCCCTGTCTCTACATAAAACACAAAATAGGGCTGAGGATGTGGCTCACTGGTCGAGTACCCCTGAGTTCAATCCCCAGTACCAAAAAAAAAAAAAAGATATTGTCAAATTAATTCTAAAAGAAACAAACAAAACATGCTGTCCACAAAACCCACTTTAATTATAATGATAGAGTGAAAGTAAAAGTGTAAAAAAAAAAAGATATCATACAAATAATTAATCAAAGGAAAGCTGCATGGGCTATATTAATGTGGCAAAATATACATTTTTCTATAAGGTGAATTGTCAGGGATGAAGAAATGGATTACATAATGATCAAGTCTATTTCTTAAGACATTTCAAACCTGTGCACACACAGAGCTTAGAGTTTATGAAGCAAAAACTGATAGAACTGAAATTACATCCCTTGCATCTTCTCCTTGTACTCTACATGTAACTGATAGGACAAATTAGCCCCCAAACAGCAAGGACTATACAAGACCAGAGAAACATCAAATAGTGTGACCTAACAGACTCTATGGAACGCTCTACCAACCAATGTACAACTTTTTGAAGTGTATTTGGTACATTCACTCAGGTATACTGCATTCTGGGCCATATATGGAAATTAAATAACACACTTCTAACTTCCCTGACTACCTCTTTGGTATGCTTATGTACATAACATGGGATAGCAGTGAGAACAACTTCTTAAAGGCACTACTGGTAAGTTACTAATTTAAAACTTATAAACTTTCAAACTCATATGTACTTTTGAACTACCTAAAATTAACATTTCTTAGTGTATCCATCATACAGGCACAAATTAATATTGAAATATAATTTTTACTTCAATTCCAGGGTAAAAAAAAGTACTAACTTCAGAATTAAAGTAGATATCTCTTTCAAACAAGTATTATTGACTAATAAAGATGAGTATTACCCATTCATTACAGATGCCTATTCTTCAGGAAAACACTATTTGTTATAATAAAATTTACTTTGGGTGCTTGAAGGTAATTCTGATCCTGGTATTCATAAATTATCCCTTAATCTTTGTATCTTCAAATGAGAGAATTTTATTACAGTCATCCAGACCATGGTTATTACTCTTTCTGACCATCATGATCTTCTGTTACAAACTCTCTTTCTCATTGGCTATCCAGGGCCACCATTAACACAGGACCCCTTCTTGATTAATAACAGAGGAGCTCAGAATGTGTTTTCTCATCTTCAGCTTCCCAGTGTTGATCAAATACTCTTGTTTTACAAGAAGTAGTTTCCTCATAGGGCTGTGAGTGTGTCTGCATAATTTTTCATCAAGGCGATAATGTAGGATCCTAAATCACAAGCATTCTTTGCAAGTCCCTTAAGTGTGGTGTAATTTGGAACCGGCAATCCATTTCAAATTTGGAAAATTAAAGGGGAAATAGCCAAGCACAAGTTACATGAGCAGGCCTGACTCTCACACCTGCAATTTCAACCAAATGACATAAAATGCCAAGCCATTATTCTTCCAATTTAGCTTCCTCAGCTTTCATGTTCAAAACCAAATTCATTCTAAAAGTAATCAAATCAGATAAGGACTGCAGAGGGGGGAAAATGCTAATGATGTAGTCAGAGGAAACAGTTGGAGGGTTCTGGTGTTTTAACATTCAGGTTATCTTATAGAGCATATTTTAAAATGATTTTTCCAGGTTAGTTTAATTGGAGTATCAGAAATCCTTTCATCTGTTTTGACAATTGAAATGATGATGTGCAGCCTGCACTGTGTTTATGCTGTTAGAGATGGGAACATCCATATTGATGCTCCAGCTACTGAAAATTTAAAAGGACAGCAGCAGCTAAAGGCCGATTAGCCATGGAGAACATTAGCTTCGATACTTCTTATACGGAGCCAGACATTACGTCAAGCATGACAAGCACTCTAGCAGAAAAGTATTAGTGGCCTCGGAGGCTCGGGCTTACCTTAAGTCATTTCATTAAAATACAAAATCATGTTGACCTAATTTTTAGACAGGTTTCAAAGAGCAGAGATTTCCTCCTTTGCCCTACCTTCCTTTTTCTCCCTCTCCATCCTGCTATAACTCTGGGGAGTTTGCCAGTTTCAAGTCATTGCAGAGAGCCAATCCCTTTTATTTTAATCAAGGTAGAAGCACCGGCTTTAAATGCTTTCTCCCCTCATCACCAAACATGTATGCTGAGGCTCTTCATTGGCATGAGAACTTTCAATCGCAGTAACTCTTAATGTCCTTGGGGAGAAGAGAGCTACTCAGCATTCAGTGGAGAAGCCGGAACCGCCTGGATCGGTCTCATTATGTAGGCCATATGCAATAAGCCACGGTACCTAACAGCTGCTGGTGGTAGGATTAAGGGGAAAATATTTAATTTGATGCCGGGGCACGTGCGCGTGATTTCAGCTGTAGCTCTTACCTGCTCCCTAGGGTGTGTGTTAGATATATGGTATAACTCAGAAATCATTTAATTGTGTCAACACAATGTTAGGATGTTTGTTTAAAGTAAAAATTAGTTTTTGCAGCATAAATTGATTAGTTGACAGGCTATTTGACTGTCACAGAGGCTACTTGATACAAAGAAAAAAACTGGCTTGGTTAATCTGAGCAAAGGGGAACAACTCCTTTGAGAGCAGGGGAAATACAAGCAATGTAAATTCGGATTAGTCTTTGTGTTCTGTAAATCAATAAAACAACAGGGAAGTGTGGAGAATAGGCTAGATCATCTATCAAACCGGTTTTTATTGTGTTTCTATTTCTATCCCTAGTAAACATGTGCCTTCAGTTTCCCGTGAATAAAAGCATTTGACAAAGGAATAAAAATGGACTGGAGTTCACTGTAGATGCAGTGCCAGTGACAAAAGGGAGGGGTGGGGGAAGTGGCAAGTAAAGATGAGAATCAGAAAGGCTGCTTCCTGCAATCTCAAAGCTAGATCATTCTAAAATTCTCAGGTGACAGGTGGTGAAAGTGAAGATAGATTTTGTATATCTACTGCAATGAAGACTGCACCTTATGCAGAATACTAATCAAGTTTTTTTTTTTTTTTGAGGCAACTGCATTGTCTTAACAGGCTGTAAAAGGAACAGAGGTGCACACATGCACACACACAAAAGAAATCAGTTAGGAGGGCTTATGTAGCAACCAAGATTTCTCCCCACCAATCGCTTTCAATCACAGAAGAAATAACTCACGTGCTGAAATAAGAAAACACTAATTTTGTGGCCCAGTGAAGGGCCCTGCTCTTTTTTAAAAAGTCCTCTTGTTCTTTAAGCCCCTTTTAGAAGCAAGTATTTCACCTGATTGCTTTAATTGAGGGAAATCCTTTTATCTGTGTTGACAGTCTGCATTTTCATGGTGTTTTACCTTTTGGTGCATACAGAATCCCATTTTAAGACCGCCCACCCCAAGCTGTACAGTGCACTGAGATACTGTGGAGAATGAGGGAGAGAAAACGCAGGTTTTAGAATGGAGGAGCAGCACGTTATATTGCAGTAGAAGAGGCGTGCAAGGCAGAGCGCTACAAATCTTCCCTTCCGAGTGTTTGAAAGATGGGGCGTCTTTGTGGCATTATCTTCCCAGGTGCCCCAGATGGCACAGTGTACTTCTAATGGAAAACCATTCATCTGGCCCTGGGACTGTACGTGTTGTACATCACGATAGTTCATGGAGGAAACGAGCTCAGACAGCTTCAGCAGAAGGCGCGGAGCATGTGGTTGCAAAGGCATAATGGAAGAGAGACACAAAAGGGCAGGCAATGAGTCAGGAGCCGGGAAAGGAGAGAAGGAGGCTGTTATTTCTGTGTAATTCCCCAGGATCCACTCCGGCTCGGGTTGGCAGTGAGAAAAAACAATTCAATTTGAAGGTGGTTCAGGGTAAATGAACCAGGGAATTGAGCTGCTGGAATCTAATTAGGGACCCCCCAAATTACTACTACCTGCCCAGCAGAAAAGTCAAATGGCTACCCCAGCCAAAAGAGTTAAGGGAAGTTGGCAGAATAGGCAGTCCAGAAGGAGAAGGTTTGCAAACCTTCCAGATGCTATCTCTAAAACTCTTAGAAGTGATTAAAAAATGCAAATATCATAGGAACAGAAGATTGCAAAGCAGAAAGTGTGGCCAGGAGAAGGGCAGGTGTGTGTTCTGAGATCTGACAGTCTGGCAGCATTTCCACCTGCTCTGGGGAAAGGCGAAACCTTTGTATTCCCATCTTCTTTCTCAGAACAGTGTTCCCTAACAGGAAACTTCATGAGAACATGGACCTATCTCCCTCTCACACTGATAAAGCAAATTCCCCAGCTCCAGAGAGCTGCTCAATGCTATTGGATAACATCAAAGGAGTAAAGATAGCATTGGCCCTCTGAACTGCCACTCATTGCCTGACATCACAAGATTCAATTCCACCTTCTGATACCTGTTTATTCTAAGGGAAATCTACCTTTAGACTTTATGTGTTTCTCTTTAAGAAGATATACGGTGGGATCTCTGGACATGGTGTGGGGAAAATGGAACTAGACCCAGAGTCAAGACATACCATGCATTCCTGATGCTCAGTATTACAACCTGTGTAATACTGGGAAGCTATTTTGAACGTCATTTTTAAGCCCATTTGTCAAAAAAAAAAAAAAAGGAATTGATTACAAAATCTTTAAGATCTATTCCAGCTTCTAAATCTGAGGCTCCTCAATCAAGGCACATTTTGTTAGTGTTTTCTCAATTAAAAACAGACCCATCTTCGTATAAAGACCACAGAATTAACCCCTAGAATAATAAAAGACCCAGCAGCTGCTGTCACCTTTGAAACTGATTTTATAGCTCCAACTTCAAACCCTTATTCATATACAACAAATCAAAATTTACATAAAAGGCAAATTGTGCTTTTATTTACTGTACGATTATCACCACTGCAACTGCTGATTTCTCCCCAAAGCCTTGTAACTACAGTTGCCTAGATTTCATGTAGATCCCTGAGGGCAGAAGAAAGCCAATAAATCCAAAGGAAATAAGCAAAATGGAATATGTTACCCTTTTCTGCTGTAGCCAGGAATGTAGAATTTATGTTTCAAGATGTCAATTAAATGAGCAGCTATAGCTCCCCCACTGAATAAAGCAGGCTCTAAACTTAACCGTGTATAGGCATGAAAACAGAACACATTAGCAAAAAATAAAGGTAGCTAATCATGGCATACTTGAATAGAAAAAATAAAACACTATCACAATCTGTCTATGCCTTAAAATGGGATTGCCTTACTATGTTAATGTCAGGCTGGTTCCCATGTCACCTAACATATTAGGTGAATTCCTAGAACCATCTGTGGGAGTGTACTCAGGAATCCAAAGCTTACTCTATTACTTGTCTAAGCCAATCTAGTAATACTTAAGCAGAGGAACTTTTAATAGGAAAAATTATGGTTCACCCTCAAAACAAAAATGTTCAAAGTGTATCCATTCTTTGTATGAATAATTGAAAATGTCACACATTATATGCTGATACTTTAAAAGGTAGCAATGTAACTTCGCATTTGTAAAGTTGTTTTTTTTTTTCCTTTTCTTAATTTAAATCAACCAAGGTGGGGTTGGGAGTCAATAGTACTTCAATAAAATCTGAATGATCTGAGTGATGGCAACTGACACACACCATTTTTCCTTATCCTATTAACTAATAAGTCAGTCTTTCCCTGCATGTAACTCTTGCAGTTAATAAAGTGGCTCATTTAGTTGTCACCAGAACAATGTAAGTGAAAAGACTAGATTTAGAGAGCAGGGCAGTGGCAAGGGCAAGATGCCAGAGCACAGCTCACATCACCCTGTCACAGAGCAGGGAACAGATCACAGTAGCCCCAGGGTATTCCTTCTGATTTGTAGGTTTTCTCTGTAATCAATGCTGACAGATTTTTTTTTCCCCCAGTCAGAAACCTCCCTTATACTCATTCTAGTACCACAAGAACAGACATTCAGGACCAGGGCAAAGTTTCTAGTTTCTCTGCCAATATACCCTGTTTTCCATCCCAAACCTATTTCCCAACCCCGCTTTTAAAAAATCAAAACAAAAAATTTGGCCGGTTGTGGTGGTGCACGCCTGTAATCCCAGTGCCTCAGGAGGTTGAGGCAGGATGATCACAAGTTCAAGGCTAGCTTCAGAAACTTAATGCAGCTCTAAGCAACTTAGTGAGAACTTGTCTCAAAATAAAAAAATAAATGAGGTTGGAGATGTGGCTCACTGGTAAAGGGCCTCTAGGTGCAATCCCTAGTAGACAAAAAAATAAAAATAAAAACTAAAAAAACTCTGGAATAGCAAATCAATCTAGAACGGTGTCTACATAAATCTCAAAATGTAGTTTGTATAATTTTGACATCCCTCTATGCTGCAATTATAAGTCCACATAATTGACTGTATTATCTACTCAAAGGCTGATGGTGAGAAAGGGATTGCTCACTTAAAAGTGGTCATCCACTCCAATTAGCTTAATCATTTGACCTTAACCAGTGTGATTCAGTTATTTGAATCATGAAGCAGACAGATTGGATTGAACATTTTCAAATTGATCTTTTTTCTCCATGATTAACTTTAATGATGACATAAATAACAAATGTGATGCAGAATGGATAAACTGGTGACTTTCTAAGGAATCCTTGTTTTTCAGGATCACCAAAGATTACTCTGTGTAATAAATCCAATTGAAAAATTTATTAAGCATTTCTAAGCTCAAGATGCAGTATTAGACACCGAAGCAGCACAAAGATGACTCAGACCAAGCTCCTGACCTCAAGTGTTCCATCTCTGGCAGAACACAAGTACCATACACCGGTATTTGCACAGCAAAGAACAAGAGAATGGGCTGAACAAAGTTGCAATAATAAGTAATGAGAACAATTAATTTCTAGATAAAAAAGGAAGAAAAGGCTTGAGCTGGACTTTGGAGGATGACAAAAATAATTAGGAATAGCAAAATGAAATGCCTTCAGGGCCAACCAAGTGACATAAATATGAGAAGTTCAAAAGAGGCAGAGCCTGCGGCAGACGCACCATCAATGCCCCACCAAAAGGATTTGCAAGTCAATTTTAAAACTTACTTCTTGGCAACTAAATTATACCTGTGGGTAAGATTTGACCTTCCTTGGCCATGTGTACTTCATCAAGAAGGCACTGCGCAATGAAGCAGCAGAATGAGCCACGCTAGTGATTGTGTGCTCCTGTCATTTTCCTCTCTCAACCCTCTGTTTATCTTAATCCTATAACCTCTGGACCTTAGAGCAAATATGTTAGGAAGAACTGGGGCTGACACACTGGGACCTGTCACTCAATTCATTTCCCAGTGGTCTAGCCTTGCCCCCCAGTACCCATGCCCCCTCAAGGTAGCTCAGAGTTTGGCACAGAATTCCTAAGGTCTTCCTCAGGCTCAAATACCTGGTTTGCAACCAGCCAGTCATCCAATCTACAGCAATCAATTACATAAACCACGCAGAATTAGCATTCAGTTGTTTTAGATTCCATGTTTTAGTGAGATCATGCGGTATCTTTCTTTCTATGCCTGGCTTACTTCACTTACCATTATTCCTCTGGGGCTATCTATATTATTGCCAATGACAGTATTTTATTCTTTTTATGGCCGAATAGTATTTCACTGTGTAGAAGACACATTTTTGTTTGTTTTGAAATGAGATCTTGCTATTTTGTCTAAACTGGTCTTGAATTCCTGGGTTCAAGTAATCCTCACACCTTAGACTCATGAGTAGCTGAGATTATACCTCCGCTGGCTATATACCACATTCGTAGGGTGAATATAGTTAACAGAAAAGCATATCTCAAAATAGGTAAGAGGTTTTGCATATGCTCACCATGTATAAATAATATGTTTACGATAATGGATGTGCTAACTATGCTGATTTGATTATTACACAGGAATTCAATACAGGAATTGCAAAAAAATCATCTAACCTGTACTTATCAGAGCCTGAAGTTCTGACCCAAGCCCCAGACCAGTATAGTAAATGTGTCACCTGTCAACAGACTTCTCTGATGCTAACTGCCTGCAAATCTCCTTCATCTCTGAACATTGCCTGCTGTGCTAGGATCCCATGGCTATTCACCACCAAACATCAGGATGCCCACAGCCTCAGGACTTCCTGTGGCTGCTTGCCAGGGCTACTTCTAGTTACTTGTTGGTGTACACTAGGGTAACCGCCCATCTGGCTCAATCTTCCCAGTATCTGTGTCAAGTCTACCCTAGCAGAATTGGACCGACCATGCCGGGGACATCTAGTTCCATAACCCAGCCCTTTCTTTTGACTCACCCTTCCCTTGTTCACAAAGTCTCGCTGAGGTGCTGAGATATGATGAAATGATCTATTCAAAGCATCATGGAGATAATCTAATAAATATTCATTGTCCCCACCATGTGACAGACCCTGTTCTAGGCTTTGAAGATTAAATCATAACAAAATAGATACAAGCCCCTGCTCTATGGAGATGACATTTTTGTGAGGTAGACAACAAATAAGACTAATAAGTAAAACACATTGTGTTTTACAGTGATAAGTGCTAAAAAGAAAAAGATAAGCAAGAAAACAAAAATTGCCATGGGGATAGCATGCTAAAATTTTAGATTGGGGGGGAACATCTCTGAAGGGGAATTTTGAGTAAAAATCCAAAGGACATAAGGAAGTTACTAGAGGCCTTTCTCAAGAAATCCTTGTAGGCAAGGAAACAGCGCCAAGTCCCTGAGTGGGAACAGTCTCCAGTGTCTCTTTACCTCCCTGGAGGCCTCCCTGGAGCAAACAGAACTAAGGGTCAGGCAGGAGTAGGTACTTTTCAGTAATCAAAAAGATATGGTTTTATTCTAAGAGGGATGAAAACTACTGGCAAGTTTCAAGCAGAGAAGTAACAGGGTCTGAATTAACGACTGCACTCACCAGAAGGCCAGTTACCAGGCAAATGTGGTGATCCAGGACCAAGATGAGGGTGGCTTAGACTAGATTTATGTAGTAACTGCCAATGACGCTTGAAAAAAGAAATGGGAAAATATATTAAGATCCAGATGAAGGAGGCCTTGAATAATAAGCTAACCAGACTTTATTTTCTAAGTTGATGGAAGGAACTTAAGTGTTTAAATTTAAGAAAAGATATTTAGGAGAAGAACTTCAGCAGGATACTGAAAATTTGAGGATAAAACAGAATGTTAGCAGGCTCATGTGTTTTACTAGGTAAAAGATAATATAGAGCTGGGTGTGGTGGTTCATGCCTGTAATCCCAGCAAATTGGAAGCCTGAGGCAGAAGACTGCAAGTTCAAGGCCAATCTGGAGACTTCAGTGAGACCTGCTCTCAAAAACTACAAAGGGATATGGATGTAGTTCTGTGCTAGAGTTCTCCTGAGTTAAATCTCTAGTACCCGTCCATGCCCAAGAAAAAAGGTAATATAGAACTCAACCAGGTGAGTGTAAGAAAAAGACTCCCAACAAAGTCCACTGTAGGACAAGCTAGTAGGTTTTAACAATCTTGATGTTCCCAGTGTCCTCCATGGTGCCTAGAGCCTGAGAAACTCAGTACATGTATTCATTCATTCACCCCAAAAATGTTTACTAAATGGCTTTAAAAGACAGATGGTCATATTAGTTTCCCAGAGCTACCATAATAAGTTTACATAAACACGATCACTTTAAACAACAAAAATTTAGTATATTTTTTGTTTTTAGTTGTCACATAGCAAGTGTACATATTTATTGAGTTGAGAATAATATTTAGACATTCATATATAATGTATCATGATCAGATCACGAAAACTAGCAACACCCATCATCTAAAAGATGAATTCCATTTATCATTTGTGGTGGAAATATTCAAAATCCTAATAAGAATTGTAAAATATATAATTATTACCATAGTTATGCAACCATGCTATAGAACATTAGAAGTTATTCTTCCTTTCCAACTGCACCCATGCACCTGCTAACAATCCTTTCTCCATCCCCCTCCCCAACTTCTAGTAACTACCATCCTACTCAATTTCTAAGAGATCAGCTTTTAGAGATTCCACGTGATTGAGATTATGCAGTATTTACTTTTCTGTGGCTATTTCACTTGTTAATATCCAGTTCCATCATACTGTCAAAAATGACAGAATATCATCCCTTTTTATGGCTGAATGGTATTACATTATGTAATGTATCATGTTTTCTTTATCCATTCATCAGTTGACGGACATTTAGGTTGCTTCTATCTCTTGTCTATTGTGAATAGTGCAGCAACAAACATGGGAGTTTAGATGTCTTTATGACATATTCATTTCCTTTACTTTAGATACATACCCAGTAGTGGGGTCACTAAATAACATGACAATTCTATTTCTAGCCCCCCTCACCAGGAAATCCCAAACTGTCTTCCATAATGGGTGTGCTAATTAACATTTGCACCAGCAGCATATGAGAGTACTTGTTTTCCTATATTCTATTGTTTTTTAATTTTTGTCTTCTCAATAATAGCCATTCTAACTCGGGTGAGACAGTATCTTTTTGTGCTTTTCATTTGAATTCCCCTGATGGTTTGTGATGTTCAGTATTTTTTCATATACTCATTGGCCATTTGTACATCTTCTATTGAGAAATAACTATTCAAGTGATTTGACCATTTTTAAATGAAATTCTTTTTTGTGTATGTCAAACTATCCTTGCATCCTTGAGATAAATTCCACTTGATACAGTGTATAATACTTTTATGTGGTATTAGATTAAGTTTGCTAATTTTTTGTTAAGAAGTTTTGCATCTATGTTCATGAAGGATATTGGTCTATAGCTACTTTTCCATGTCTCCCTCCCTTCTACTGTTCTTATTTCTTCTTCTTCTTTTTCTGTGTTGTCTTTATCTGATTTTAGAACCATGGTAATACAGGCCCTGTAGAATGCATTTGGAAAAGTTCCCTACCTTCAAAACAGACTTTTTTTTTTCTTTCATAGTTGTAGAGACCAGAAGTCCAAAATCAAGGTGTCAGTGATCCATGATCCTTCCAAAGGTTCTTGGGAGAATCCTCCTTGCTTTTTCTAGCTTCTGGCATCTCCTCGCATAAGAAATAACTTCATCTTTGTCTCTTTCTTCACATGATCTTATTCCTTGAATCTACCTCTTTTCATTCTCTTATGAGAACACTATACCACTGAGTTTACATCCCACCCTAATCTAAGATGATTATATCTCAAGAATCTAACATTAATTATATATACAGAGATCCCACTTCCAAATAATATTACATTCACAGGTACCAGAGATTAAGATTTTGACATATCTTGAGGCCTTCCATCAGTTTATCACCTTTAGATTTAATAAACACACGCCTCTAGAATCAAACTGATCAGTTTACACTCCAATTCTGCCACTTAATATCAGTGTTTCCTTGGCTATGTATCCCCTCTCTACCTCACTTTACTACCTATAAAATGTGTTTTATATAGCAACTGAAAATTTCATTAACCAGCTTATATAAAGTATAAGCACTTAAAACTTCCTGACCAGTAGTAAATACTCAAAGGTTTATTATTATTATAAGATATTATATATGCATCCAAGTTTCCAGAGGAGAGACATAACAAATTTATGATTTTCACAAGGAACTTGCAATCTTGAGAAAGAAACATAAGCAAAATATTTTATCTACGTAGGGCTGCCAGGGGCCAAGATGAAGTCAGGAAAAGTGAGTTGAGGCACATTTTGAGAACGTGTAAAAGTTAATCCATTCAATCCACAGTACTGAAAAAAAAAAAAAAAGGTAATCCAATACAGAAAGACATTGAAGATGGAAATGATAGGAGCAGATGTGAGTTTCAGGCTGAGACAGCAACATTTGCAAAAGTGTGGAGACAGGAGAGACACGGAGGGTGTTGTCAGTTTAGGTAACCACAAAAGATACACTAAAGAGAGAAGAGAACACAGCCACAGAACGTTGGGAAAATAAGCAGGAGTCATACCATGAAAAGCCCTTTGTATTGAGCTAAGTAAGGAGTCCATATCTGTCCTGGAGGCAGTGAAGAGCCACAAAGAAATCAACAGGAAAGAGGAACACAGAGAGGAGGTGATCTTACATCCCAGAGCTGCCTCTCCAGCCAAAGACAACCAAGAAAGTCTTGTCATGTGCCACATCAGTGAAAAGCCCCCAGTGCTTGCTTATTAACATACATAGTTTACATTTGCTTTATCCATGAATGGCCACAGGAAAATTTGTACCAGTATAAAACCCATAGAACTCTAAAATACTGATGTATAGTTAATCATAATTTTAAGTTATTCCATTATTCATTCATAAAACATTTTGCAGTCATTTAAAAACTATCGTTTTCAATAAAAGAAACATGATTTTATATTTTCCTAACTTGAAAATATGAGCTTGTGAAATTTCTTATTAAAGATTATATGTTAACAATTGGTAAAAAATTAACACTTTTGAAAATAACTGATGCTGTAGAGAGAATACATTGAATATAAATTTTGTTTTGGGAGACAACTATTCAAAATTCACTTTATTTGGATACTTAGCAAAAGTGGCTGTGGTAGTTGAAAACATACCTCTCAAAGATACATGCATTCAAGACAGAAGCCATCACATTAATTTTTTGTTCCCAACTACTAATTTTATATTTGTGAAATTCATCTTGTACATTTTTGTCTTCCCTAGAAGATTCACAAAAAAGATTTGTCTTCCCTAATGTGAGTCAGTCAGTTATACTGGAAAACTAATTGGAATACTTATCATTTCTCCATTTTTTTGTTTGTATTCTTTTCTTATGAAGATAATTGTAGATTCACATACAGTTGTAAGACATAATACAAAGAAATCCCTTATACAATTTGCCTAGTGCCCTCTACTAGTAACAGTTTACAAAACTACAGGCTAGTATTACAATATGGTGTGTTCTGATGAGTACAAGTAAAATTGAGGAAAGTATTTGTACACTCCTTGTGTGTGTGTGTATTGCTAAGGACTGAACCCAAGGCCTTGTGCATGCTAGGCAAGCATTCTACCACTGAGTAATACTCAGAGCCCCAATATTTATTAACAAAGGTACTCAGGTAAAAATAAAAATCAATTTCTTTCAAATTTTTGGAATTAGTTAAATTCCATTTCAAAAATATTTATGAGAATGGATACAACAGTTGTTATATGCGGCACAGATTGCTTGACCAATTATTATAAAATATGAATGTAAAATATGAATAAAAACATTAATGAACAAAATTTATATTCAATGTATTCTCTCTACAGCATCAGTTATTTTCAAAAGTGTTAATTTTTTACCAATTGTTAACATATAATCTTTAAGAAATTTCACAATAAGTACGCTTTTTTAAAAAATATCTCCTGGTTAATTACTAATAGGACACTTTTCACAGCTAATACCCAGTATGGTAACTGTCTCTTTATAATATAAAACTACCTAACTTAAGTTAGATAACAACTAAACATGTGTTATCAGATAAACAGTGAACTTTAGTACAAAATATTTTCACAGTTATGTTTCATCTCATTAAGAACTTTTGGAGATTTAGAAATTTAACTTAAGATAGTATACATCAAAAAGGAAAACACAAACTGCATATGGAACACTAAATGTAATGTTTTGTTGTTGCTCTGGTCCACAGGGTAAGAATAATGAAGTGTGTGCCAGGTACCTCTGGATCCTAAATTGAGGTGCTAGTCTACCTATAAAACATATACTAAGAGATTTGGAACTAACTCCATGTCTATTAGTTCCTTATTTACAATTGAATTGTTTTAATAGGGGATAGGCTAAAAGAATTGTAGAAAAAAAGTGTCGGTGGAAGAAATGTCATGAGGCTCTGTCCCCTACCAAGGGCAACGTGAAGGGAGCTCTGAAATCACAGAAGGACATTTCAGGACAACTCTTCAGAGCACTCTGGGCTTTGAGGAACCCCGGAACTAGTAGTGACATTCAAAATGCTCTGATGTCAGAATAAGGACAGGTAGCTGCCCTAGGATGGTCTGCACTTCCTGAGTTGTTAAGGCAAAAGACACGTGGATTTTCCACAGATCAGAGCAGCTCATCTTGAGACAGCCAGCTCCAAGGAGCTACAGAGAGTGGAAGAACACAAAGCAGGAGGGGAGACCTTTTATATCAGATGATGGTTTGCAATTTTTATATTAAACTGGATTGTATATTTTATTATCTGAGAATACCCAGAGAAACTCAGGAACCTTCCCTGCCCTAGATTTCTTCCTGGAGCCGAGAGAGAGAAGCAATAGCACATTTGCAGAGTCTGCCAGACAATGTCTATTCACCTCAACATGCCAAGGAAAGGCAACCACACTTTATGACTGGGGAAATCTGTTTAATTTTTTTAAATTAAAACAGTCCTAGGAACATAACAACTACTCAATAGACATTTATTATTTGATTGAGAACTGTAAAACTTTTAATAATCTTTTCTTATTCATTTAGTGTGTTGCTGGCAGACTCTACAACTCCCAACTTTTATTGAATACACTGGATCACATAGCTTCTATCCTTTATGGCTTATTTTCCATTGGAGAAAACTTGTTTCCTCAGCACAGACCAAATAATGAGGCTCATAAAGCTTGCTCTTTTTAAAGCATTTATAGTAAAATAATTTAGTTCTCTGAGTTTGTACATTTTCCCCAACAGAACCAAGTTTTCTTTGGTAGGTTGTTCAACTAAATAATGTTGTAATGAATAATGAATAACAGCAATCTACTGCATACAAGTAGATTTTCTCAGACAGTTGCATATGGTAGAAAAGTGTTTTCAGAACGAGTAGGCCTGGGGAATATTCAGAGTGTTCAATAATGCAAGAGCAGAAAGATTGAAACTTTCTTTTGATTCAATACTGTTTGGAAGCTAGTGTGGCTGGACAGAGAATGAATATGAACTTTAAAGAACTGGAAATTGTATTTAGATGGGATAGCACAAGAGTGTAAGTCGTAACTGATTCTTCTGCCTAAATTATATGAAAATAATTCTCAAATTCGCCTCTTCCTTTAGGACTAAGAACCCCTCCCTGGCCTTATACTGTTCCCCAGGCATAATCCAGTGGTCCTCCTCTGAGCAGTTCCAGTTTTTACTTTATTTTTACCTCATGGCTAGCACAAGGTAGCTCTATCTTGAATTGCTCATTTTTGTTCACTTGTTGTGAGTACTGTTCCTGCAACTACCATTGTGTGCTTGATATATTATTGTGGGAAAAAGACTATACATATATTTCTCTATAGTCCCTATAGTACTTAGCACCTTACTATTTAAAGGAGTATAAGACTCATTGGTTAGATTTCTTTCCACTTCTTTTTGTTATTTTGGGTACTTTGGATTGGCAAAAGACAAAGATACGAAAATCAAGGAAGGAGGGGTAAATCCTGATTCATATACACTGTGTCTGTAAGCCAGAGGTGTGAATAGGTGGCTCCTCTAGTCCATACATAATTGGGATCTTCCAGCAATTTCTGACATACACTACATACCTAAACAAGTTGAGAAAACTTACTAATGCCTACCTAGCCATCTCAAAAGGGATGCAGATAAAAAATGTAATTTATAGAGAATATTCTATGAAATAGATCTAAAAATTCAATATTTAAGCTTATCCTTGATAATTAAATATTCCCTCACTTATACATCATATCTCAGCTATCAAAGAGAATATCAACTTTGTAATTGCTGAATTAATGTAGTTATAAAAATTTAATCTGATGATACAATTGTCATATTTTGCCCAAGATTGACTAGTCCTGTACCACAGTTAGTATTATGGCCATATAGTGCCCTCAGCAAGTCAGTAATAAATAACATGTATACTATAGAATATATATGTATGTATACCTGTTGCACTTAATTGCATTTCTTTTTCCCACAAACAAAAATTATAGGACATATCTTGTGAAATTTTATACATTTCAATCAGTTTAACATAATAAAAACAGCTCTAGACTGTAAGCCTCCCAAAGCAGAAGCCCTATTTTTGCTGTAGATCTGTGAAGACCAAGTTGGGCACTCTTTATACAAAAGTCTCTTCATAATTGTTGGGAGCTGAATAGAGAGTAGAATAATAACTGGGCAGAAGAGAATGTGTTGTTATTTTGAATGACTTTATGAAGCTTCTCTGCAGATATTACTTCAGCATTTTACCTTGTGAAATCAACAGGAAAAAAAACAAGGGCCCTCTATTCTTAAATCAAACAAAGCACAGATGTGTTCAGCTTTCATACTCTTTTTTTTAATCTTTGCCATTCTGTACCAGATAACAATTCTTTAGTTAGTGCAGAAAGAAACAGGTTGTTTTAGTAATTAGCCATCTTCCGATTCTTTTTCTCTTTGCCCCTTCTTTAATTCTTTGCAAGTCATATGTCTTGTTAACATGGACAAATTATACTAGAGACTCAACCAACAAAGAATAACAGACGGAAGTAAAAATAAACTAATTCCTCTGACCTCATCTACTGGAAATATATTGTCTTTTGAAATAATCGCTGTAGAAACAGGAAGTCATTATTGGTTGAAAGCCTGAGAATATGCTTTAGAGGTAAAGGTTACATTTGGGGATCATAAAAATATTTGTACACTATATAATGCCAAGGTGGCTATATCCCAATCATTTGTATATAATAACTCTGTGAAAG
>CM053401.1:65577793-65615424 GCA_028644305.1 Xerus rutilus
AAGGAGCCAGGAGAATTGTGAAGAAATCCAAGAACAGTAAATAAACCTCCTGATAACAGGAAAATATGAAATAAACAGGTCTCATAATAAAATAGGAAAAAAAGATGAGCTAAGTAAAAATTGAATTACAAGAATCACAAGGAAAGTTAGTTAAATGTGTCTAAAAATCCAGAAATCATACCAAAAAAAAAAAAGATGCACAAAATCAAACTCAGAAATTAAAAACTTCTCTTAGGCTAAACAAAACAAAAGCATTGTAAGCAAAGACAAATGTTAAATGATAAAACTGGAAAACTGTTAACCCATATTTCAATCAAAGGAGCAGTATTCCCAGTATTTAAAAATATCTTAGATATCAGTAAGAAAAGAACCAGCAATAGAAATATGAGCAAATGTCATGAACAGAAAGTTAATTTAAAAAGGCAACATATATGAAAAGATGCACAACTCCGTTTATAGCAACGGAACATAAATTAAAACCATCCTGGCATTTGATTTTTACCTATTACAAAACCAACATTTTGATTAGCTACTTCATTGGCAGGGCTGTAGGAAAAGGGCACTTTCATGCATTGCTGGTAGGAGTGCCCTGCAGAGGGCAATTTTTGGCATATTTCACAAAATGACAAATGCACTTAGTATCTGACCCAGTGGAGGGCTTTTTTTTTTTTTTGTATAATTAACGAAGTGACGAATGCATTTAGCATTGGGCCTAGCAATCCCAGTCCTGGAAATGTGTCCTACAGATAATTCAGCACACATGACAAAAACATGCATACACAAACGTGTCCATTGCAATATAGGTTGTTACCATAAAGTTTGGAAATTGCCCAGAGCTTTTCAGTATAAACTAGTTAAATTAACTATGGTACACACACATGAACAAATAAAAACAATTTATTATTTCTAGGATGTATGAGACTAGAAAATGAGGTTAAAAGGCAGAAGTGAGGGTAAGGATAGTGTGTCTCTTGTAATATTATTTCAATAATTTTTTGTGATTTTGTACTTAGATTTTTTTTTTTGACAGTATTGAGATTTTTCCTTTATTAACCCCTCATTATCGTTAATTGAAGAGTTCAGGTAAGTTTTTTTTAAACCATGCAAATGTATTACTTCTTCAAAACTAAAAAAATCAAAAAGTATATAACATACTAATGTTTTGTCAGATTATATTTTAAAAATTAGAAGATTCAGAAACTGAAATGCTATGGTGGAAAGAGGGAGAGAAGGCTAAAGTTTTAAAAATTTTGTCTCTTTAGTAATTGGAAAATGTTTGGATAGTTAGTACAATACTACTGGTTAAAATGGACAAAGAGACACAGATTTATTAATGAAGAAAGAGCCTGTAGGCTCACATGGGCACTGTCTCCCTGCCTGGGTCACCAGCACTCTCAGGCTTACAACAAGCCTTACAAAGGCAACTGAGGAGACTTCACGGAGCTAAGACACCAAAGCCCACCCAGTCCTTCACAATTCCTTCAGTTTTATCCACTCCTATGTCTCCAGGAACAATTCTTCTTTTCTCTGATAACTACGGCCTTAGAAACTCAGCCCTTACAGTCTAGCTTTACAAATGCAGGGTATCTTCCTTACGTAAAAGGAGTCCTGGGAAGACCTAATGTGGGCCTTAGCAAGCCTTCATTTCCAGGCTCAAAATATAACCTTCCTACTATGGCACTATCCTCAGAAAGCAAGGAGAAAGAGAATTAATATGAAAATAAACACATACCACACTTAGAAATGAGAGATTTTAGAATGAGACTCATTAAATTCTCATTATTTACAGATAAAGCAGTTTGAATTACCTTGTAGTTTGCTTTTTCCAAATTTTTTGTTTCTTCCATTATTCTGCATGTAATGGTTTTGTCATTTTAAGTGTCCAAATTTATAATAAGCATTTAATTATTTTGATAGTATACAGCAAGATGTGCATCTCACACAGGGAAAAATGCTTTGGTTTTACAAAACCCATCTTGAATTGTCCAAGAGGAAAATCTTAGAATCTGAAAGTCTAGTTGGTAAATAATGCCAAGACTGTTAGAAAATAAAAAGGATATGTAGAATTCAGTCATTCTTTTATGGTTCCCATTAACAGTCAATGTGGTAACAAAATATAATGCTGTAAATCCTTCTGAGTTGAGCGAATAAAAAGGCCATAATAAAGGTCAATTTTACTGCAATCAATTTGCAATGATGGGAAATTTGGTTGCCAAAGGAAGCAACAAATACAACCCAGAATTATGGTATCTCTGGGGGATAAAAAGAGTGCTACTCTACCAAGAAGTGCCTGGTGGAGATTTACACTGAAACCCACACTCAGCTCAGTTGCAAAATAATAATGTGGATTCTTTACAAATTGCTCTCACCCTGCACAGGCCAATACAAAAGACAAATGCAGTGTCATACCTCAATGAATTCACTATACAGAAGATGGAGATGTTATAATGGGTATTCAAAATATATACAGAAATAAAAAGAAGGGATGGTAGCTCTGCGAGCAATTAATGTGATGTATAATTACAACACGCAAGTAAAGAAATCACCAGGGAACAACTGCACAATGATGAGATTTGGGGATATGAATCCTTCTCTGAAATGGTGAGAATACAATATTAATAAAAACAACAACAGTCAAGACAATAGTACAAAATAAAAAAAATGGAAACTAGTGCTATTTCACATTGGAAAATTAAAACATCAATGAGGCATTAAATACCTGAGAGACACCATGACCCCCCATCCCCAACCTCCTCCTCTGCTCTTATTTTATCCTCCAGATTGAACTGTGTGTGCTCTTAGCAGGGAACATCATAGTTTGTTATACTGTTTGTTCACATTCGGAAACATCTGTTAACTGGAGTGAATTCAGGGAGGATATTTATTTGTACAACTGGCTTCTAGACCTGTAGTGATAGTCACCATATACCTAAATTCCAGCCCCTCAAGAAAAGTGCTAAAATAAGATTGAAAATGACCACCAACTCGAAGAAGAAAGGAACTTTCTGTCAAGGACAAGTCAAGCTGTTAAAGGGCCCACTCTTAACAGCTTAAGGGAAATGAAGTCATCTGTAACACCACTACCAAGAAATAAAAACTGTAATATTAGTTAGCCATCTTTTCAGAATCTTTTTCTGTCCATACATATGTATCTATGAACACAGTCAAGATTACAAACGATGGCCTGCAGTCATCACTTAATATTGTATTAGTGAAATATTCCCCACATGACCCCTAATAGCTGCAACATTTTCTATTAAATAGCCAAACCACAATTTATTGCATGAATCCTTTGTTTGTTTAACAAGTATTTACTGAGCATCTACCCTATAAAACGTTTCAGGCACTGATACAACATAAATAATCCTGACCTCAGGGAGCAAAGTACTCACCGTGATGCCTACACTGAACCACACTGTGTTACTGGCTGTTAGTCCCAGAGGAGAGCAACTACCACCTTCTAGAGAGCTCAGGCAAGACTGCACAGAGGAAGTAGCAATCCAGCTGGGTTCTGCAGGTGAATAGAAGTTAGCAGGGCATTTAAGTGAGGATGAGAATCTGGGACAGAAGAACAAGCACATGGGAAGGTATGGAGACAGGAAGTGAATGATGAAGTTGACATAAGAACAGGTCTTCCTCAGGTGTCAGCAGTAAGCCATGGTAACAGCTGCAAAAACGGGCTAAAGTGACACAGCTGGGTGTTCTCTAAGTGCTGGCGCTCTCCTTTCCTCACATCTGTCTTTAAAAATAGGGGCTATACTTATGCTTCTGGCTCTTTCTGAGCATGATCAAACCATTTAGGTTGATGAGAAAAAAAGAGAGAAGAAAGCCATCGCCAGAAATAGGTGGGTTCTTAATGACACTAGATATTTTACACCCATTGGGAAGGGACATAGAATTGGCAAGCTGGATTTTATCCTAAAATAGACTGGCTGATTATTAAAAAGAAGACATGACAAACAACACAACAACTCTAGTCAGAAGTGAAACAGATCCCAAGTATATGTTGCGTTCGAGGTCATCTAAACTGCACTGTCAACTCTTGAAACCCAAAGACCAGAGCATAATAGACAAAAATGGCTCCTGAGGGCTATTTGGGATTAGACACAGAGAACTCTCCTGAGACTCTTGATTCTACAGATCAAAGTCATGCCTAACATTTCTGTTCTCCATGTGTCTGTGGAGCTATTTAGATTTATCCTTTGATTATTTAATGTAGAGACAGTTCACTTGACTTTGGAGTGAAAGTAGTTTTCCAATAGTATTTTCCAATAGTCAGTAGTTTCAGGCTATATCCAGATGTGACACCTTGACCTCCAGGGAGGGTTTCCTTCTCAGCGACAATAGTGTTTGAACCCCTTTAGCACTGGTGACCTGCCTGCTCCTCTCCAAACATTTGATCCTTTAACTAGACTCCTCTGAAAATGTTTGACAACATGTTTAGTATACAGCAGACCCACAGACGAGAGCAGACCATTTCTAATAACAATATGACAAGCAAGATCTTTGCCAAGCAAGAACTAAGCATGAAGTCCCCACAAATGGCAGGTGGCAAGGGCAAAAGTTCAGTTTGGACTGTACCCACACACCACTGCTCTTGATGTACAAACATTCATCCTTCAGACTGAAAGGAAGCTGGACCCGCAACATGTTACTAGGTAAGAAGCCAAGGAAATAATTCTTCCTACTCCTTGCGGAGAAGAGGTGTCCCCAGGGGACAAAGACCTCTGCTCTTGGGTTGGAGGCGGTATACACTAAAGCAGGCATTGCCAAAGGAGAGACAAGCTAAGTTGAGGCTCTCATTGGATAAGAAGCATCCACTCCTGAGTTTGTCAATTTAACAGGAATCATTTTAAGCTTTTAGTGCCTGATAAGGAAATTAAATTTTATTTAGTAATTTCCATAGAAACTAAAGAGTTCTCAGAGATATTTGGCATTTGATTTCTTAATCACATCTTCTTGAATGTTACTTTCAAAAACTAGCATTGGTTTTCAAAGACTTGGAAAAATGGGAGATGGGAAAGCCTGATGGAAAGAAATGGGTTATTTTAAATCTCTATAATATATTAATCAGCTGATATTTGAAAAATTAAATCAATGTGTTTATTATAAATCAGTTTCAAAAAAGAAAAGAAATGTGCCAATATGAATGTATACATAAACTGCCTCCAGATTCCCACTTGTGGTAAACATGCCTAAATATTTTTCAAGCTATAAAAAGAAACCCAAATAAATACCAGCTGTGCAGGTTTATCTAGAAACAGAAAAACATGGAAAGAAGAAAAAGGCGGCAATACTACATCATTAATGTAAGATGAAAAGATGCTAACTAGGGACGAACGGGTGAGATGTACAAGTTACATACATTAACAACTGCTTGGTTCCACAGTAGAATCTTGTCCTTCTGTCCTGCTCAGCATCTAGACAGTTGACAGGAGTGTCATGCAGAGTCATATAGGATCTGTATCAGTGAAAAGGTCACTTCTCTGTCTGCCTTGCACGTGAGTCTGTGTGTCTTTCTGTGCCTGTCTCTTCCCCTTTCTCCTTTCCCTCTTTGTTTCTGTCTTAAGACTCTCTCTCTCCCTCCTCCCCCTTCTCTATCCCTACACTAGGCTGACTCTCCTGCTTCCAAATGCACAAAAGCAAATAAAGCCCTAGGCCTTGTGTACATTACTTCCCAGAGAACAAAGGCTAATTAAATTGAGTCCAGATTTTAGATTCCCAAGAGAAACAATATAATGATCCCAGGTTGCATCTGGTGTATACCTTCAGTATATACAACTGAGGTCATGGAAGAGCACATGGATTCTCCTGCGACAAATGTGGTATCAAGCCCACATGTTGGTGGGTGGGAGAAGAGCAGTTCTCAAAGGAGCATGAGCAGGGACACATCCCTCAATTTCAGTGGCATCTTGTTCATGAAGATGTTCCTGATTAAGCTAATTCAGAAAGATGCTCCACTTAGCACTTAAGTATATGACACACTTTGGCACCTGTTAGTTGTGAGACCTTGAGAAAATTATTTTTCTTGCCGACCTTTAGTAATAAGTACCACCTCACTGAATTGAAGAGGGAATATGTGAATACAGGTAACAGTAATTATGACTGACCTTGGTTGGCACAGGGTCAGGGCTCAACAAGGGCATTACTGACTCTGAATGTTGCCCTGTTTAGGATTCCATCTTGCCTTCTGTGTCTGAGATCTTCAAAGACTGTACACTCATTCAGAGGCTCCACAGTAGCCAGCCCCATGCAAGACACAGAGCAAAGCCCTAATGACTCAGCAATTATGTAACTACTCTTAGGAACCTAGGAACTGAAACCCCAATGAATGTGTTGCATTTTTTTTTAAAATATCTCTTTAGTTGTAGATGCACGCAATATCTTTATTTTTATGTAGTGCCAAAGATCGAACCCAGTGCCTCACACACGCAAGGCAAAGGCTCTGCCACTGAGCTACAGCCCCATTCTGTTCTGTTCAAGGGATTTGTGAGGAGCAAAAGAAACATATGATCAGACATCAGGTGACAAGATAAAGGTACCTGACCCCAAGAGACAAAGCAAGGTTTGGGATTTTTTTTATCCTAGGACAGCAGATTATGAGGATGAACAGAAGAGGAATAAATGCTGAAGCACACAGTTCACAGGGATAATAAGGCCATACATAATATGACCTTCTAATGCCTGTGGGAGTCTTGACTTCTGCACCATAACTTCACATGTTTAGAAAAAAGACCAGAATCCCATCATCAAATGTTCCCAACCACAAACACAAAGCAGTGGTAAGAGCACAGCAGCAGTTTATTTTCTACCCTGTCTTATCCCTAGCACTGATGCAATGCCATAGCATAGGAGATGCTTAGTATATGCTTTTAAAATGAGTTATTCAACTGAATGAGCAAATCCTGACTCCACTCCCAATAGGACAAGGTTCACAGACATGTAATCCATACAGTTGCACAGGGCTCCACACTTTGAAGGACCTCACACTTGGTTTAATTTACTGGAGCCAAGATCTTGAAATTCTTAATTATTTCTCAACAAAAGTCCCCATGTTTCATTATGTGCTGAGCCCAGCAACTATCTAACCAGTCTTCCTCTCCAGAGTTGATGAATAATAGTGGGCGAGCATCAGCCTCTCACACACTGTCCAGCTACAGGCACAAGGAAATGGCCCCAGGAATAGGGATGTTTACACTGAAGCATCTGTGATGCCCTCAGGGAGATGCAGCCCCACTCAGTCACAGATGTCCCCATAATGACACCCAATACATCCTGGAATTCCCTGAATGTTCTACTTCACTCTCCCACCTGCCTCTGGATTTGCCTCTCAAGGAGAATACGAACATTATGGTCGCATGCCTCCTGGGCTCCAGCTACACTACTTCTGACTTGCTTACTTGATTTCAGAGGGCAATGCTATGTCTTACCCTGTCCTCCACACTGTCATTTAATATGGTGATTATTATCTAGATAATTGAGGTTTGCGGGTTTTGCAATATAATTATTTATAAGTATAGATTTCAAATCAAAGCAAACCAAGTACTTGTGATTTCAAATCATGTCACCTAACTGTGGCATATATTTTAGGGTTAAATATTAGAACACTAAATATCTAGCAGCATGAAGAGTTAATAGAAAAAAATTTTCTAAATTAATCTATACTTTACAGCTTGCCTCTACTTGACATGTTTTTCTTTTCAAATATCATTTTACTTATTTTTTATTTTAATAGAGTAGTGATTTTCAATTCAAGCACCCTGTCGCTGATCATAATATATGTTCTCACTTTCAATGAAAATTTTCTCTTGTCACATAGGAATCCACTGTTATTAGATTCTATTGCAATAATTTATTAATATCAAGTTCTTTAAATGATGACACATTGGACACAAATACATTCTATACAGAAGAAATGATTTTTCCTTCAGAATTTTTTGGTTCTTTTAAAATTATTTGGAAGCATTAATAATTATTTCAGAAGATTTGTCATAGAAAAGAATAGGGCAACGTTTGAGACTAACAAAGACCATCAGATTCTCAGTGTGGAAATGTGAATTTATTTATTAGTTTTAATCTTTCTCTAGCCTATCACATTTTAAATGTCCCTATTAAAGTTATATAAAGTCCTTAAGGTATTTAAAAATCAAGCTAATGAGTGAGAATGAGATTTATCCCTATCTACTGAATTATGTAGAACAGTTCTCCTTCAAGTCTCCCTCAATTCTTAACTCTTTTAAGTCTTAGTCTTTCTTGGTTCAGTGTAACATTTCTGGAGAAGACAAAGAAGGTGTCAGTCTTTCTGGATAAGCACTGACCATGCACACATCTCTGTTCTGCCCAGTTCTCCTGCCATGAATGAATTGCCTCCCCTGCCCTTCAGTCTATAATTCATCTTTCAGATTTAGAAAAAAAACACAGTCTAACCTGAGCATTGAGAACTCTGAATAGAGAATGCTAAGTTCAATGTCTAAAACACTGTTGAACTAAAAATAGCTTTGATTGCAAATAGAAGAACAGTGCTGAACTGGGAAGAAACTTTCAGTAGATGTATTAGTGAGTCAGCAGTGGATCTCCCCTCAGCAAAAACAAATGTGATACTACAGGCACTAATAGCTCCAAAACATATGAGTAAGACATTGTTATGCCAAGCTCTGACATCACTTATTAGCAATAAGTGTTTAAGGACATGCGAAACACTTGTTACTACTACCCAGTCATTCTGAAAACAGTAACACTAGGCAAGCTCGTGCAAGGACTGAGAATACACTGTGATGTAAAACCAGGCATGATGCTATATATTAATTCTCCCATCCACTAATGGGTAGCTTCCCATTACCTACAAGACAAAACGCAGACATCACTCACTGGTATCAAACTATACATCCTACCTACTATAGTTTGAGTAAGTGTCCCACAAAGGCCCATAGGTTAAAAGCTTAGTTGATAGCCTCTGGTGTAAATGGAAAGGAAGTTGATTCACTGGAGGTGTGCCCTTTAAGGGATATTGGATTCTATCCTTTCCACTTTCATTTCCCAGCCACCAGGAGGTAAGTACTTTCCTCTGTCATATGCTCCCACCATGATATACTGCTTTGACACAGGCCAAAAGCAACAGGCCAACTGACCATGATCTGAAACTTCCAAAAATGCGAGTCAAGATAAACCTTTCCTCCCTTGAAGTTGATTATCTCAGGTATTTTGTTGCAGTAATGGAAAGCTAACTATCACATTGCCTCATTTTGCATACCTTATAACTTACACAAATTGAATGTACCAATTACTAAGCCTTTGTCTCTTGGTTGTAATCCTACCCTTCTAAGTATTCAAATTCATGATACTTAGACTAGGAGTCTACAAATAGCATTTCTGCATTGCCAGCTTCTCTCTTCTAAGCTCTGCCTATAGGGAATAGATGGATTACTCAAGATAAAGAAAAAGCAAAAAATCATTCTTTCCTGTGTGCTTCCAGTTTACTTCTCATTTTTTTCCTGTTCCTGTGGGTATCAACCCTATAAATCCTCTTTGTCCCAGAAGCAGCTATTTCTTTCCATAAAACCCAGTTGAATCCTGTTTGCAATTTTTTCACCACTTAATAAACCAACCTTGTGGTGAGTCCCTCAGAAATACCAGCACCCGACACCGTATTCCCTCTCCTCAGAGGTATGAGTCTCAGCCACAGGCCTCTTCTGCATACTTCTAAGTTTTAATAATTCCAGTTTCTTCTCTTTGTTCCCCTAGTCCTGATTCTTGCTATTACTACTTTTGAAAAAAATTATTCTTTTTAGTTCTATAGTTAACAAGTTTATGCTTGTGTAAAAAAATTTATATTAATTTCAGGTTGAGATACTGATGCAGTAGCCATGTTAAATCTATTTTGACACTCTGGTGTTTTGGTATACTCTCTTGGAATATACCCACTGTTCTCCAGAGACACAAGCTTAACTATTCTCCAAAACCTCTTAAATTTTACTTCTGAAATGCTTTTCTTGATCTCTTCAAGTATAATCACTCCCTTATGATTGGTACAGTTCAATTTGTACCTCCTGCCATAGGCCACCTCATACTATAATTATTCATTTACATATCTTTGTGCTCTACTAAACCATGAGCTCTGAAGAAAGATGATCTATGCTTTATTCATCTCTGCACCCATAGCATTCACCATGTTATCTAGCAAATAATAGGAATATCATAAATGCTCCTTTAAAAGATACATTTTGTGCTAAGGAACTACAGAATTCTGTGACTAGATTAAGAGAGATTCTTCCGTTTCAGAATGTATTTAATTCATTTTGTGGAAAAGATGCCACTTTCACAGAAAATCCCCCCACTAACCAATAAACTTTGACCTAAATTCCCTATTTAGAAAGTATATGCCATGGTACCATACATACAATAAGCATTAGCTATGACTTTTTCATTATCTTAATCAATAACTAATTTTGATATTTAAGATACTTTGTAATGGGGGTGGGGCTCTGTGGCACAGCACTTGCCTAGCACATGTGACACACTAGATTTGATCCTTAACAACACATATAAATATAAACAAATAAAATAAAGGCATATATCCATCTACAGCTACAAAAAAAATTTTAAAGAGATACTTTGTAATATAGCCCCAATTATTTTATTTCCTACTAACTCATATTTTGAGACTCCAAACCAGTAGTTGGCCAGCTAAGACCAACCTCATTTATAAATAAACTTTTATTGATTCACAGCCATATTCATTCATTTATGTATTGTTAGCTCCAAAGCCACCCTTCTATCCCAACTGTGACTACTACTAACATATACACTACTGTAATTATTGTCTATGACTGTTTTCACATCACATAAGCAATTTACTACTTATAATGGAAATCATATGCCCCAAAACATTTATCTTGCTATTTACGGAAAATATTAGCTTATTTCTGTTCTATACTATTGCCAAACCAGAATTACAATCTACTTTGCCATATAGGTGCCATACCACTTTCTCTACTCCTATTATATCCCTATTTTGTCATTTGCTGTTAGTTCTTGAAATTTGTCTGCCCTGTTCATCATCACCTCCTTTGAACGTGTTTCATTTTTCATCATACAGCATGTACATTTCACTTTCATATATACTTATCTATACTTAACATATCCCCTGGTTATAGATTCTCAGAGGATGGGTTCTAGAATTCACATATTTTCTCTTATACAGACCTGGAAACAAGTAGAAATTTATAAGACATATTTTCCACCTTGAGTCAAACAGAACTGAATTATTTACCAGTAGTTTCCCTGTGCTCTTCTCCCAACATCCTGAGAGCCTCAGAAAACACTCCATGCAACAGACCAGCCACAGAATTATTTTGTTATGTTGATGATTATAAATCAGAGAAGAGAGTTGAACTCAGAGTAAATTCAGTCTTCTTTTATAATTAGGCACTACTTGAATTCTAATCTATAATTAATGTAATTATTTTTCATATCCAAGATAAATTGGGAAACTATAAAGGTATACAATTCAATAAGCATGTCTGGTTACATAGATACAATGGAATTCCATGTTCTAGAGGTATGAGTGCTGAAATAACACATTATTTTGTCCTAATAAAATGAGAATCCATTCTATTTGTCCTGCTTAAGTTATCATTACTCAAAGAAATTTCTTTAAAAAAAAATTCTAAAAGGGCAGATCCTTTTGGATATTCTTCTCAGTTAACAAAAGACCTCCACTTAAGAAACATAACTGGTATTCATTTTAATTTCACTGGCTTCAGTAACATTTCTTCCCAAGTTTGTGTTAATGAATCATGGTAAAGTCATCAGATGTGTGACCCCCACACCACTCGAATCAAAGCAGCCTAAAATTCTAAGTATAACCCTCTAAGAGGAATGTGTGTGACAAGTTTGGCTTAACTCAGCATGCTTCTTTCTCTTTATATTATGATGTCCTGAGATCTTGAATGATGTTAATCATATCATAGTCCCATCAATATTACCTGCACTGTTATTTCAACTTGGCAGATTATCTCATCCAGCAGCAATGATTGAGCATCTACATGAAAAATGAGGTGGTTTCACAAACCCTGGGTTTCATTCTACTCCTCGTATATGCAGTGCCACTTATCTATGAAAATGAGTTACTACTGTTCAGGAGGGGACACACATAGCTAGCAAATTCACAGGAAATGCAACCTGACCACCTAAACATGGGATATGGCCCTCAGGGAAAAACAACACTGTATAAAAGAGATCTAGAGTGTCCATTTATAGAATGGAAAATAAAATCCTGGGATAGCAACAATACTTCTGTCTGACCACAATACTCAAATAACAATGCATTGGATCACAGTATCAGAGTTGTTGACTATGGCTTTTGTATTTTAATGTGTTATAGAAGTATACCATGTTCTCAAAGATGGATAACATTGAAAAGACTGGATATCAAGTACTGGGAATCTCTATTTTAAACATGAGGAAAACGAAGCTTGAATAGTTGCAGTGTCTTGTCCAAAAACTTCATAGTCAGTTATCAGTAGCTGTGTGTGGACTATAATCAACAGCTCCTTAGAGGCTACTGACCATCCGTCCAAGTTGGATTGTTTATTTGGGGACAACATTATGTATCTCCTGTGTGTGAATAGCTTTTATAGAAAAGGAAACCTATCACCATCAAAGAAGGAAATATAAGCACGTAGAATAAGACTTCATTTTCAAAAAAGATGACAAAATTGGTCAGAAGGCTGCAACGAGCCACGGCAAGTCTACTATAAACAGCATCTAAGTTTCTCCATCCATGAGCAGAGGCTAGAGTCCCCCTTCCAGTTGACTAAACCTCGAAGCTAGTACATATTGGTTCATTTGAAACAACTTTTAATATTTGCCCTAAAAATAAATAGCCATATGTATTTATATTCCTTATAATATGTCTAGTGTAAAATGAGATAAGTTCTCAGAGTCCATCCTTAAATGCATAAAAATTATCATTAAAACTTGCATTCTTCTCATTGTTGCTGGCCAAAGAAATACAAAAGGACAAAGGAATGCAAGAAAATATGTGACCAAAATAAGAAGTGTTGGAAGTCATTTGGGCAAGTTTATTGATGCAAATTTCAAAAGGGATTTCATGTTTTTATTTTGCTTTTATCTTACTGAATATTAATCTTAATAATACTGTCATTTACCTAGCTATTAATTTTTTTTTGCCTCTTCCTAATATATTTCTCATTACTGCACATATTTTCAAAATATACATATGAGAGAGAATGTCATTGGACTGGAACACTGTCACAAGATAATAGTTCCCTGTTACTAGATAAATGCCAAGGTAAAGCTAGACATTTATTGAAAGTAAATGTCGAGGCAAATTGAGAAACATTGATTGTAAGAAAAGGTTCTAACACAGTAACTTCATTTCCCTCGTACCAAATGGTGCATGGTGATGTAATCATTTTCTTTAACAGATCTTAGTATGGTATAGTTAAAGTACCTTATAGTACAATAGAGAAGTTACATTCTGATCATTGAAGAGAACCGAACTTGTCATGATATGTAGCCAATCTAACATCTGTTCATTGACAATAAGCTTATTTCCTGCTCCACCAAATTATGTGTACCAACGGTTTCTCACTATCAGAGGCTAGTATATTCCCATTGTACGTAACGGTTGTCCATTGGGCTAAATTTTTTATACAAAATTCCTGTGTTACATTTGAGAAATACCTTGGAATTATTTATATGTATATTTAATAATATATACATACATATATATATATGTACATGCACTCACACACACTAGATGACTAAACTCTTTTGCTTACCCTTACAGATAACCAAATGTGCCAGAACAAGTGTGTAGAAACAAAAATCTAATCCAGATTTTGAAAATGCAATGTACTGACCTTTCAAAAATTGGCTCCCAAAATACACATTTGCTATTTTGCAAACACATCCAAATTTCAGAGTGATGACAGCTCACTGCTCGAATTCTGTTCCAGGATGTTCAACTTAACATGGTGGGCCATCCAAGTTGGCCAAAGGGAAACCACAAGGGAGATCCAAAAATGAGAGTTTTCCTTAGAACTGAGAAGAAACATGATTCACTGAAAGGAATTCCTCAGTGAATTAGAACTAAGAGGGAAAAAAACAGAGCAAGTTCATTTCACTGGGGAGCAAGCTTAACTTAAAGAGAAAAAGAGGAAACCAAACCAAATTAATTACCCAAACCCCTTTGGTGTTCAAAAGTTTAGAAATAGATTTTGAAATTTTACATTACATATTTAAAGCAATTTCTCTCAAACTTTCAAATTATGAAAGTCAAACAGTTCAGAGGAACAGAATTCATTGGAAGTAAAACACATCATGTTGCTGGAGAGAACAAAGATAATGCAAAGGTTGAAAAATGTGTATAAAAGCAGTTTCACTTAACTCTTCTGGTCATGGACAGGGAAGTATTAAACTGAAACACTGAAGTGGTGTGTGTGTTGTTGTTGACAAAAAGATAGGGATGTATATTTTCACACAAATTTAAGATTAGAAAATTTTACCTAGTCTTACCTCTTAACAACAAATGCTGAAAAGGATATTTTCTCTTCAATACATTACAAGCACGTGTGTGCCCATGTGTGCGTGCGTGTATGTTGTCAACCTTTTATATCACATTCAGTGCCAAGACCCCATTACAGAAGTCACATATTGGCCAGCAGTTTTCTCTGATTTAAAATGGAGTCAGGTTTCCATTTGCAAGCCTGATACACTGTATAATAATTTAAAATAACATGGGTTCGGGCACCCAATATATTCATCAGCTAAAAAGAGTTGTTAAATAACCTTGGGAAAGCTATTTGAATTCCTCAATTATTCATTTCTCTATCTCCTAAAGGTGGATAATAATAGTAGCTATTTCATAGGACTGCAATAAGAATTAAGTAAGATAATGCATGAAAAAGTGTCTGGCACATTTCCAGTCCCAGGCATACAAGAACACTCAGTTGACTTCTATTTCCATTGATATGCAACAGCACATCGAACAACCTAGAAATGGCCAGTATCTGGGAAGGAACTGCAATCCTGGAACAATATATGTTTGTGAGATTGAAGTGTCTAAACAAGAAATGTTAGACAATGAGTCTGCAAGGAGGCATTGTCTGCTTCACTCAATGCCATGCCTGTGCGACAGACGTTAGTTTGTCCCCATTTGCTTGGAAGGCAAAGGCCATGCATCTTGTGATCCTAGCTGCTGGTCCCAGCTCAGGGAACTTCCATGGGACTAAGCATGGTTTTCTATCTATCTTTCTGCCCTTCCTTGTACAATGGTTACTCATCTGTCTGCCCGTCCTTCTAATGTAGACTGAGTCATGAAGGAGAGTATTTTAAAGCTTTTAAAATTAAAACAAAATAAAATGAACTTTTCCTCTAGATTCCTTGTATTTTTTCTTTTTTCTATTTTGTTGTTTGTTTTAGGATGCTATGAAAAAAGTTTTATTATTGTGATTGGATTTGTTTTTCTTTATGTATCTTTGGGAATGTTGAGTAATAATGAGGGAGAACTTGTCCCACCATTAGGCACTCCAGGCTGGATCTACACAGCCTGAGAATCATAACTTAAGATTTCACTTATGTCTTGGAAAGGGACTTATCAAAGAGCAAATTTTTTTGATTTCTTCCTAAAGTAAGAATTTATGTGTTTTTGGAAATACTCGACATAGTTGGAAAATTGTCTGAGGACTTAAGCATCTGGATGAAAAGAAAGAGACTTGTCTACACAAAAATATAGCTAATCTGGGTTATAACTTTCAATTTAGATGTTCAAGAAACGGTATTTTTATAAACTAAAAAAAATGAGGATAAGGCAATAGGCACATGAGTGGGCTTGAATCCTGCATCAAATTAATTTCATACCTTTGATCATTCAACTATAAAGTTTGGTTCTCAAACTTAGCTACACATTAGAATCATTAGTATTTTTTAAAATACTGATGCTTGGGCCCACCTCACTACAGGTATATATTTAATTGGTCTTGGTAAGACAAGGGTACCAGTATTTTAAAAGATCCCAAAGTGATTTCTAATAAGCTATCAAATTTGAAAAACAATGTTCACAAGGATCAAAGATTTTCTCTTCCTTTTAGACATTAAGCAATTATAACCCCCGCCCCCTGAGAAAGGAAGCTTATGCAGGTTCCTACTGGTCTCTTGCAACTTGTGTATGAGGAATTGTGATCTAGTGACAAGAACAAAGGCTTGATCAAGCCATGGCTGTCTGACTTGTTTTTGCTCCTGTGTTGCCGTTCAGATAGTTTTCTGCTGAGAACAGAAGGGAAATGAATATAATAATAAGCTCTATCCACTGGCAAATAGGACTAACACCTGCCACAGAGATTAACCTTGTTCTTTATTGAGACCACTCAATTTATCATAGTTAGTATACAAAGGTTATGATGTGAATCTTTTTCTGTGTTATATAAGGCTTGATGCAACGAGATTCTCAGAATGTCTTCAGGAAGATACTTATGTAAATATTCTAGCTTAATGGTCTTCTGCCTCTGGATTGCCCATGCCAGACCAAGTAGCCATTACTATATCTACACAGTTTTAACTGATCATGAATGTTCTTGTCTTCTATAGTAAATACTCTGCGTTCACTGGAGTTTTGAGCTAGCCTGTGGATATTGTGAAATACAATGTAGATATGAACAGACATTATTTCAGTTTAGCAATCAAGGTGACCAAGTTTAACTCTGGCCTTCCACTAAATTATATATCTTTACTTCTGAAGTATTCCACATGCTATGGTAGCTTTGAGCAGTGTTTAAATCTTAGAACTCTCACAAGCTTAGTATTGTGGGAGTCAGTCCATAATATGCCTCCCCAAAATATGAAGCAGTATTAAACTGAAGACAATTACAAAGAAGCAGATGCAGAAAGCTTTCTACCCTGTTTGCCCAAAAGATGGACTTAGATTTATAAAGACAAAAGGCATCCTGCTCCCCATCACTGCAGAACAAAGTTAACCCCTGAAAACAGCTTTAGACCCTCATCAGCCTAGAGATGATTCCAAGAAATTTAAAATAGCAAGTTTTATTAATGGACATTTATCTGCCATTTGTTTGCTTTCCTCCCAAGTGGCTACCAATAGAGACTCAAAGCCTTTTACCTTGGTCTTGTCACCTCCCCAAAATATGTTGTTGTTAAAAATGTCAGATAAGCCAGAGTTCTAAGCCACTGGTTTGAGCTGCCTTACACTAAGGTTTCTCCAGTATGTGTACCACATGCATTAATAAATTTGCTTGTTTTTCTCTTGTTCATGGGTCTTTTGATACAGAGTCTGTCACAACTACAAACTTATGAGAGTTGAGGAGACATTATATTTCTTCACCTGCAGTACCACTTGGTTTTGAGCCCAGTTTTCTTATTACTTCTGTGAGAGCACACAGGTTATACTAGATTCATTGCAAAATGGCTCTGATTTCCCTCCCATTAGGAGATGGAGTCTTTTTCCCCACCCCTGGGATCTGGGCTGGCCTGTGACTTGGGACAAGGACCACAATATGGCAGAAGTGATAGCTTGCAAGCTCCGGCCTACACTTTAAGAGGCATAGCATGCTTCTGCACTATCCCTCCCTGGAGTTTAGCAAGGGAACAAGTCTGGACTACCCTCTGGAAAATATAAGACAACATGGAGGAAAATTCAGCTGTTCCATCCTAGAACAGCCTCTGCCAACCAACTTGCTTCCAATTGCAGATGCAAAGAAGAGCCTAGCTAAAATTAGACAAACCCAGTTAAGACCAAAAGACCCACCAAGCAGACGGGCAATATGTACAAAATAACCAAATGCTTGTGTTTAAGCCACTTGGTTTTGTTGTTATTTGGCAATAGACAACTGATGCATAGACCATCTGATCTGTAACTACCCAAAATATAAGACAAAAATCTTTTCCAAAGTACAATAATGCCTACCAAAGGACAACTTCCATACATTTACTGAATCTCCAGAGGAAAGTGCATTTATACTGGTCATTGCCAATAGTATACCCATGATTATAAATAAAATTAAATTACATGTGAATCATAGTGCTCCAAAGAGATGTTGCAGTAATAGCTAAGGCCAGTCATGAAAGACAGTTGACTTGGAACATAAGGGAGTCCACAGCATAGTTCAAACTGGCTCAAACTGACTCAAAAAGCAGTGTTTTGATTCACTGTACTTTTTGCATGTGCTATGTTATAAATTTCAGTTTAGGCTTCCTCTAATTGGTAAAACCCAAGCACCTTCAAAGAACACAGTAGATTGTTTAGTTCCTAAGACCATATGTTGGTACTAGAACACTCTGACACTGATCTTCCAAATGGTTTCATAGCCCACCAAGTACAACTGCCAGCCACATGGTTTAGGAATGGGACAGGAAGAATGATTACCTAAAGAACCTGAAATAGATACTATTGAATTCATTTTTCCTTTTGTCCAGAGCTTGTGGTTCTTAAACCTAACCACTGAGCTGTAGAATGAACTTAATTAAAAACTAATAATATGATAATTATAGAAGGAAAAAGAAACGGTTATTTCGGGTTATGGATGAGGCTGCACTTCCTTGAATGGCTTTTTCTTTTAGTACTGTTTGTCCAACTCATCACTTTTGAGTATGTACAAAGGATCTATCTTGCAAACTGATGAATGCTGGAAGACATTTTTAAAGGAAATTTATCAGTAGTCCATTTCAGTGAAAATTCTAACTGCAATCAGGCTGACTGCATTTTCTTGTAACAACCGCAGAGCTCTTGTGGGAGACTTCTGCAGGTTTAGAGCACCACTATGTGGTCTATTGGTGCAAATGTGAAAATGTGTATATTTTTCTCATGTATCTTTATGCACACACATGACAAAATAACAACAGAAAATGATTGTGCTTCCCTTATAAAAATAATTTATTCACAGGAGTATGAAATGCAAATAACCTTTAAAAAGAGTAAATGAAATCTCCACATTTAATTGTGCAAAAACACAAATAATTTGGTAGCTAATTTTAACAAATGGAAAAACACCCAGACCATTTTTTTTTCCAGGAGATTCTATCTTAATGCATTTTGCTATTGTGTTTCATCTGCATGTGGTATATTACATTTAATGGAAATCACAAAGTCCAATTATCTCTCCTAGGGGAAGAAGAGAAGGGAAAGGAGGTAGAGGAATTTACTGTAAGCACAGGGAGATGCCTTTGGCAACTTAACAGGGGAAGAAAAGACAGACCCTGCTTTTCAGCCATTCACATAAATCCCCACACATGGTATCTCTCCAGATAGGAAACCTCAGAAGGGCATACCAGAAGTGGGACCTAGACCATCTTCTTCCTGGACTGGGTTCTGCAAAGAATGCAACTTTCCTGTTAGCAAAGCTGTGATCATAGCTCCTTTCCTAGCAGCAGTGTAAACTGGAGGATACAAGTGAGCCCATTCTTTCTTGGCACTTAATTTGCAAGGCCATTTGTACAGCTTATTTCTGCTTAAAACGCTCCTGGTTGCCTAGAAGTATAATCCCACCCACCAGTTTTCATCTTAAAATGAACAGCAAAGATGTTTCACAGTAACTTCAATTCATTGAAAGAGAATATTCCAGACTTTTCATGTAATAATCAAGAGCCGTGGCTGCGCTGGTCAATATAGTAGCCACTAGCTACATGTGGCTCTTTAAATCTTAGTTAATTAAAATAAATTCAAGTGAAGATGTTGTTCCTCAGTGTCTCCTGCTGCATTTCCAGTGCTCTAAAGCCATCTGTGAATGGTGGTCACTGTACTGAGCAGCAGACAGAGAACCTCCTCATCATAATAGAGTTCTGTTGTGCAGGACTGGTCTATGGCAAAACCTGAGCCTCTGCCTCCATTTCAGATATATTAAACCAAGACACTGGATGACAACCTGGGTTCCAGCATTTCTTTTGTGCTTTTTTCCTTCTTCCTAACTACTCATGTGGGATCTGAGTGCTTCTGGTTACTTGTACTACTAGATTTAAATTTAAGACAGGTCTCTTGTTCTGAGATAGGTGATAAAGATAGAGCTCTTCTGTGCTTATGAAAATAACAGGAACTTACATGGAGAAGATGGAAATGACTTCCAGGAAAAAGAGAGAGAATTGCAACAAGGAACTGATGTAGCCTATCTCTGCCCATCATGCTTCTCCTTTTTAGCCATACAAATGGTGCTTATGCTCTGCTTTGAGAGGAATGAAATGGTGGGAAAATTGTTAAGTCCTGTGCTGAAAACAGAGATTTCTTGATGTCTACATAAGCCTTGGTTGAAAATGCATCTTCGAGACAAATGCTATCTTTTCAAAGGGATAGCAAAAATTTTGCCTGACCTCTTCTCCTAAAACTTTTAAGATTCCATATGTTGTCCCTTTTTCCCTTCTATTAGAATGTAAGGTCAAGGAGACAGGTTTTTGTCTTTTTGGTCCTCCAATTTATCCCAATACCCAGGAAAGTGTTTGTATATGGTAGGCTCTGAATAAATAAATGCATTACTCATCACCAGTGTGGTTCTTTGTCTGTCCAACAATAATGAAATATCTGGACTTAGAGTCAGGCTGGAGTGTGCTGGCCACTACATTAGCTCCAGTTCCCAAAGGAACAAAGCTATTAACATTGACTACCTGATTCCTATATCACAATAAGGTACTTAGAGCATTTTAATCAACATCTTCTCCTGCCTTTCTTCAATTTATTTCAGTTCTTTTTGATCTTACCTACAGTATGAGACTCCATTTCCTTTTTCCTTTAACATCTGCAGTAGCTCCCAAAAGGTCTTTCAGTACCCAGCCTATTACTTCACAAATCCAGCCTTCGTAATGCTTCAAGGGTTATCAAATCTCTGTGAAAGGATTCCACAGGTTCTCTGTCTATGGAAGGCATGCAAAGCCCTCCATAATTGGCACCAACCAAAACCTCTCGAGCCCGGAAGCTTCTAGATGATAGGAGTAGTATTAATTAGAACTCTCTAGGTTGCAAAGAACAGGAGACTTTCAACTAGCAGTCCAAAGGGACTTCATTGGCACTGAATATTACAGGGTAGGTGGAACAATCCGGCTATCTAAAATTCAAGTGCATCCTAGCCTCAGAAATAACTAAAGCCAGGGGTTAGAAACTCCCAATTCTCTATTGCTTATCTTTGCTCCTCTTATCAGCTTTAGTCTCTGTCACAGCAAATCATCTCTCTCACATAGTAGAAACCTTGCTACCATTAATGCCCAAAGATTCTGTCTCATAGCTCCATCCCCAGAAGAGAGCGCACACAGGCCCTCTGGAAACCATAAGATTTAAATTCCCACATTACAGACTCATTGCTCTAGCCTGGGACAGGTGTTCACAGGAGGCAGGGTCACATTGTACTAACATGCAAGCACCCTTGTTAAAGACAAAGGTTTGGGGGAAGTGAGAGATTTTCATAGATAGGTGCTGGGTAAACTCTCCCAAGTATCTACTATAGGAGCCAATACGTCTAATTTTTAAAAATTTTTTGTGTAATTATAGATGGACAGAATGCCTTTATTTTCTTTGTTCATTTTTATGTGGTGCTCAACCCAGTGCCTCACACATGCTAGGCAAGTGCTCTGCCACTGAGCAACAGCCCCAGCCCAATGCATCTTAATTTATAACAACATTTATAAAACAGTATCTCATACCTTTAGATGCTCAACAACTAATTGTGACAAAATATTATCTTGCCAGCTGAATTAAACAGAAAACTCAAAGAACCTAACATTCATATTACTATTTTATTAGTAAAATAAAATGAGTCTCTTACCATCAAGAGGCAGAGCATGAAAATTATTCTCTTTTATTGAATTCAACTACCACCACATCAAAATCTCCCAATTAAACTATGAACAGGCTTGGAAATAATAACAAACAATTATTAGTGCTTTCTCTGTCAACTCAAATAACTCAAATATAGTAGCTAGTCTGACATTATGTCAATCTGAATCCTGGGTCTGCCATTATTAACTATGTGATTTTGGCAAAATTAACTTTTCTCTACCTCAGTCACTCCATCTAAGAAAATAGAGATTAAAATGGTGCCTACCAAGTGTGTAACACACAAAAAGCACTTGGGATAAGGGCTGGGATATAATAAAGGTAGTTCGGAGTAACCTTGCCCATATAGAGGGCATTTGACCATGTTTGAACATATTTTTTGGTTTTCACAACAGTATAGAGTAAGGGCTATCTACCTCTAATGAATAGAGGCTAAACATGTAGCTAAATATTCTACCATGGATCCAACAGACCCTTCAAAACAAAGAACTATTCATCCCAAAATACCAGTAGTACCAAGGCTGAGAAATCCTATATTAAGGGATCATTAAATGTCAGTTCTTGCAATTATAAGAAATATCAGTCATACAAGCAAACTTTTATATAACACAAAGTCCTAGCTACTATTTTAATCACTATATTTCAACCAAATTCAATCTTTACAAAAAAAAAATTTTATTATGTGGTATGTATCTCTGTCTTAAAGACGTGAACCGTATATCCAGAAGGCTTCAGTCTGTTTCTCCTGGATGGTAACTGGAACCCATCGGTTAGGTTACAGTAAATCCTTGTGGAAAATTGTTCTCACTGGGAAATATGTTTGTATTATAAGAAGCTTATGTAGGTTTTGAATACTTTCATTCTCCCATCTACCTACTCTCTCTCTCTCTCCAATTCGTATTTTAGGACTGTTGGAATTTTTTTATTTGTTTTTAATCAGATACTCAAATCCAATACTTTCTCTTCCTTCCCATTTTCTCAGCTCCTCCCCTAATTATTAGAGGTTACTTTGCAAGGATTAGAGCAAATAACTGATATGAAAAGATAAGAGAATTTATACTAAAGCTTAAGTTGGATTTCCTGCACTTTGAAGTATAAGCTTCTTTCTGAATTTTCTCCAAAAGAATTGAGCAATCCTGTGAAAGCACCTTCCATGTCAAAGGTCTGCAAGATGGCAACAGAATGAACATCTCCTGTCCTGCAGGGACATTAGGAATAAAAAGACTTCACTCTTGGACTAACACAATTGTTTGAAAAGTGACTAATTATTGAGACTTCAGCTTCATTTTTAAAGATTTCACTTTACCTAGAAGCAATGCTCTTTAGATGCCATATTTTTAAGTAGAGGTGTGGAGTTTGTTTTAATCAAGGCCAGAAGAAATTGAATTGAATGTAATCAAATGGCTGTTCTTAGGATCTAGTACAACACAACATTGAAGCGTTCAGCCAAATCCTTAATCTTTCATACAAAAATGTCTCCTGCTTCTCAAGTAATGCGGCTAACCTTCAGATAAATGAAAAGATGATCCATTTATCACCAAGATTCTAAAGGCCATACTCTATCTACTGGCCTTTATTCACTCTCAAAAGCCTAACATTTCCATGGATGAAAAAGAACTCTGCTGAAGTCAACTGAACATGGCTCATTGAGATGTCAGGAACCTCAAAATATAATCCAAGCAAATTAACTATCAACTGTAGGTGGCCTAGATTTAGGAAAAGAGACTGGTCCAACTTTCCTAATTCTAATAGTTCTTATAGCTAGATTTCATGCAATACATGAATTTCTTGTTCCATAGTAGCCTCCTATGATATAATACACTGTAACTAGGAAGTCACAAATTACAAATTATTATTATTTTAATAAAGAGTACTTAACTCCAAGGAAAAGAGCAGAACTTCATCACAACCACTTGAGGCAAACAAGCACACACTAAAAGGACTTCCTGCTACATACCAGGGACCCAGCACCCTCAAAGTATTCTGACTATACGTTCCCTCCCCTGCTTCCCTCGGGTTCTCATCTCTATCAAATCTGCCACGAGTGAATGAATCTCTTTCTCTCTCTCTCTCTCTCCTCCCCTTGAAGTTCTATGAGAAGAATGATCTGATAAGTGATCTTTTGAAAATATTGTTAATAATGTTCTGACAAACGTGCACTGCTTCTTGTATACTGATGATCAGAGGCATTACTTCATGGATGTTGATGTCTAGTTTGGTGTTAAAGTTTGGACATGTGGTGCACCCCCCGCCCCAAAAGCTCATGTGTGAGACAATGATAAAAGGTTTAGAGGTGAAATGATTGGGTTGTGAGAGACTTAAATGAATCAGGGAATTCATCCCCTAAGAGGATTAACTAAGTGGTAACTGAAAGCAGGTAGGGTATGGCTAGAAGAGGTGAGTCATTGGGAGCATGCCTGTGGGGTACATATTTGGTGAGCTGAGTTTAGGGTCTCTGCTTTATGACTATGTCCTAAGCTACTCTCCTCCTCCCCACTCTTGTGCCATAATATTCTGCCTCACTTCGAGCCCCTAGGCATGGAGCTGGCTGTCTATAAACTGAAACCTCTGAAACTATGAGTTCCTAAATAAACTTCTCCTCCTTAAAATTGTTTTTGTCCAGTCTTTCGATCACATCAGCAAAAAAAAAAAAAAGAAAAAGCTAAAATAATTGTTGAGTGGCTGAAGATGATTGGGAAATTAGACATGCCCAGGAGAGAACCGAATTGCAGGAGAAATAAATATTTTTATTTTGGACAAACTATTAAAAAAGGCTTTGATAGCAAGTTTTCTGATAAGGTTTTTCATTAATAAGCTAGTTACCAGATATGGAATGATTTTAAAATATTTAAATCAGGCTAATGCCAGTATGTGAGTACAGACTTAACAGAGGATAAATATTGTATCTTTAGAGATGCTAACTTTTAGGAGCAAGTAGGCCCTACTGGTGGCATATTTATACGTACTCTACAAAGTAGATTATTTTTTTCTGATCATAGTCATTTAAGACTAAGAATAGTCTAATCACAAATCAACAGGAAAGATATTTTACCAGAGAAACACCAGTGTATTCAAAGGTAGACTCAGTCCTGCTCACACTAACTCAGGGAATGGTGAAGCTGGGAAGTTCCTCCAGAGGCCCTCTACCTCATTCCCCTTTTCACAGTAGCTCCAGGTGGCACAGACAGACAGACAGACGCTCAGGGGCAGAGCTGAGGTCTCTACTCCTAACCATTTTCTTTTTGCCCAGAGTACATCTACTCAGAAGCATCAAGCAAATAAGCACAAAACCAGCATCCCGGGGTCTAAAACAAGAGGAGACACTGAGTGACAATTCGGCAGCAAATATGAAGACAATCTGGGAACTGCAATTAGCCCCTTTTCCCTGTGTTTTTGTATAGAATTTTCTTTAGTGTATTGTTAGGTATATTTGCTGCTAGAAAACCTTGTGTTCCTCATCTCACAGGATGAGGAAGATTAAAAGGAAAGGATGCAGTAGAAGGTTGGATAGAGTAAGGCAGATTTGAGAGTCTAAAGAGAAGATTTTAGGCCTAATGGGCTTTGGAAAGAATTTGCAAAACTGAACCAGACTTTGGCCAGGTTGTCATGGAAACAGCAGAGCTGAAAGGTAGAGATGAGCCCCAGTGAGGAAGGTTCTCCCTGAAGTTCTGGGGCATCATATAAACTCCCAACTCACCTTTGGGCTTGAAATCAGCCTGTTCTGCTACATAGCAAATGTACAGCATGGTGCTGAAAGCATCTCTGGAGTTAAAAGTACTCTGTAGCTTCCTTTGCTGTGCTAGTTTTTTAAAAAATCCATATATTGTGTTCTGGGCTCCTCCTATCTCTTATCTACTACAGAGCAGAAGCAAAGGAGAGAAAGACAGGGGCACCGGCAAGGAACGCATTTGGCAATGTCCTATCGATTTCCACTTCCTGCTTCATCAAATTACAGCAGGAAAAAAATGTTTTCCACAAACGATGCTCATGGGGTGTCGATTGTCAAAATCTGTTTGCTGAAAAACTCTTTTCATGAAAGACCTTATTTTGCCAAGGAAGTAATTTTTTTTTTACGTGAGAACTGCTTACTACTTTTTACCATTAAGGATGGGATATTTGCTTTTGCTCTTTGTCCTAATTGAAAACAATTGCGTGTGTGACATGCAAACAAACATAAGTTTGTGCACACATATATGTGTATACATGACTATTTTTTTATTATATCCTGTGTTTTTTCACTTTAATGTTTACTCTTTCTTGGTAGCTAAGTTAGTAAGTTATTGCCTTTCTTTGCAAATTTGTATATAATATTGCTTTGTAAGGGAGTTTAGTATTTTGTTTATATTGCTAATGGGATGTTTAACATGTTATCAATGAGTCAGTTCCACATGTGACCCCAGTCTTTAATATATTTTCCCAATATAATTGAAACATGGTAACACTACTTTCACAAAATTATATAGACCTCATCACAGTTTATTTAAGAGTGTGCATTCTAAAGAAAGCATTCTAGAAAGTAGGAGGGATGAGTATGGCCATAGGTATCGAATTATACTGGGGTTGAGGAGAGGTTCTGATGAGATCTGGGACTATCTCTCTACCTGCAGACTCCAGTCCAGTTACTTTAGGTAAACTGAAGCTCTGAACACGGAGTGTATCAGAAACCCATAACACCAAGACTCACGGTATTAATCCATTTCTATTATTGTCACAGGACCTGCTCATGCCTTTTACTCTCTGCCTTGCTTGAATTGTGACACTTTTTGGCTTAGGCTTGCAAATTTTTCACTGCAGTTTCTCAAAGCTAGTCTTTTTGTGTTCCTGATGTTGATTGGTTCCTTCACCTGTGGATCACAGGTAACCATTCTACTTTATGTTTTTAGCTGATGAACAACCTGAACTTAGTCTCTGATCTTCCCAAACCTTCCATCTTTCTTTGCTGATACCACCACTTTTGGGATTTCTTCAGTATGCCTTCCTACATTGCAGAGACAGAAAATCTAATAAATAATTTTACAGTCTTCTCTGCAACCAAGATGCTGGATGTGACTTGCAGTCCTCTGAGATGCACTTGAATAAGATTTAAAAGACAGAATATAGTTCTTCAGGGCTATTCTTGTTGGCAATCAAGCCCTGTGGAAATGTCCAGTTTTTATGCAACACTCTTCCAATGTCCATGGTCCAGGTTTCTGGGAGTAAAGAGGCAACTGCAGAGGAAGCAGTCACCAGCCCCATCATCAGCTTGAAGGGCCACTCACTAATGGCAGGGCTGGGTGCAGTTGTAACAGCAATCTCATCAACCTGCAATCAGTTGCTCTATTGGAGGATTCAGAGGCAGTGCTGCTGTTCTGGAAGTCATTCTTTGATATAGAACAAAGAATCTCTTCCAACACTTTAGGAAGTATATAGTTCCCTGTATTCAATATTTTGTGGCTTAAAACACAGATTTATAGTATCCTAAATGAACTGATACATCAAACAAGAGGTCAAGCTTTGGGGGAAAATGGGGAACCCAGAGAGATGATATATCCAATGAACATAGATGAGAAGCTAAGCCCACACAGGATAGACACATCAGGAAGAACTAAATGATCTACTGATCCAGGCCAGCGAGACTCAGACACAGACAAAGACTTCTGATCTTGGAGAAGCAGCTCTTTCCTATCGGACACTCTGGCTCCATAATTATTATGGTTATTGCTGGGCCTGAGTAGAGAGAGCCAAGTGCATCCACCTAGGTTTATTTATTCTGCCTGTGAAACACACTCCTGAAATAGACTTCTAAGATAAAGTAATGACTTAAATAGCTACCATGCTGAAGAGAGGATGAGTTGGGAAGCAAAAGTCACATGACTCCTCACCAGCCTTGGGTAGACTAAGAGAAGCAGTAGCTACCCATAGCTAGAGTTATTACTTCTAAGTCAAAACTGTTGCCTGACTCCCTTGGCATCCTTCTGAGCTATTCAAGGCCCCTGTTCCCTGCTAGAAATTCCTTTGTGGCCCAGAAAGTGAAGACAAATTGTTAATAATAACTACAACATGTCATGTGCTTGTGTACTATTCTATGTAATCCACAATAGCCTATAAGATAAATGCCATTAACATTGCCCTTTTAAAAACTATAGCTCAGAGAGATTAAGAAATATACCGAAGACTGCATAGACACTACAGGCACAATTGGGGTTTGAACCTGGGCCACTGTAAGCCCAAGTCACTGCACTAACCAAGATGGAGTCTACCTCCCCTAGGTTCTCCTTTTCTACATCTTGACTGTGAGAACAACTCTTAGTGGATCATGGACATATTTTTCTAAAATTTCTTATTTTCATGGTACTCCCTGAGCTAGGCATAAAAGAAATTTCAAGAGAATTCTGCTGTGTGATACCCCTGGTCTTCCCTGAAGTAGGATAGTGCCGTGAGCATTTCTGAAGATTCTCACATTATCTATACTACCCAGGGAAAGTGTCTTTCATATTCTTTAGAGCTCTTCATTATCAGGGCTGCCCCTTGAGTGGGGGCCGTTCAATAGTGTATTGGAGTACTCCTCCTCCTCCTCCCATGTGCCATGCCAGAGAAGGGCTCCTGTTACTGACCAATGCTCCTGTCCTGGTTCTGCATTGGTACGAGAGAGGGACGAACTATCCTGCCAGGGAAGGAGCTGCTCAGATGAATTTAAAGAAGAAAGTTAAACACAAAATAATTCCCAATTGTGTGAGAGAGAACATTTGAACATAATAGGGAAAATCACAGAATAATAAGTTTTACATATAATGAAATGTCCTATTGTTGCTATTTATATGTCTTATATATCTTACATGTGTGTTTGGCTGTTTGATGTAATCTATTTTCCTGCTAAGGACACCCATCCCACAACAGCATGACCTTTCCTTCACAGACCAAGTTAGTTCAAGTTTCCATTATTTGGGAAGAGGCAAATTCTCAGTAGAGAAAATGAAACTAGGAAGGAGAGGCTTTAGTAAGAAGGAAAGTCTTGCCATGCTGGTCTCACTCCCTTGAGTCTAGACCCAGGTTCCTAGGGCTCCATGTGCTTGAAAGGTGACCACCTCAAAGAGGCATACTAAGGGAGAGGGGTTTTTTTTTTTCCTTCCTTGAAATCCAGTTATCCGTATCTATGGTCATTTTTGTTTGCCTGTTTTTAAATACTTCCTGATATATTTTGTAATAAAAATACTAGCACTTAGTCGGGCACGGTGGCACACACCAATAATCCCAGCACTTAGGGAGGCTGAGGCAGCAGAATCTCAAGTTCAAAGCCACCCTCAGCAATGGCAAGGCTCTAAGCAACTCACTGAGATCCTGTCTCTAAATAAGACACAAAATAGGGCTGGGGATGTGGCTCAGTGGTCGAGTACCCCTGAGTTCAATCCTCGGTATCAAAAAAAAAAAAAAATACTAGCACTTACTAAGCATTTAATAGGTAAATCTAAAAATTTCCTGAAATTACCTAACAAGTTCACAATAGTCCCAGGAAGTGCATATTATATGCATTCCTATTTTATAGGTGAAGAAAGTGGGACTCAGGTATATAACAACCTGCCCAAAGTCAAAGTGGCCTGCCAAAAATTGGCAGAAAGTCCTTCTGATACCAAAAACATTAGCTCCTTAACTTACTGCACCAGAGAAACAGACTCTTCTCCATTGGCCTTGTCTCAGCCCCATTATGCAATAATACAGAATAAAATTTCCACACTTGGCCAAACTATTATATGGAAATATATAAAAGGGCAGTTCTAGGAATAATTGAAATCTTTAAGAATCAGGTGAAATTCAGGACACAAATAATGGTTAGAAGACTTTCCTACTATCCCATCACTAACCATTGAGAATCTAGGTTTTATTAATGAGATGTTATTTTCCTCATATAAAAATATCCAATTTTATGGCATGTGGGTAGAGATCCCTATGTAAAATTAGTGTCTCATGTGGGTGATTAGTACACCTGATCTTTGTGAACTTATTTTATGCTTTTTATTTTCTGGTGTGAAATAAATGAGTTCAAATCAAGTTTTCTCCCCACTTCACGATGGCGGAAGATAGCAGGTCTATCTCAGAGAGCTTCAAGACAGTGGGGAACTTGAATGAACTATAGAAATTGCTACTGGATATGTGGTGTCTCCCAAAAAACTCATGTATGAGACAATGCAATAATGTTCAGAGGTGATATGATTCAATTATGAAAGCTGTAACCTAATCAGTGGATTAATCAATTTGAATAGATTTAACTAGGTGGTATAATTACTTGTAGGGTATGGATAGAGGAAGTAGTGCACAGGGAATATGCCCCTGGGATTCATATCTTGTCCTTGGTGAGCTCAGTTCTCCCTCTCTGCTTTCTGGCTGTCACACCCTCAGCTGCTTTCCTGTATCATGCCCTTCTGCCATGATGTTCTGCCTCACCTTTCCAGAGCTATGGGGTTGGCTGGCTGTGGACTGAATCTCTGAAACCATAAGCCAAAATATACTTTTCATCCTCTAAGTTGTTCTTCTCAGATCCTTAGTCACATGGACAAAAAGCTGACTACAACATACATTCTTCATAAATCCCAGTTAGATGTTGCACAGGGAAAAACCTGGCTGCTGAACATATTGTATATCTAAAGACTCCCATAAAAAGAGAAAGTCAAGTAAGCAAGGTTGTCCTCCAGGTGGCTCTTTACACAAAACATTGAAGAGTTTTACAAGACACCCAAGATGATTCATTGATGTATTTATTTGCTCTGTAGATGTTAATTGAATGTATTTTCTGAGCCAGGCACTGTGCTAGACACTGGAGTACAGCAATGAAGCTACCTGTGTCCATATTACCTACAGATCCTTGAAGCCCTTGATCATGCCGTTTCCCTCCATCAACGGTGAGGGGGAAAACACCTATGAATGCTGCCAGAAAAACCAAAGTAACAAATCGACAAGTACAACTATGATTTAAAAAGCTAGGTCAATAGCTCAAATAGAGCAATTGAAGCCCAACTTTGTATTGAGTTGTGTTTAAAAGTTCTTTAAGCACCCAGTTCTAACCTTGAAATGAGCTTCCATTTACGTGAGCATGAGACAGTGACCATGGGTTGATTTTAAAATTTAGGATCAATAGCACAGACAGAATTGCTTCAAAGTTTGGGAACCCCAATTTTGATAAACAGCAAGACCATGCTCACACATAGGCACACGCAGGTATGCACACAATCCTTCATAGCACTGAACCTCCATCCAGATTTTCTTTTTCCTCCAGACACAATGCAATCCATTCTCACAAATGATTTTGATTGATCTGGTTTGCACCATTATCTTTGCAGGTCTGTGTTTAGAGGACTTTTTTTTAAAGCCAACTTTGTAGTCTTCTGCTAGTTTCCTTTCTACTAGCTTATTTAAAGACTTCTTTGAAGATGAAAGTCCTGTGTAAAGTGTGAAGCATTACCTCTGCTCACTCTGCAAACCAATAATGTGAAGGTCATGAAAATCTAATGTAGTAAGACAAAAGCAAACGAGGAAAAGGCAATTTCCAAAACAAGATAAAATTTAATAACAATACTTATAATACCTGATGGTTCAGGACTTTAGTTTCATTTGCATTCTTGGAAATATTGATTAGAATATTAGAATTGTCCCACAAAGCTACGTGTGGAGAAATAGTTTGTCCAAGAGAATTCCAGTGATTTCCTAGATCTTTCAGAACAGAGGAAAAGTCCTACATCTCAGCACTTTTCAATCAATTTGCATATTTCCTGGGTTGCCTTTCCTAAGGATGAGGCCCTAAAGTCAAATGAGTGGCAAGGTATCACCTGGCTGGCAAACAGAAGAGCAGACATTGAGTTTAGTAGAAAAACCTTGAATCCCTCTGTCTGCTCTTTTCTGGGCTATAGTAAAGATGGTTGATAAAAATATATATAAAAATATATAAAAATATATATAAAAAATATATATATAAATATATATATATATAAATATATATATATATATTTATATATATATATATACTGTTCATTGAAAGTGTCAAGGCATTTTAAAGACAACTCTCAAATCAACTTATCTACATTTCAGAAAACAGCTTTGTGGCTTCCACCTCTTCTACCACGAGATTTCAAGAGCAGAAGTAGTAAAGCACAGCCATTCATCTGACCTTTTTAGGATATCTGCTAAATATCCTCTCCTAATGAAGAGATGTCCCCTTCAAAGCAAAATACTTAGTTCAGTAGTTGATGGTGACTAATGCAGGTGGCAAACCTAAGCTGGGGTTTTCAACCCACCATTCCCTAAGGGTGGTCTTAGGAGAGACCAGCAGCCCACACAGCCTGGCATAGAAAAGCTGCTTCAGTCTCTGTGGTTCTGAAAGTAGAGGATGCACTCAATATTAAAATATAGAGGTAGAATGAATTTTCCTAAGAGGGGTTTGAAATGCTTTCAAAAGAGATGGATAAATTACACAAACAAAAACTTGAAATATCCTGGAGAATTTTTTCAAACCAGCAGCGCTTTTCTGCCCTGGGGCATTTTTACTGTTAGCCCAAACAGTGCTTGAGGGCCACAGAGGCATTAGTGAACCTCCTGGGGAAAGAATCTAGACCACTTTATTCGTTCTCCATTCACGAGAAATTCAGAAGGAATTAAATATGCCAATGGTATTCTTTAAGTTAGAAATGCTAGGTAGGTATCTTGAAGTTTTTAAATTTACTCTGTATTAATAAAAGAAATGTATCTTCAGCATTAATTCTAACTTGTTGATCTTTACTTGTTGTTTACTTTATACTCAATACCTTCATCTCTAAATAGGAAGTAAGCTGAAATCGTTTTTCTCCTATTTGAAGCACACCACAATCATGTGGAGAGTTTGTTAAATGTAGATACTGAGTTCCACTCTTCGAGTTTCTGATTCAATAGGTAAGTAGGACCATAGCATTTTTATTCCTAACATGATCTCATAATATGCTGGAGTTTCTGGACCATACTTCAAGTAGTGCTGGACTAAGCAACATTCAAGTTATATTTTGACATTCACTTTGTTTCTTAGGGTTACCATTTGGTGAAGAAAAGGGGATACTATGGTTGTCCAAAACCTTCATGAACTTAACAGAGTAACCTGATTTCTGACAAAGGTTAAACTGTCCTTCAGTAGGAGAAGAGCAGACTTTTCAAAGGTTCCCAAGAGAGTCATTATGGAAGTGCAAACTACACTGAGATACTACTTCTAATGCCTAAAATGATAAAGACCAACAATGGCAAGTGTTGGTGAGACTTTGAAACAATCTTCAATCTCATACATTCTAACATGTGAAAACTCCTATGAACACTTTGAAGAATGTTTGGCTGTGTCTAAGAATATACCATGAATGAGCAATTCCATTCCCAGTCATGTATCCAGCAGAAATATGCACATATGCATGCCAACATCATGTATTAGAATGCTCATGATAGGATCTTCATATTTTCATAGTCCCAAAGTAGATATTACCCAAACGCCCATTCAGCAGTTGGACAGGGTAAATTATAGTGTCTTCCTACAATGAGATTCTATCCATCAATGAGAAAGCACATACAACGTGAATAAATCTCTCTGACGCTGAGTGATGGTACACAAACACAGAGCAGCATGTACTAGTATGATTCCTTTCACACAAAGTTTAAAAAGAGGCAAAGTTAGCCTCTGCTATTAGAAGCCACTTTCTAATAGTAAGGAGAATGAGGGGGCTTCTTGGTACTAGTAAATGCAGTTTCTTGCTCTGGGTAGTGGTTACTAATAAAAGAAAAAACATAAGCACATTTAAATCTTAAGGAGTTTATTCAGGCTTTCAGAGATTCTGAAGTGGCCAGCAAACTACTAGGATGGGCAATAGGGGAAACTTATAAAGTGTTTGAAGGAGCGAGACAAAACAATTTTGTTGGTTAGAATGGAAAGTCCCTAGTCAGAGGTTAGTCGATGGGTTCTGATTAGTACAGTTGTCTAGTTTCAAATTACTATTTACATCAGCCTTTGTTTTATTTGTGCATAAATTTAAAGTGCCACAGCCACCCTCATCCAAAGGCCTCCCAATTAGAATTTAACATTACAGAGATATTTTCATATTGTGAATATTTAGTGAACTATACAAAAGGTGTGCGCGCTCAGGTGTATATCTATGTGTAGTTTTAAAAAATCATGATGAGGTTCGTTTCAGTTTGTCTTCAGGTGCTAAGCTTGATTCATGTGTCTGTTAAGCTCCAATAAACCCCTTCTGCTTCAAATGAAGTCCATTAGTTTTTTCTTGCTCTTCTCCTTCTGACTCTTTGAAGTTATGAAATTGTTTCCCTACCTCTGTCCCTTGGATTTTCCCCTCTAATGCTTTAATTGAACCATTGCTTCTGGTCCCATGGATTTAAATACAAAACATATGGTAAATTTACAAATCTGACCTTTCCTCTAGACTTCAAAAACCAGTGTCTATTTCCTGTGAATTTGCTTCTCCTCTAGCCTAACCCTTCTCAGAAAATTGTACTACTCATTCAGTCACTCAACCCGGAAACCTGGAAGTCCCTCCTGATTGTGCCTCTCATCATTCCCCATTAAAGTAGCGTACTATAGTCTTGTGTATTAATTCTCACCTACAAAAAGTTCTACCCTTTTAGCTAGATTCTGTACTGCCAATCTCAGCTTCAACGAATTTAGACTATCACTCTCCTGCAGACAATCCTCCAATGGCTTAGATAACCATGAAGGACACAAATTAACCTTCTCACTCTAGCCTTCAAGATCGTGAAAGATCTCCCTCCAATCTCTCCATCTCTGCACATCTGCCCTTGTTAGGATCCTTCCTCTTTAAGATATTTACATAGGCCAGCCACCTGGAATGTGCTTTTCCCTCAATTTTTGCCTGTCTAGTCTTTCCTGTTATTCAGATCTTTACTTTCTTAAAGCAGCCTATACTGGCTACCAAATTTATAATTTTTCTGAACCGTAATGGTCTCTAATCACTCTTCATCACATTGTTTTAAGTTTTCTTCATAGCATTTTTGATGCCAAATTTTCAGTGTCCTAGAACCTTGGAGATATTAGGCACTCAATAAATGTGCTGAATTAATGCATTGTGAACCTCAACAGGATATAAAACACAACCCTACCCAGTCTCTAAAGTCTATAGAAAAATACAATGGACTGTTTCTCATCATTTTAGTAGGGAAGTGTCCCTGAACCTCTCCATGCTAAAAACATCACCAGATAGCTGAGCAGTGCTCAGTGGCAGCATTCTGAGGGTCACAATGAGACACAAGGGAGCAGAGGCAGGAGCACCTGGCTTGCACTGGACCTGCCCCAGCAGCGCTGCAGGATCAGCACCTGAAATTGTGAATGCAGCTTGGGTTACTGTGATCCAGGAAATGGTGAGGCCCTCAGGAGAAGGTCTTATTAGTCCTGCCAGAGAGCTAAGATCACTTTTCTGTTTAGGGCAAGAACCAATCTCCAAACTTAGGTAGCCTGAGGGCTAGATTTGCTATTCTGTTGAAAACAAATGAGTAGATTAGGAACCAAAAGGTAAATAGGAGAATTCTTGCTTACAAAGCAAATCCTAATCCCTAGGTGATGAGGACATATTTTAGAGCAAAAAACTGAAAAGTATATTTCATTTGAGAGAAATGGACTTTCAAAATGGTTAATTAAACCTACAAAATATTTTATAGCTAGAGCTCTCTGCCCATCCTGTTTACTCTTATTTTTGTTATTTGTTTGCTTTAAACAGCAGGATAGTTTCTTAAGCAGGTCAAAAAAAAGGGAGCTCTAAACTGCCAGTGTGTCTGGTTTTCACTGTCTCATTAGACCAAATCCCATGGTCTGGGCTGCTGCTGCCTTAGAAGATGCAACATGAAGCGGCACCCGCAGCTGCTGTTACACACCCTGCTCCTTCCCAGGCCCACTGCTGCAGATTCTGACAGGCTGAACTGAGCAAGGTAGCAATCAAAAAAGCCATGCGCTCCCCAGAGCAGTTGATGCAAATAAACCCTAGGCCATTGTGATGTTATTGGGACATAAACCAACAAATAGATGCTGCATTCAGACCCTTCTGGAACTGGAAACGTGCCCTAATTAAAGCAGACACAACAGCTCTGCAGACGCAGCCAGACAGTAAATGAAGGGGCTGCCTGCCCGATTCCTCAGCTTCCAAGTTATGGTCACATTTACAGGAATTTATACAAACCGATCTACAACTCAGTGTCCTCCGCTGTACGTGACTACACTTTTGCCTACCTAGTCTCTAGGTTAGCATACAAGGAAGGTAGAATTTTAGAAGACATTTAATTTTTTCACCCACCAAAGGAATCCCTTATGACATTTTTTGTACCCTGTAGCCTGCCCACCAGGGGTGCTGAGCAGACTGAACCAAGTCAGCGGTCACAAAGTCAATCTCAGAAATCCATGAAGGGGCAATGGATTCAGCCTCTCATTTCAGAGCTAGGGCCAACCACCAAGGTCATCTTTAAAACCCAGGAGTAGAGAAGGTAACCAAAGCCTGGACATTGCAGTGCATTTGCACCTCTCTCCCCAAGACAAAATGGATTTTATCTGGTAATAAGTGAACTTAGACTGAAATTAAGGTGTGATTATGTGTTTAATATTCAACAAATCTAAACATAGAAACTCAGAGAAAAATTGAAATTAAAAAATTCTTCAGATGATTTGCTTAATATGCCCCATAGACAGATTAAAATCATATGTCTCCCTTTGGTAAATGTCCACTCCTCAGCTATCCATCTGTATGGAAATGAAAATGAGTCACATGGATGAGGAGCCACAAAACATGGATGAGTATAGGTAGCAGGGTAAAAGCAAACATGAACAGGTGTAGCAATTTTTTTTAAGTTCTCAAATATTTATATTTTCAATTCTGTAAAAGATGACATGTAGGTGGGCTTTTGACTGTTTCAACCAACAGAGAATAAGAGAGGTAATACTATGTGATTTCTAATGTTAGACGGGAAGAGACCATTTAGCTTCTACTAGGTGCTCTTGTGATACCTGCCCTGGAGGAAGCCAGGTGCCATATAAGAAGTCCAACTACCCCAAGACCCCATGCTTGAGAGTCTCCACGCAGGAATTTAGGTTGTAAGAAGGATTCAAAGGTGCTTTTTCTGGAACCACTAACTTTTCACTTGGGTCTGCAAATGCCTAAGATGCTCAATGGTAACTAAAAGGAGAAATGAAAAAGCTTGGCATCTCTACTACTATTTTGCATCTTTCTCCTCCATTCTGAGTCACTCTTTCCTGTAGTCATACTGAATTCCAGGAACAATAGGTCTAGTGGATAAACATCCTATGGCAAGAATCTAAACTACCTCATAGGCAACAGCAACTTTCTTATCAAATATAAGGCCCTTCCTGACCTACACTGAGATAAGGATCAACTAGACCACAGTTTGACGAAGATGGATTAACTGTGGATGCTTCTTGCTCAACCATCTTGTGTTCCTACCCTTTTTAAACCAGAAGCTCTTGTTAGAACCCTGGAGACAGGGCTGAGAACACTTGCTTCCCCTTGTCTTCCCAAACTAGCTATAGTGAATTAATTCCTGCCTTTCACCATTACTCTTTCTGTTTTTCTGGGGGAAGGGAGGGCAAGTGGCTGGACTTGATTCACTAGGAATCCAAAGCTGGGCCTCTGGCAGAGGACTGCAGTCACAGGGTCAGCAGCCTTTGCTGAGCTCCTAGCCTCACATTGTAAAATCCAAACTCAAAATGGAGTCACTCTGGCTCAGGCCTGCATGTATCAGCAAACCTGCTCTTTGTGCTTCTGTGATTAATGCTTTGCTATGCTTGCTTCTCATGGATGGGGGTGCAAAACCACAGGCTGCCAGACCCCCTGGA
>CM053401.1:65615524-65626752 GCA_028644305.1 Xerus rutilus
CTGTAAATAACTATAGGTTGAATACCTGCCAAATCATGTTTTCCTGAGTCATGTAGCTAGCCCACCCTATAATAACCTCTGAAACCCTCACTTCGGGGTCACTCTCTGAAGGAAAGGAAAGCTGACCCCAATCGATTGGCCTGTGTGCCTATTTCCTCAATAAACTTTGCTGCTTCTGCAGAGTTGTCTGGGCTGCACTCCTTGGGGAAAGGTGCGGGTTGGATGCAACAACATCCACTGTCAGCCATGTGGGAGGATCATCTGTAACATCCAGCCCACTCAAGCCCTCAGATGTTGATAGCACAACAGCCAAGTACTATCTGCAAGAGCTAACAACTTCCTGCAACCCCATGAAACCCGGACAGTTCCCAAGCCAAAACCACTCCTACTTCCTGACCCACAATATTCTGGGCAAAATAAAATGATTATTTTATATGCCTGGTTTAGGGATAAGCAGCAAGTAGAAAAGCAAAATTTAACATTTTAAATGAAAGACGTTGCTCTCACCCCAGACTCTTGATGATAGGATGCCTCTCCACTCTCATCACAAAGCATCCTAATAAATGGGGCGTGGTGGCATAAGTTTGTAATCTCAATTACTCCTTAGGAAGCTGAGGCAGGAGGATTATAAGTTTGAGGGCAGCCTGGGAAAGTAAGGAGGTCCTGCCTCACAATAAAAAATAAAAAGGCCTGGGGATGTAGCTCAGTGGTAGAATGCCCCTGGGTTCAATTCCCAGTATCACAAAACAAAGCAAAAACAGAGCCATCTGAGTACCAGACAACCTGAGTGAAGACCTGCACTGGAAGGTCAGGACAATGACTTCAGGCAGCACAGTCTTCCCTACTCTGAGCTGAACTCTTTCTCTGTGTAACTTTCACCCATCTGTCCTACTTCTGCCTTCTGATGCCAGAACAAGTCTACTCTCTTCTTGTGACATCAGAAAAGATTATGCAAATATAATAGGTCAATAGAAAGAGAAAAGCCTTCTTTGTTCCCAGGTCCTTTGAAGCATTAAGACATTAAAGAAGTGTTCTCTCCTGAGATCCCCCTGGGGGTCATAACATTTACACATACTTTGCATATGTACTTCTGTGAAGGATTGGAGGAAATGCTATATGTGAAAAATTCTGGTTTTATTACAGATTTTTTTCTTCACATTGTTGGAAATGCTCAGATTGCAAAAAAATCAAGGAAAAAAGTCACAGCAAAATAAACTTGGGTTGAGTTTGAGAGTTAAATGCAAACTTGTCAATTTATTCATTTATTAAAAAATGAAAGAAAATCCTGATGAGTATTTATATTTAGGGAATGAAGAAGAGTTTAATATTTTCAGTATAACTTCAAAGACTAGGAAGAAAAGACAATAGAATTGATTACACACAAACTCAAAACTTTCACATAAAAAATTCATAAATAAAATTAAAAGGTTAATAAAAAATTAGAAAATATTTCTAGCACACAATTAAAAAATTAAAAACCTCAATATAATGAACAGTCCAATAACAAGAAATATGTATAAATGCAAAAAAGTAGGTGATTCATTATGAAAAAAGGGCCAATGATCTTCAAATATATGAAAAAGAATTTCTCTTTTATAACCAATGACATGAAAATTAAATAACAATATGTCATTATTTTAATTCTCTTGGGATCACTTTTTTTTTTTTAAGTTGCCAATAACCATGATTGACAAAGACAAAGGAAAAGGGCCCAGGTCCACATTACTTGTCAACTATTAACTGGCCCAATCTTTCTTCAACAGTGTAATATGAACCAATACCTGTAAAATTACCTATAAGCCAAATATTCATATCTATCCTTAAGATGTCAAAATAATCAGTAGTGTTCACAGCTTTGTTTATAATGTTTCCTAGAAGACGAATCACAGAAAAAAAATAAACAAATTTAAGAAAATGCATTTCAGTAGGAAAGTTGCTGAATAAGAGATGGTATAGCCATGTATTATAGCCTCTATCCACCCACTAGGTATCAGTGAGTAGAAAACATTAACAAAAACATGCATTTAAAACTGGGCGTGGTGGCACATGCCTGTAATCCCAGTGGCTGGGGAGGCTGAGGCAGGAGGATCATGAGTTCAAAGCCAGCCTCAGCAACTTATTGAGGCCTCAAGCAACTCAGTAGAACCCTGTCTTTAAATAAAATACAAAATAGGGCTGGAGATGTGGCTCAGTGGTTTAGTGCCCCTGAGTTCAATCCTCTGTACCAAAAAAAAAAGTGCATTTAGATGTTGTTGATCTATATAAGGCTATAAAATGTATAGATAAATTATATATATTTGCATGCATACATACATACACATATATAAGGGAAATTTTAAATATTAATATATCAAATATGGATTATAACACAAAAATGTATTAAAAATTTAAATATTTTAAAATATACATTATATGATATGTATTTTATGTAGATTATATGCCTGTTTCATATCGAACATATTACATATAAAGAGATCGTTACTTCAATATTTTTAATATAAAAATAAAAGATCCTACCAAAATACCTATCTGCAAACATGAAAAATTATGAGTAAGTTTCATTTATTTCTACTTTCTTGTATTTTCTGAATTTTCTACAATAACCATTGGTTAGTAATCTTAAAAACATAAAAATGTGTACATATATTATGTGCATATATATATGTATATATATAACCAGGCAAGCAGAATATTTTGTGAAGTCTATTAGCTATTCAAATTGTGTGAAAACAAAAAGCCACTTCACAATAAAGACCTGTTTGATAAGGGAATAGAAAAGGGAAGAGGAAATTGAAGTTCAAAAGCACAGTGTTGTATCATGGGGGTCCTGACTGGGTGATGGGTTCAGAGGATCTCTACCTGGCAGCCAGAACAATCCAGGTCTAGAGGCCAATGTGCTCTGTGACCCAGAATATGACACATACCTACTCTAGGCCTCAGTTCCCTCAACTAAAAAGAAATTAAGGTATGAATTTTGTCCCAACAAATTTTCTTTAACCAAATACTACAACTAAAGTTGTCAGACAATATATATGCCATACATATGGTGGATTATTGGTGGATTAAAGATGAAGCAGGCCCCTAATTGCAGCTTTAACTTCCATATGTCTATGTCAGCACTGCTCAGGGATAAACTTCTAAAATGATTTGAATTTAATGTAAATAGTGAATAACTTTTCAGGGTAAGTATATCCTGTACAATATTTGGGGCACATTTAAGCATTTTTTTTAATACCAATTGTGGAACTCCTCTAAGGAAACATGTACTCTCCAGTTGTCTCCTGTGAGAAAAATTTATGTTAAGGAATAAACATATACTAAACAATTAGATGTTTATCTGAATTTTAAATTTAACTTGGCATCCTGAATTTTTATTTGCTAAATCTAGCAACCCCGACTATAATTCTTAGTTTATGTAATTGACTATCATAGGATATTCAAGTAAAATTATATCCCCAAATAATCTTTTTTCCTTTCTTGCTTATCTTTTATGTCCAGTCCTACACAAAACTGTGAGTAAAATTCTAACCCACATGACACCTAGGTCAGGCATTGGCTGAAGCTGCCTGAGAGAAGAATGACCTTAAACTAAAAGCTGGAGTGGAACTTGAGGTCTCATGGGTGGAAACTGCACTCATTTCAAGGGCAAGTGCTATTCTGAGGGGAGGTCTGAATGGTGCACCTCCCTGTCTTGCACAGGCCCCCTCACAGGGTAGCTAACATCACCAGGGCCCAAAGGCTTATTCTCTGTTATGCTTAAAAAATTGCCTTTCCCTGAAAAATAAACCACTCTGTCATTTAGAGCAGGGGTCAGTGAATTTCTTCAATAGACAAGTAGTGAATTATTTAGGCATAGTGAGTCACATAGGGATTATTTATGTAATTTTTAAACATATTGTTTAAAAATTGTTAGCTCTTATAGCTATACATGCAAAAAGAGGTCTGAATTCAGATTCTGCCCATGGGTCATTGTTTGCTAATTGCCAATTCAAAGGTTACCATTCTTAGAGTGCATTTTGACTTAATTGAATCTAAAGTTCTTAGGTAAAGTAATGAAGATCCCACAGTAAAACCCTGGAATGAGCTATTACTGGGAGAATGAGACATCTGATTTCCTCAAATCCCAAAGTCAAAGATTATCATCATTGCAAGAAGTACAAAAATGATATCCCTGGTCCAAATTGGTCTTTGTTAATTTTATTGTCATGGTAGGATATATAATAGGCATGTACTACTACATCTAATCCTTGATTAGCTTGATTTATAAAATGTATAGCTTTAATGAGAAAAGAAAATTTTTTAAAGATTTGAGCCATAAAACCTTGAGTTACCTAGACCTTTTGAATCTTAGAATTATCCAAATGATAGTGCAATTTTTTGATAAATATTTTACTTGTCTTCCAAAACCAAGATGTAATTCAACTGCCACTATTAAAGGAAACATATCCTATAACCTCGCACTAAACAAGTACATTGCTCAATTTAGCCTTCAAGGCAATTCTATAGTTGCTCTCCTGGCAAATTTTGCATCCTTGAGGAAAGCTATTAGCTGTGTGATCTTGGTCAAGTTACTTGACATTTCTGAGGCTCAAGTCCCACCTCTGAAAATGAGTATAAAATTGCCTACCTCATTAGGTTGTCAAGAAGATTAAAAATAACTATTAAAAAGTTACAGCCCTGTGCTTGGCATTAGTACATGCTCACTAAAGGAGAACTAATGACTTTTGGGATTTGCTTTCACTATTTCCCTCTTTTTGTTATTGTTGGGGTTTTTTTTGTTTTGTCCTGTTTTGTTTTTCTGGGCATATTTCCCTAGTGCATCTCCTCTTGCTACACTGTGAGCTCCCTCAGGTCTAGGATGTACAAGCTCCTTCTCTGTATCCCCAGGATGTGTCCCATAGCAGGCCTGAGTCAAGACTGATTGACCAAAAACAAAACTACCACACAGACCTATACCTAAGACGCCTAATAGACTTACTAATACATTTTCTGAACTCAAAGAAGCAAGACTGCAGACTAGTTGATATTGAAATCATCCTAAAAAAAAATTTGAGATGCTGTACTTATACCAAGCATATGAAGAAAAAGTTGCAAATAACCATAGGGTACCTGAAATTGGGTCACTGCTTGGAGAATGCTTTATTATTGGTGGATTAAAGATGAAGCAGGCCCCTAATTGCAGCTTTAACTTCCATATGTCTATGTCAGCACTGCTCAGGGATAAACTTCTAAAATGATAATACTTTGATTTAGTATTAGACTTTACCATTCAGTGCACTTTGCCACCTATTATTTTCTTTTATCCTCACAACGAGCCCAAGAGGGAGAGCAATTTTACAGATGAGCAAATAGCAGCCCAGCAGGTTCAGTGACCGACAGAGGGTCACAGAGTGATTTTAATACAGAACTGGGCTCCTAGACAGGCTCCAGACTCCCAGTCCTTCACTTATTTCCTGGGATCACGATGCCCCCGTTCCAAACTCACAGGGTATAGGACTTTTCAAGGAACTGATAATGTCACAGTGCTGTTCAATGCCTGGGAAAGGAAGGGAAGAGGAAGAGGGGGAGAGACTACACTGAAAGGGTATTTTCTATTCTGTAATCTATCATGGCTGGAGAAGCAAGGTAAGAGAACTATTCAGAAATTTCATTGGGACTTACCTCAACTGCCTTCAGTACATGAGAGTCAGCTGTAGGTCACAGCACCATCAAGACTATTGAATGATGTATACTAGACAACGTCATGTGAAGCCATGTTTACCAAACTTGCTAACCAGCTAAGGACACACAAAGCTTGTTGACTCAGTACTGATTTTTAATGGCCAAAGTCAAAGTTTCTTACTAAAGAGTTCTTGTCTCTATATACAATGAAGTTTTTGAGGATATTTAAGATGAAGATAAATCTAGTAGACGGTTCTTTTATTGGTACTTTGTAGTTTTATAAAGCACCTCTAGCAGATCTTGATCTTTCCTAGGTCATGGGTCTCTGAGACAATGATGAAAACTATAAAATGTATTTCCAAAAAGAAGAAACACTGTGCTGTGCACATACAGAAATGATCTTACATATAATTCAGGGAAGATGAGAGATGAATGTTTCCACATTTTTCTAGTAGAATTTCATGGGAGCCAGTTAAAAACTTATCATTGACAAATTGTATCATTCTGAATTGACAACAGCTTTTTGAGGTATGATAGTGGATATTATCCATCCTGTTTTACACACAAGGAGATTAACAATCCAGAAACGTGACATATCTAAGGGAAAAAGTTAATTATATAGAACTAATACCAGCTCTCCTGACTATGGGCCTGGAGCTCCTTCCCTATATCAAGGTTCCCAAGTTACAGGTGAAGACATAAAAATTGTCCAAGAAATTATTTGACCTCTGTAGACATACATCAATTCAAGAGAGAAATAGCTTTCCCCTTCCCTGTCACAGGTGTTATTCAAAATACTGCTCTGTAAGCCTCCAGAGCATTTTAAAAATCACACACAAAAAAACACCTTGCCCCAAAGACCAGATTGAAATGCTGCTCATGGATTTACATTGCTACTGCTTTTGAATTCATAACCACTATATTCTGTGTGAGTGATGGTATTTTCCAAAGGCTAGAAATCAGTGCTGAGGCAGGTAAGTGCTATCACAGGAGTAGGTGGGAGGCCAGCTATGAGAGCACAGAGACGACGGTGGCAATAACCCAGGCATAAGGTGTGGAGGCTTGAGTGGGCAGAGTAGGAAAGGCAATCATGAACAGATTCCACTTACACTCTAAGCGTATAGCCAACCATTTGTGGATGAATGATGGCAAATATGAGCGAAGAAGAAAGTCAAGGATGTCTGTAAATTTTTGGTCTGAACAACTGGAAGGTTGAAGTTGATATTAACTGAGATGACAAAAAGGGAGATTTGAGTTCACTTTTGGACACACTTAGTTTTACCTATTAGATACCCAAGTGGAATGTACCCCCAAAAGCTCATGTGTTGAAAGCTACAAGGCTCAGAGGTGGGTCTTTGAGGCAATGATTGGATTGTGAGGACTCTGACCTCATTAATTCATAAAATGAGTTAATCCACTGATAGCTGAATAGACTACTAGGAGATGGAACCTAGCTAAAAGACATATGTCACTGCAGGTATGCCCTAGAAGGGTTTATCTTCTCCTCAGCCCCTGCCCCCTCACTCTCATGCACTCACTCACTCTCTCTGCTTCCCAACTGCCATGAGCTGAGCAGCTTTTCTCCTCCATGAGTCTCGTTCACCTTCAGTAGTCAGCAGACCATGGACTGAGTCCTTTGAGACCATGAGCCAAAATAAATCTTTCCTCCTGTAAGTTGTTCTTGTCAGGTATTTTAGCAATAGCAATGAAAAGCTAACTAACATGATTTGTACGTCTAGAGTTCTGAGGTCTGCACTGGACAAATATTTGGAGACTGTGGTGCATCAATGGCTGTTTTAGCTTTTTCACCGCTGCAGCTGAAAGACCTGACCAAAACTATAGAGGAGGAAAATTTTATATGCAGGCTCACAGTTTCAGAGGTCTTAATCCATAGAAGGCTGGCTCCATTTCTTGGGAATCAAGGTGAGGAAGAGCATCATGGCAGCAGAGTATGGCAGAGGGAAGCAGCCCCACATGGTGATCAGGAAGGAGACAGAGTGAGAGATCTCAACTTGCCAGATGTTCCTCTGAACCTTCTTGTATTGTCTCACACATGAGCTTTTGGGGGACACCTCACATCCAAACCAAAACAATGGTTAAGCCATGACACTTGATAAGGTTACCAGGTGAGTGAGTTCAGATTCAGAAGAGGTCCAAGGATTGAGCCCTGGGTATACCAATGTTAAATAGCTAACTATCTGTAGTGGAAACATCTCAGGTCACATATTCATGCATGAACCAATTACTCTGACGTAGTAAATGCTATATTTGGATCAGTAAAGGCATGACATGCCTAAAACCACCACTATGTGAAAAGGTATGGGATTAATCAGGTCTAGACCAATCAAAGTTGTAAGGGAGTGAGGCAAGTCCAACCCATCCAAACCACTTGCACTCAGAGGATTAGAACAGATGTTGGTGAGGTCACCACAATGCCCATCCACTAATTATGTATCTTTAAGTTTTTTTTCTTTTTGCAGTGAGTTTGGACTTTAACATTAAACAAATCTGCAATTAAATGTTGGTGCTATCACCAAGAATATGGCTTTGAAGAGATTACTTAAATGAATTATTTGCAAAATTACAAAAGTATTTCCTTCTCGCTAAAAAGGTATCTGAAAAAGAGTCCACTGAGCTATTACTATATACAGAGTTCTTGATGCAATCGTCTATACACAGTAAATAATCAAAATTATTAATTACTATAATTTTCCCCTAAGAGTATAGCTTGAAGCTAAGTTCCATCCATATGCAGGGAAATTATTTGGGAAATCATTCCAGAAAGCACGAATATAGGGAGGATGGAAACACAATGTCAGGATTGGTCACTAGAGATGGATTGCTAGTGACCAATCCATCTAGAGATGGACTGACTAGAGATAGATTGCTCAGGACCTTCTAAAGATTATAAAATGTGATTGAGAATTGTGTATCCTGGATGATTATAGGGGAAGCATTTATCCATCAATTCCTGTTTCTGACTGATCAAAGATATATACCCTCCAACACACATTAACTTAACCTCTTCATCTTTCTAGGTTGCTAAAGCCCAAGTTGAAGTTGAGTGGTTTCCCATGGGTATCCTACAACACTGCTCTAGATGAGACCCAGGGAAAGAAACAAGAGGTATAGGGCAAGGTGAAGCACTGTTATATTGGGCCAAAGCAGACAAGGTGGTACAGAATCCATGTCTGCAAAGTGGCTGGGTATAGGGAAGTAGAGAAGATACAAGATAAGCCCAAAAAAGTGTGATAATTACATTATTATTATCATTCTCACTTGTAAATGGCTAAATCTTTGTATCAAAAATTCTTAGCTATGACTCTTTCCCATGAGATTCTGATCTCCTGAAATGCAAGGCTTATTTTTTTCTTTTCATACCTATAATTCAGTGTTTTAGACATAGAATATGGTTAATATTTGTTAAATTAAAATGAACTAATGTGACATGAAAAACAATTTGAAATATGTTTCAGTTATATATATGTGAGCTCTTTCATCTATACTTTTATTTCTTCCTCCAGCAATTTGATAGCAGAAATTTGATATAAAAATCTTGAACTGATTTCTTTCCTTTAGCTGTACGCTGGGAAAAACACACATACCACACGCACACGAAACAAAACCCTGCTTTTGTACAAAAAACAATAAGCTCTGAAAAAAGAAACTTCTTTTTTCTTCTCTAATTGCTTCCCCAGCTACCTTTCCTAGATTCACAGGAATTAGTGGTGGAAAAGGCACAGCTCAGCTGGTTGTGTAGGGCTGAGATCCTCTGAGCTTTGTTATGGCCTCTGTGAGAAGAGGACTGTAGGCAGAAGAAGCCCCTTCTCTAACCCCTGCACTGATCCTGAGTCTCTCACATATGCTAAGGTCAGCCTGCTCCTGCCCCCCCTGTATTGACTGAGTCATTCACACGCTCTCACTTTTCACCCTAGTTAAGCAGAATCCCATTAGCCTAGATATATAAAACTGGATTACACTGTACCTCAGTCTGATCTGTTTAGTATTTTTGTACATGAGAACATGTGTTTTATTCTTTCCAGTATTCACGTGGACTATATACAAACAGTCTAAAGATAGCATACAAGGTCATACATAGACAACTAAGCCACTATCCACACTGCATGACTGGAGGGCAAATCCTTCCCTGAGTTAATACTTGAAAGCACTTTATTAGTACCCTGCTCCTCTTTGCTCACTGTTTCTTCCCCAGTACACCTTCTATGAGAAGGATTAACTAGTTTAAAGGGAATGAGATTTAGCATCCTCTTAATTGGTTGGTTTGGTCAAATGCTGGAAGTGCTATGCACTCTAACCTTGGCCAAAAGAGCATAAAAATTAGCTGCTTGGCGGGGCAGGGGGGAGGGGGTCGCTATCAAGTCTGCAGGAGACTGAAGACACTGCAAATCTTTAACCCAGCAATTTCCCTAAATATGGGAAATGGAGAGGCCTTTTCAAATTGCTAAAACCACAATGCAGCTGCTTGCTTTCTGTGACTCCAAATGGTAAGAAGATCTTTTCTTCAACCACAGGAGGCAGCTTGTGCCAGAAAGGACAAAGTGACTAAGCCAAGAGAAGGGCCCAAGCAGACACAAATGCCTCTCACATCTGCATTCAGTAACCCTCTCTGCATTTCATTCCCCCAGATGAAAAATTACTTTAAAGTTATCTGTTCTTATCATCTTTCTCTAAAAATGGCATTAACTCTTTTCCAGTTCTATCGCCTTTTACAAAAACAAAGCATTAAATAATTTTAAGCCCAAGGTACAAATGAAATGCTTCCTATGTAATTTCAAAGGCCTCTATCAGATTGTCCTTCAGAGAAAGAAGTTTTCATGTAAACAAAGAGACCTTCTCTTTATTTGTCCTCGGCCTGCCTTTTTTGTAAATTTTCTCATTCTTTGTTACCCTTTGTCCCAAATACCCTTTCTTCTCTCTGCCTTCTTACTTAATGCCCTCACAAGAAGGTGTTTGACCTTCACTTTCAACATAACCCACCCACCCACCACCACCACCTAGGTGATGGAGATTTACATTCTGAGCCTCATTTCTGATTGTGGAATGATAGAGTTCCATGACTTTTAAATGTGTTGCAGAGATTCCCACTAGTTAATCTTTCAACAAATATTTCTCCATCACCATTCTAGAGATGAAAATACAAGATTCTGTCCAGAAGGAGCCTACAATGCAGGGACAACAAACAGTGAGCTCACAATGTAATACGCACCTCCATGAAGCTGTCACTCTTAGGGTATTAAGAGAGGCAGGGCCCTCTGCCTGAGCAGCCTGGAGATATTGGGAAGAAATATCTGCCTGATATCTAGAGGATGAGCAGGGTCTCCACAAATAGAACCATTTTTGGAAACCACATTTCTCCAAGCACAAAGCAGAGAAATTAGAAATGTTTCCACAGTATATGGAAAAGAGTGAAAAATGTGGTGACCACAGGCTGATGCAGCAAGGGTACTTGAAACGAGGCTGCAGAACCGCGATGGTCAGGGAGAGGCCAGCAGAAGGTAGGATGCATACTTCGGTGTGAATTGGGCGCACCCAGAGTTGACAAAGGC
>CM053401.1:65627252-65645755 GCA_028644305.1 Xerus rutilus
GCCCAGGGGAAGAGTGGGAACAAAAGCACCACATGCTGCATATCTTAGAAGGTACTCCTGTGCATTCTGCTCAGAAGGAAAGAAAGTCCTCTGGAAGTCATAATTTGTCCGCTCTTCCTTTTTCCTATACTCTATAAAGTCATCCCCTCTTCTGCTTTTAGATGGCTGTAGTTCTCCCCGTGGCTGGGGAAAAAAGTGACAAGACTTTCAGACATTTTCTTTTTCTAGTAAAGGAATTTTACATGTGTAATATTTGAAAAAAAGGATTTTCCACTGAGAAGAGAGGAAAACAAAAGAGAATGACATTGACACGTATTAATGGATTTGGATTAGGTATTTGGAATAATTAATCAACTTAGAAATATTTACAGCTAAGAGTGTTAATACAGAGTAGCTTTTGTAGACTGGAATAGAAAACTTCATCTGGATTCATGTAGGAATGCTCATCTAGATGGAGAAGGTCAGAAAAGCTTCTAATCCTATGATGCAATGAAAATAAAAATTGAATATTAAAGCTACTCAAATTAATATTGGCAAGCTAACCACCAATGCGGTGAATAACTGTCTTTGTCATCTGGTCTGTAGAACAGACATCATGACAAAATCAGATGGCAAATATATTTCTTGTCCTCAACTCTCATTTTAACAGGAGCCAGTTAGTTTCAGTGTTGTCTGTCACAAGCCTTGCTCAGGTTAGTAACTGCTTATTGAGGACCTTCCATCTGACAATCATCACGCTAGGTAGGAGTGATGCAAGAATAAGACAAAGACCCTGTCCCCAGGGACCTGTGGTCAACATAGTGACCCAGTTCTATTTCCCCTTAGATGTGTACCTCTTTTTCAGTCTATCTAAGCATATTTACCTTACATGAAACCTCTTCAGATCTCTGCCTTTCTCAAACATAAGAAAAACTAGAATATATCCTAGCAGGAATATGCTCCTTCTTTCCTAATTCATCTCAGCTGTACCCACTATGTTCTAAAAAGGGCAATATGTACCATAAATTCATAACTTATCTACAGGGGCAGAGCGAGGCAGGAGAACTGCCATTCAATTGACATAATCAACTTCCAGGAACCAGCTTCAGTGCTCAACTGCTAGAGTAGTCAGCTAAATCCACAGATTTAATTACACCCAAGTAATTGCAGAAAAGATCATCCATTATTCTAACTACTCTGAAAGAGAAGAGTACATACCCTGAAATGACTCTAGTAGCATAAATGGAGATCTATTCATTAGGACCATGAAATAAAATGGAAATCTCTTTTCTGAGCTGAGCAATATGATTACCATCACCAGTAATGATATTATGGGAGGAAAAACATATTGTCTGCTAGTACATGTGCATTTTCCTTTTTGCCTTGGACTTCGGTTTCTTCTTTTCATAGGATTAAGGCAAGTAAGATCTGGATAACTCGGGATCATCCCAAACATTCCACCCTAGGGCCCAGAATTAGTACTTCTTAAACAAAAAGATTCATAATCCCACAACACACAATCACTTCTCTCCACCATCTCTAAAACCTTTTTAGTTTTTATTTTACTAAGCACCTTTGGTTATTTTCATAGTATGCAGATTCAAAGACTACTGCGGTATTTTTCTTATAGAAAGATTGATTTAAATTGGAAATTAAGCTAGGTATCAAGGAGTTACAGAGGCTAAAATACTAGAAATAAGGTCTTGGCAGGAGAAGGCCTAGGTATTTCACTTTTTTGTAATCTAAAAGGAGGATTTGAAGCAAGGATTATAGAGCAGGGGTAAGATGTTTGAAGACAGGAATAAAGTGATAGATGAAAAACCCCAAAGCAGCTTGTATTTTACATCATTGCAATTAGGGATTTAATATATTTACGAACACTGAAATAATGAAGCAGAATGGGACTGAATAGTAGTTACGATTTGAAATTTTTAAAAAATTTTGCCTAATAGAAATGTGACAACTGATTAGGGAGGAGGGGCAGGGGGACCAGAGGAATTAAAAGAAAGGCTTTAAATTTCTTGGCCAAGACTCAAGGAAAACTGAGTAAAGACAACTTAGAGATGAAAAGAAAAAGAGGAGAGTTAGTGAGCCCAGAGGAAACAAATCCTCTGCATCAAATGTTAAGAAAGCAAAACGAAGTGGAGACGGAGAACATGGGTGATCATGATTATACAAGGGCATGTACCCAGGTTCCTCCTCCTCTTCCTTTTCCCTCCGAAGTCTTAAGTGTGTATTTACAAAATATGGTAACTTTCTAAAGTTTTACCACTTATTCCCTCATCACACCTCAATAAGATTCTTCTGAACTTAGGAAAAAAAGCTTTTCATTTTATAGATGGTGAAGCTAAAGCACATAGTTGGGAGACTCTGAATGACATTTGAAGGAAGACCTGGGAGTAGACTGCAAGTCCCTTGATCTCTCATCAGTCTTACCATTAAGCCTTCCCATGGGAGTCACATGCCCCACTTTTCCCTCCTCCTGGCCCAGGCAGAGGGAAGAGATCCAGAAACAGCCAACAATTTTTCAAATTAGATTTTCTACTTTAAAATCTGAAGAGCTGCCAGGTACAAGACTAACCTCGTTCTATATTCACATGCAAGTCAGAACCAAGAGTAGAAGGTGAAAACTACAGAGAGGCAAACACCCATTTATTATTAAAAAAAGAACTTTCTAATCCTTAGAACTTTCTAAAAAGAATAGTTCCTTTGTTAACAATAAGTTCCCTGCTACATGAGATATTCAGGTAAACATTGCATGGCCATCTTTCAGGGATATCATGGAGAGATATAACCTTGTTTGAAAGCTGGATTTCGTATCTAAGGATTTTTCCAAAATTCATATGGCTCTTTGTTTGCACAGTCTACGAATCATTCTATCTTCTATATAATGTTAACCATAACAGAGGAATCATCTAATACAAAGAAAAATAAGTAGAGGAAAAAAGACAGAAATCCCCCCCACACACACACACACACCCCTTAGAAAATGTAAAGACAATAGGAACAATTCTTTGGCTAAAACATTTACTCTTATCCTTTCCTACAAATTCTTGGACAAACTCCCACTGGGCCAAATACATTTCCTAGACTTCACCTGTCTTCTCTTAGTGGATGGGTGGCTCCTCAGTTTAAAGCATCTTTGATCTAGATGTTTATATTTTTTCCTATTTGGGATAAATTTTCTATGTAGAGCATTTCCATTCTCCGAATATATGTGAGTTCCTCCCTGGAATTATTTAAAATTATTATACTATCTGCTTAATTTTCTCCCGAATCAAAGTACATAAAATAGAATGTTTCAGTAGCTGGCTGAATAATCCTTGAAAACTCAAAGCATCAGGTCATATCTGAGCCTTCATCACGTACTTTACTGAATCTTTACTACATTTCACCCTCCATAAAGTCTTACTAGAGTCAGGACTACTGGACTCAATTTGGGTTTATTATCAATAAGTTATGGCTGATGCATCTAATTTCTTTTTCTTTACAAGAATTATTGGATGGGACAGCCTTAGGATGTAGAAAGCATAGGAAACAAACATGATTTGCTTGGACTTCTGTGAGGGATTTAATGAGGTCAGTCACAATGGTCTTAATAAAAGACTGGGAGACATGTATTGGAAGCAAGGACACGTTAGATGGAGAATTACAATTTTTAAATATCCACACCCAAATGATACTAAACAATGGTTACAGATCAGCAAAGAGGTTTCTTCCTTTTTATTCTGGACTACACAAAATGATCTTCAGAGTCTGGTATGATAACTTACAGGGCCTGGTCATCCCATTTTAAGATAACACAAAGCTTGAAATAGATTAAAAAGCATGCTAGATATTATGATCAAACTCCAAAGTTTGTTATACTAGACTAAAAATTCAAGATTAATAAAATGAAATTTTAGAGAAATAATTGTGTCCTTTAGACTAGACATGCAACCAACCCTGAAAAAAAAATGAAATGATGTACACAATAACACTACATATAATAAGATCTTAAAGATTTTAACTGTCAATTAACTGAATTTAAGAGTAATGCGACCACCCCACCACCACCAAAATAGAATGTAAGCCTAAGCTACAATCGCAAAAGCACACAAGCTAGGAAGGACTTAGATAATTCCCCTCGAAATTGCAATTTTGCTTTGGTTTTCCAGATTGTTAGAAACTAAATCAGAAGAAAAACAAGAATACAAATGATGCACCCTAAGATTACACTTAGTGGGGAAACATGGAAGGACTTATGATATTCTAACCCAGGGAGAAAGTGATCATTGTCTTTAAATATTCTGACAGCAAATTTTAGACCTGTTCCCTATGGCTCTAATGAATATAACTTTTAGAACTACTGAACAGAGGGAGAGATTTTAGTTAATGTAAAAGGGAATTTTAAAGTGTGCAAAGATTAAATAGGTTGCCCCACTGCAGGTTTTCAGTCACTGACGGGACATCCAAGTGAGGATATAGTGAATGCCATCTATATTGTGTAAACGAAACGGCACAACAAAATCTCCAAATGACTCAAAGTTTTCTATTCTGAGTTAGATAAACAAATGCCAGGAGACTGAAGTTCAATTTCCTCCCTTTCCAATTTGCCCAAATTATTTCTTCTCTACCTCTATTTTCTTGCCTGTAAAATGAAGGTAATTCTATTTGCCATCTCAGGCCAGATGGGAAAGTCTGTAATGAGTTTGGAGCCTAGAGTATTCTTCACTATAAATTCTCCATGTGTTTCTGTTGCTGTTTTCAAAAAAGAAATTCCAAGTTTTCTGCTTGAATAAAAATCGAGTTCAAAGTTTGGGAGACTACCCTCAAATTACTTCGTTTTCTCTTTCAAAAATAAAAGTGAGATGTGATTTGGGCCAATCGGTCTCCTTGATGGGGCAAATAGCAATACAGCTTCTGGATGTTCCCAGGGCTTTCCATGAATTGTGTTCTGCTAACCTGGGGACTCCCCAGCTTTACTTAAACACGTTGGACTGGCACCAGCTCATCTATCATGCCAGCCTCCAGACAAAGGCTAACCTGCCAAGGCACAGCTGAACAGGAGGCAACAACTGGAGGATTAAGATCCATTCCAAGTTGTACTTTCAATATATTTCAAATATTAACTCAGTTTTAAACAAGATTTTTCTTGCATCCAATTTTTCTCACACTCTTGCACTTCTCAAAAAGTTCCACTTGCCCAAAAGATTTTTTAAAAGTCATGGAAGGAAGAGCCTAGTAACACAGAATTCTTCTACAACTCAAATACTCAATAGGAAGACGAGGCAAAATCAAAAGGCAAATGTGATCTCCACAAAATGCTGAAATTTTTCATTTTGAAATATCTGCTTTCTAAATTAAACACCCCTCAGTGTTTCCATAATCGTTATGAATATCAGAAAGCTTTTATTTTTGACATCTTAGTTACTTTTGTTGACAGGGTAAGCTTTTTCAGTTTTCTTTCTTTTTTGTTTGTTTAAATCAAAAGGAAAAAAGCACTTGATTCTGCAAAGGGAGAAAAATGTCATAGAATATAGAACTATTTGTTTGGTTAGGTCTACTGATTGAAAATACTCAATTTTTAGAAAATGGTGATACTGGATACACTGCATTAATTTTGTAAAGTGTGATAAGGCTCTGAAAAGGAGAATAATCATAATGCATAATCATATAGGTAGGCTGTCAGAATACAATGAAAATAAATACCACACTTCCTCAAAGATATACAAATTATGCATTTGAGTGAAGTCCTTAAATAGCTCCATAACACTTCTGCCAAGGGAGATAACTCACAGCAAATATTTCTTGTGTAACTGAGGAATTATAATTTTAGCTGAATGATATCATTGATTGGGGGTATAAATATCAGCTACTTCCCAGCATTAGATTTTTAATTGTTTCCTATAGTCTTATTTTAATTTGAGTAGGAGGCATAATTGTTATGCTCAGTATCTAATTTCTTACCAAACATACAAAAGGATCTCCCAGTTTTGTTGGCTGAGCTGTGGCATCACCCATGCATTTAAGGCCAAAGTGACTGAGGACATAACCAGAGTTAAGAATATTGTAGACCATGGCTCTCGTACAGGAGAGAGGAAACAAAACCCTTTCCAGTTCACTATTCATGATAAGTAACATCATTATTGGATCTTCAGACTTCATATCAACTCACATAGCATCCCAGAGTTGTCTACATACCAGACAGAAAAGCCCGATCACCCCGAAAATTTGATATTCAATATTATATAGATCAAATATTTTGACCTTTTTAAAATTTATGTTGCTTATTTCATTTAATTTCAGTTCTGAACTAGACGGAAAACAAAATGGGATGTGACCAGGATCAGCATATATATTTTTTGTAAAGTTTCAGAGAGTAAATATTTTAGGTTTTGTAGGCCATGAGTCTCCAGCTCTGTTACAGCTACTCAACTCTTGTCAGCGAAAGCAGCTTTGGGCAATATGTGAAGGAGATTGCCTCATGTTTAGAAAATTTGATTTGCAAAAAGTGGTAGTCCAAATTATCTCACTGGTGTGGTTTGCCAACTTCTAGTGTAGATAATCAAGATAGCCATATCAAATATTTAGCATTAAATGGAACTTAATTCAATTTAATAACCTCTATTTTTACATATAATAGAGTTTCAAAGTAATTTTCCTACAGTTGTATAGGTAACAACTTTATTATTTGTTTAAACAATGATAAATTTTCCTAATTGTACCAAATTGAATATCTTGATCTCTGCCAGATCTCCACATAATCACTTATAAAAAATGATCATGACAAAATAGACTTTGTCATTAAAAAGCTTCAAATTTTGAAATGATCCACAGTAACTGAATTCCTCATGAACTACTCTAAAAAGTTTCACATTATAGAAACTCTTCATAGATTTATATGGTTGAATATGGTCATAGATTTATATGGTTGAATATGGTCATAGATTTATATGGTTGAACATATTTGGAGGGGCAAAAGTGAAACATTATGAAGCATTTATAGTAACTAACCTTTCATCAGTACAAGTGCCATGTTATAGCAGCTGCAATCTCTGAAAAAGCTCACATTCTGTACGGGATAGAATACTATTAGTTTCAACACATTTATTGAGCAGTTATTATATACCAGGCAACATCCACAGGATCTTTCTACCTTTCAGAATCTCACAAACTAACAGAACTATGAAATAGAGCTGGTTAACATTTGCACCTCCCCTCCCCATGTCTTTTTAGTTTGTAGCATAGGACATGTTCTTTGTCATACTGATATGTTGCACATGCTCTTTTCTTTTTCTGTAGAGAAATTTTTTCCCATTAATATTCCATTAGACATCAATGCACATAAAAGGGTCACCTATTATTTTTATGTAAGGATTCTTACAGAATTTGAAGAATGGGTTGAGATTATCCAGGCAAAGATGGAAGACACTGAACTACTGAAAAAAGAAAATGTATGAGTAAGGAGATCATGTCATGGAACATCCCGATGAGGCACCACAAACCACAAGTAGACAAGGCACAGAGGGGAGCTGTCAAAGATGGTACTGGAGAGTAGGGTAGGTCAAAGTCACAGAGGGTCTTGAATAATCTTGTGTCAGAGTGGCTACTTATAAGCAGTTTAAGCTTTTAACATCTATGTCCACTTGACTGCTATCACTTTCTGAAGTGGAATTCATTTTCTGGAGAGTTCATGAACACAGAACTTGTCTTCAAGAGTGGAAGTCTGCCATGGAGGCTTGGTCATGTGCTAGTTACATTATTTTCTAGTCTTGCTCAGTGCTACAGACATAAAAATGAATTCTACACAGGGAGACAAACACTAACAATGATTACAGCACTGTGCAGAGTGTTTACAAACAGGCATATATCAAATGATATGAAAGCACAAAGGAGGGAATAAGAAATTTTACCTAAAGAAGTCCCAAGAAAGCTTTTCAGCAGAGATGATATTTTAGCAGACCTTTGAAACATAAGTAAGAGTTCACCAAAAAGAGTGGAGAGTTGGGAAAGACATCTGAGCACAAGAAGGAACTTACAGAAAATTTTGTGTTTTGGAAAACCATACATAGACTTGTGTGAGGTTGTATAAGGCAGGTGTCAAATCATGAAGTCATGGAAAGGAGGTGTGCAATCAAAACTGATCTGAGGTCCTGGAAGAAGAAACAGGATGAATGAGATCAATATATATATGACTTCAGCTGAGCTCCAAAGAATGGATAATATTGATTACCATAAACAAATCCCCTAAGAGGGTCCTAATCATGTCTTCCTTAGTTCTACATTCCCTTCAAAACATAGCAAATATGTAATGACCCTGATATAAATAAAAATTGATATACATGAGATGTGTACATGTATTTCACATAAGATCCTTCCAGAGAAACTACTACTAATTTGTATCAGAGGAGTATATATATTTTTAAAACCTGTATTCTAGAATAGTGAAGTTCACACATTTTGCATGTATTTCCACTTTCAATTTATAACCTCATACAAGCTACCAAATATATATCCTACAATTAAAAATTCATTTTAAAAGTATATATTGAGTACCTAATTTATAAAAGGCAAGAAAGATGTGGGAGTCAAGTTATTGGCATGTAAAACTCCATAAAATGATGATAAATAGAAGGTTATAAAGCAGCATGTAAAATATAATTCTATTTTATTATTCATATATGCATATTATACATGTCTATATGTGTGTTCAACACACATAAATTGAGCCAAACTTTAGTTCCATTAAGATCTTGCCTTGAATCTAGCCTGTTTTGCATGCATGTAGCTCAAAGCCAATTTCCCCAAACAAAATCAACAGGAAAAGTTTAAAATATCGAGCATTAATCAGCTTTCTTTATATGTTCTCCAGACACAGAAGCCTCAAAACCTGAGCAACATAGGAAACAACAAAATGTGAACATGAACTGTCCCCACACTTACAGCACACAGATGTTTTTCTTAACGGGAGAGAGATGCCAATGATTTCCATCATATAATGAAATCAGTGTACTTTTTAAAATAACCCAGGGCCAGACTTCCATATTCCACATTAAAATAGTACAAGTTTGTCTTCTACAGGAAGACGATCTCTACCCTGCTGGCTGCTGTTATCCCAGCTTCAAAATCCATTTCAGTTTATCCATTTTAATCAAAACATTTATATTGTTTATCTTTACCAAGAAGGTTTATAATCCCCCTCATTAAGATTTTTAATAGATATTGCAAGTATTAGAGCAAGAGCCACTAAGAAGCAATTTAAAATAACCACCGTATCAGCCTTATAGGTTGTGTTAGACTGGAGGAAAGCGATAAGAACATAATATTGATAAACAAAAAAAATTTCAACTCCTGCTTTCCCATTATTTTAACCCAAGTTTTTAAAGTCCTTTTATATGAAAACTGTATTGAAGATTTTCAATACAGTATAATCGGGCTATATAATATGGAATATTAGAGAAAATATGAAATATATTTTGCATGTTTGCAGTATTTGTGTTCATTGCAGTTCAGATTAACACAGTCTCAAAACTATTTCCCAATGATATTAGTGTCAGATTTGTCATGTTTGTCTACAATAGCCTGAGGAAACTCTGTGGAATTAGGGAACAGAAGCAATCAATACTATGAAAAATAATCTGCAGGAGAACCACAAGGCGTGTCACACACAGGTAAATCCCCTCATAGAGGAAAAGAATTCAAGTTAGAAGCCTGGAAGACTCTGAATAATCTTTCCCATCAGTACTAATTTAATCCAGTGAGTTACCTTAAGAGCAAATTCTACTTTAATATATTAACTCATCTGTAACTGACCTGAGAAAGTTAATGTGACCTCACATGGTGACAATAGTTTGGGGACATATGGCTAAAATGAATAATGCTGTGTTTAATACTGCTCTTCAAGTTTACATTGTTTTACCTTCTCTTTATGAATATAATTCAACTGTTTTGTCATTATTTTAATCCAATTTATACATAGGTATCTATCTATAGATATCTATAGTTAAATATCTTTAAAGATACCTAGATATATTGATATATCAATATGTGTATCAATATATACACATATTGATATCTAGATTTATATATATAGAAATGCACATGTATTTCTATACATATCTATATTTCTATACCTATCAATCTCTATATGTATGCATATAGATCTTTGGAGATCGATATATGGAAGTATATATATATATCTTTATATATAGATATCTTTATATATCTCTCTATGGAGATTGATATGTATATCTATATATCTATTTCTATTTCTTTATCTAGAAAGAGGGTAAGGAGGAGAGTTTTTATTTCACTTCAAAGGCCTAAGGTTTTGATCTCAGCCCAGATTTCTAGTTAGGAACCTCTGTGTGAGCTCAATCATACCTGTGACACAGGACCTGATGAAGCTATTCTTTTTGTCACATTTCCACTTCTACCACCAGTCTCTATCCACTGTCATTAATGTGTGCAATATTTCATCCAAATTAGATTTTCTCAATTTTTAAAACACACACATGTAAGTCAGTATCTTCAAAAGGCAGCTGACGGCATCTCACTAGTTTCACATGTGAAGCGCTAGAAGACTGGCATCGTGCAGAGTCAGTGAAAGGAGTGAGTGGGAGGGAGGAGTGTGGGTGCCACCGAGGAAGGACATGCACCCTGAGGAAAGTAGTGAGCCTTTCTGGTGGTGCCTAGAGCCGATGCCTGGTGATGGGGCATGCCGGTTCTGAGGCACCTTCTTACTGAAGCAGTAGCCCATGTTTGACCCAACACTTACCCTGACCTGAATAAAGACTTGGTGTGGTTTTCACCACTCAGCTCATTTAGCTCTGCAAAACTGGCCAACTTTCCAAAAGCTGATGTTTTCTCTCAAGTTCTATGCCTTCTCTTCAGGCACACTGTCACTGGTGGTGGCAGTACCTCTACTGTGATATTAACCGTGGCAAAAATGATAATAGAAATATAGTCATTGGTTTTTGAAAGGAAATGATAAATTATCTGATTCAATCATTTCTAAACATTTTTTCTGTTTAGTTCAAGAGTCCTTTCAACCAATGAAAGTTTATTCAGAAGACCAATTGAATCCAATAAAAATGGAACTATTCTGGTGAACTAAGGGTATTCCTGTCTTCCCCAGGTAGCCCTGAATCGGGGGTGCATTACAGCACACTGTAACCACCACAGCCAGCAGAACTTCTGCCTTACAGCCAGAGTCCCAAGAATGAGTGACACGCCCTATCCACCACACAGATGGAGACAGAGCTACACATCCATAAAAAACATGTGTTCTTTGTAAAATACAAGAACTACATTTTCATAGTAATTTCTAATTTCTCTAGCACTTCTAAATGGATTTGACTTTATTTGATTACTACAATAAACCTGTGTTCCAGATAAAGCATTTTTTTCTTATCCCCCATTATTCATGAGAAACTGAAGCTCAAGGAGGTTGAGGCTCAAGGATAAGGAAGATTTGTCCAAATAATCTTTCTTGTCAGAACCAGGCAGTGAGGGGAGCTTAGAAAGCAGATTCTCTGGTATATTGATCAATAATTTATCTGCTGTGTGATTTTCTCATGTTCATATAGAAATTTTTCCAAAAGTATCAAGTAACTAAAGCCAAAGTAGCAACCAAATAGTTTTTGTTTTGACTAAGTTAGGCCTTTAAAATTAAAAAAAAAAAAAAACAGGGGTAATTAACTTCAATAACAAAGCACTAACATAAAGGAGTGTGGTGGTTAAAGGATACATAAGAGAGTAGAGATAAACTGGGCATCTCATCAATTTCCAATTATGCTTAGTTCAAAATAGATTTATAATTTGTTGTTAATCTTTTTTGATTTGTACAGAATTCATCTAAACTTTGAGGGCCTTAATGACTTGGCCAAATGTCAACCTCCCACAGTGGTTCAGTTGTTGATTACTTCTGGTTTCCATCTGTGTTAAGTAAAGAAAGAAACAAAGCTCCTGAGTTAGGATTGATCTTCACTTGCGTAAGTCCAGCTCCTCAGAAGAGCTGGCCCAATGTGCTTGTGAGAGATGGCAGCTTCCCTGCATCCAGCTCCATGCCTTCTGCTCCCTATTTCTCTGCCTCTGCCCCCACCTACTTTTATCCAGAACCTTGAACATGGCTCCCTGTGCTCCTAGAGTTGAAGTCCAAATAACACTTCTCACAATGGTGAACATAAGCTACCACAGTCTCTTTATCCTTTACAACCTGAAATCATTCTTCCGAGTGGCAGCTCATCTTTGAGCTTTAAACTTTTTCTTGCACACAGCTGGACAGAAACCACAAGGGAGAAAAAATTATGGCCACACTATGTCTGTTTCTCCATAAATGTGCGTGTGTTTTCTCAATGAGATGGGAGTTTGTTGTCTCTTCTCAAGGAGAAAGTCTCCCCTCCCCTCAGGTTTCTAGCTGCTGGATGCTTGCTGATTAATTTAAATCTACACGCAACTGGTTTCCTTATTAATGATTCTGCCAGGTTTCCAGAACATAGCAGTGTTAACCTGCACTGAATACAGACTGCTCTTTTTTTAAAGGGGCCATTGCCTTGCAATAAGAACATGAAGGGATATGTAGTATGATAATACCATTGTTTGCATATGAGGAAAACCACCAGCCTTCCCCTAACAATTTTGAGGGACAGTTGTTTAATGAAAGTTAAAGTAGTGCCATGCTCCTATGGTCAGTCATCTATGGAACATACACAAAGACTTCTTATATGTGTGGCAGTGAATCATGAAACATCCCAAGCTCTAGCTCAAGTGGCTACAGAGAAGGAACCTCAAGGAGGTGAGCTGAGGTGAGGCTGAACCGAGATTGTAATTTAGTCAAATATGAACGCAAGCAATTCCAGTAAACCATGTATAAAGAAAGATGATGTGAAAAGCAGAAGGTGTATAAGTATGACAAATTAAGAGTAATAGAGAAACGTTGGTAGTTCTCGTCCAAGCATTCTCTGAGATAGAGTTCGATGAGACTCATTTCATCAAGGATGAGAGGACTAATATTTTTACATCATCAAACTCACTCTGGATCCAATTTCAGACTCACCACTCCATAGCTTCCCATATAGCTTTCTTCAAGGGCTATACCAAAACAAATGATCACCACCTAGCACTGTGTGTGGGTGTGCAGGTAGGTGTACCTGGATCAGGTAGATGTTCAGCCTCAGATCTCTTTGTGCATTCCTTCCTTGCTCAAAAAAAAAACAAAAACAAAAAAACAAAAAAAACAAAAAAAACCAAGGCCTGCAGATTGGAGGGCCAGAAGTCTGCAACCCCTGGGCATCAAAAAAGCCAGTTGTCCTCTGTTCAAGGACAGATTTTCTTCTGTGTGTTAAATGCCTTCCATGAACCACTACAATAGTAAAAACTCCTTCAATGTCTTCACCTAGCAGAATGTTCGGGAGAATTAAATGGGAAGAGTGTCTGGCTCATAGCAAGTGCTGGATGATTCTTAGTCATCGTCTTATACAAGGTCCCCTCTGCTACTCCTTACTACATAGCAGAATAACCTCAAAATCATTCTATTTAATTGATAACCTAGTTTCCAAGACTTCAAATAAATGGCCTTTGGATGGCACATATCATGGCAAGAAAAGTGTTCTGCTTCTCTATTACCTGATAGCCAGAAATCGAGTCACAAATGCACTGGTTGGAAAGGAGACACAATCCAAGTGACCATCTCAAGTTCATGCAAGGTGAGCTAGGACCCTTACAAAGATGGAAGTGAGATCCTGTCCAACAGCTGAGACAATACAATAGGGAAAGAGACAAATAATCAATGCCTTTCTATCTTCTATGATCTCTGTATAATGATTTGTATTGTAATTTGACTGCTTAGGTATAGCAAAGGGATTGTGGAATACATTTTTTGAAGGGACAGTAATATTAGGCTTGTTTTGCTTTTTTCTTTTTACATTTTTACTGAGCATTAAACCCAGGGGTGCTTTACCACTGAGCTATATCCCATCCCCTTTTGAGGAGACAGGGGCTCTTTAAGTTGGCCAAGGCTACACTTGAGCTTAGAATCCTCCCACCTAAGCCTCCTGACTGGCAACTCCTGAGTAGCATGCATCACTGCCCCAGGGATAAAATTCGTTTTTATAACAGGCTTATGCATATATTCTAATGAAATAAGTAAACTCCACTATTCAAAGGAGAGGGGAAAGGCAAAGGAATTTAAAAAAATTAAGGAAGGAAAGATGAGGGTTTAGACATTCTCCCTTAGCTGTTAGATATTTTCTGTTGCTGTTTTAGAACTGTAAACACCAACTGCACACGAGACAATGCTGCATGGGTAGCAGGTCTGGGAGCTGTCCAGCTACTGTGCAGCTGTCCAATCTACTGTGCAGTGCCCAGAGCTGAGATTTCCTCTGAACCCAGGATTTAGTCACATGTCTCCATGGTAAGCCTGGGTTCAATTCCAGGAAACGGGTTTGGCCTTCCTCTTAGTGCAAAACCAGACTCTAATAAAAACTACAGCCTGTCAGCAAGGCAACCTCAAAGAAAGACCAGCATAATCACTGTATATTCCAGAAAAGCAAAGCTGTACAAGAAAGAATATTTTGGACATCTGAAATTTAGTAAAAAAATTAAGTTTTTGAAATCAAAGGGGGACAAATCAAAGATCAGAAATACAAAATAATTTTAAAACCCCTACATTTTACCCCAGCACACAATGGAAGACAATGAAAGCAACAAGAAAGCAGAGTTCCAACAAACACATCCCCATACCAATTTTTCTAATCAGGCTTTTTTCGTTTTGTGATCTCTGATCATATGAATGGTATAAAAATTTAAACCAAATGACAGATTTTCCTTAATGTTGCTTTGAGCAAAGCAACTGCTCCTGTCTCAAAGTACCTTTCTAAACAGAAAATGCGTTTCAACTTCCCAGGACTCTATCTCTGAAGTACAACTGGACTCTGCTCCACTCTATCTTGGACATCTTTAAAACCTTAAATTTCTAATGTGTTTCCACCAGAGGGCAGTAAATAAAACAAACAACCAACCAACCTTGGTCGCTGAATACTCTATTACCTCAAAAATCAGATATAAACAGATTGCATTTTCCCCTTAACCTACATCATAGGCTCAGATATTTTCTATGCTGAAAATCTCTATTTGGTTACCTCTCCTGGACTTCTTTTTAACATTCTCATTCTCCATCACTCAAAGCATGACCTAAAAGCATATCCCAGAATGAAACAGGGGAGGCTGTTTTTGTAAAATGAAAAGCCTTCCTTCACCTTAAAAAGTGCTGTTCTGGACATTCACATAGGGCCTACCTGGGTCTGAAATCACATCCCTGCTGGTCAAGGGGCTTGGTGGGCTCCACTCACTGTTTTTCATTGTTGTAAGGACAGACACTGGCAAGAGGCCGCAGGAGCACCCTAGCAAGAGCTGTGAATTCCAAGCAGAAATTCTGCAAGAAAAGAAAGGACAGGGATGCCATCCAGTGGCCAGCCAGGGGCCTTGCTGCCTGCAGTCTTCAAGTCTCATCCTCAGTTCCCACAGCACTGCCTCAGCGGAAAGCTCTAGAATGTCTGTCGCAGGCTCTGAGTCAAGAAACTAACCAGGGCCCAGATAAATTATTCCAATCTGAGCACATCTCAACCTCAGAGGCTAAATTAAAAAATGAGAATAAAGGTGGCATAATAGAGCCAGGGACAGGAAAGCGAACTTGAAAAGCTCTATGTCTCAGGGGCTCCCAAAGGAAGCTGCTTCTCAGAATCACCTTGGCAGCCTTTAAACACTGATTCCTAGGACCACTGATACCTTGTGAGTTAGTCTCCAGGGATCATAAGGCTTGAGCTGCAGTTTTTCTAAAACAATTTCTAGGTGATTCTGATTCAGTTAGTGTGGCCCAGTCCGAGGACAGCTTGTAGGAAACTATTGATTTAATCTATTCTTTTTTATTTATTTAGGCAGGATTGTGTTTCAAGTATCCTAACTCTAGCAATCTTTTTGGACTCTCAGAGCTTTAAGTGTCTGTCCAATCATCCCTTCTGTCATCCCAAAATCACAAACCACCAGGGAATTCTTGATGGTCTGAATCCAAGCACTACTACTTTTTAACTGCATAACCTAACCTTCCAACATCTCAGCATCACATCTATAAAGGGGCCTCCGATAGTACTCACCCTGAATATTTATAGGGGAAAGTCAAGTGCTTGGAGAGGTACCTGTCCCTTAGCACTACAGCATGGGTTGTTTATACTATCATTTACTGTTACTCTCTCTGCCTGCTCTTTTAGCTTACTTATTTTCATTTGCTGGCTCCCAGTGGGTGCAGCAATCATGCTGGTAAAGACTTTTTAAGCTAGCTAGCCATCTTCCCTGTTTCTCCCACCTCCCCCCAAGCCTGTATGTACCACCTTTGTTGTTACTGGCACATTTCAACTTAAGACTCAGCCCATCCATTTTCTGAGGAACACTGACCACAGCAGGACCCTCTATGTCCCAGCGGGTCAATACATGGAATGGACACAAACATTTCCTTAGGATCTGTTATGTTCTTAGGGCTGAATAACACATGTTATATGAATTTTCCCATTTCATTTGCACAAAAATACTACAAGTTAGGCAATAAATTTCCCAATTTAATGAGGAAAGGGAAGTGAGTCTTAAAGAGGTAAAGCTGTGGCACACTGCCCCAGGCAGCTTCAAAGGCAAGACAATGGATTGCTCCCTTGATAGTCTCTGGTCCTAGACAGTCCCCTACTCTTAGCTGTTCAGTCTATATATCTGGAGATTCTTCCTAGCATTTTCTCATTACAACAGCTGTCTGAACAGCTTCTCTAGATGCCACATCTAGCATCTATGCATCCCCTCCTAGGAAGGTAAATCCTGTATTCTGCATCCATTGGTCCTAGCAAGACACTGCTCTAAATAGATGGACCCCAAGACATTGAAAGGGCAGCAACCTGACCTCAAGTGCCACACACTGGTGCAGCCCTCCCTATACCACCCCTTCCCCCAATGCACTGTACCGCACATTTGCCAGCCTCCTGGATACCCTGCATTCAACTACTAGCTGACCTGCCCACAAAGACCAGGTCTACAATTCAATTTCCCCAGAAATCTGTTCTTTCCTGATTCCAATTTTTCCTTATTTCCCACCATCTGAAGGTACTAAGTCTCAAGTCTACTCTAGTTGATGATATCACTAATATTTCTATAAGAATAATGCATAGAAATCTGTGCAAGCCCAATGGTGTACAGAATAAAAAAAATATGAGCCAGGATGAGGAAAAAGGCAGAGCATAATAAAACTAGAAATGAACAAGTCTTGTTACTATACCCTTACAAAATATTAAAAGCTCATTTGCTTTAAAATTACTAAGAACTAATCAAGAACTACATATAGACCTGTATTTCATCCAGCTTACTAGTTTAGGTGTCATGGGTGATATTAAGACCAAGAGAATCCATCCTCTCAAGGAAATTTTTTGAGAAAAAAGAAAGACTATAATTTTAAGCATAAATATTAACACATGGCAGTACATGTTAAGAGACATGGGAATAACATGATGATTTTATGATGTAGAATTTTACAGGATTTGACTATTATATAGCCTGCAGTGGTCCCAGAAAGCCACCTAAGAAATAGCCCTTGTACTGGACAATGTTGGGGAGCAAAAATTATTTTAGTGGAGAAGTTGTGGGAGGTCTCACCAGAATTCAGAGAGAAAAGATAAGTATGCATCAAGAAGAGCTGGGAGCCACTGAGAGCACCTATTTCCCAGGATTGCATGTGGAAGGTGCTGGGACTGGAAACAATGTAGACAAGGAGTTGCACCCAGACTCAATCAAAGACAAGAGGTTGTCCTTGGGATTTTTGATAAGGGAATGGCATGGCAAAAGGAGTTATTTTAGGAAAATTATGATGGTAAAAGGAGGTTCAGAGGACAGCCCAGAAGTGAAGGTGGTATGATTCAGCATTTCCCAGCATATATCTTAGTATGTTCTTTGGTATTTAAATAGAAGAGCAATGAACCAAAGATATTTCAAAGTCAAAGGAAAGAGGTACTAAATTAAACAAAGGAAAATTGGTAGTTTTGTTTGGTTTTGGAGTTTGCATGTGTGGTTTTGGCAGATCTCAGTGCCTAGATAGTAAACCTCCTAAAGAGGCAAAATATGGCGTTTCCCAAATCTTCTTAGTTGAATACTGAACCACAGTTCCACTGTGCGGCTCATGGAACTAACATTCCAACATGCAAATATTTGATGACTAAGGGCAACCTAGAGTAGGGATCCAAGTGACAGATGGTGACATTTTAGAGAAGACATCCACAGATCCTTGCTCTAGTTAGGTGTGGAGATTGAAGGAGAAGGTGCAAATGAAGAGACAACTATATCCTCCTATTGGCTCGCTCTTGATATTTTGGTGTCCTCCTTGACTCCTCTCTTCCTCTCAAATCCCACATTCAATCTGAATACCATCTAATGAATCTACCTTCAAAGACACGTCCAGAATTGAACCACTTACTATAGCCTTTTCTCCCCTCAAAACAACAACAAAACCCTGCCAT
>CM053401.1:65646255-65663377 GCA_028644305.1 Xerus rutilus
ATAATAAATATTTTATGTGTAGTTGGTAAGTTGAATAACACTCGTCACCACTTCAAGTAGGGATCATCCAGAATAAATTTCTGAAAATTATTGAAAATTTTGGATTCCCCATAGCTTCACTGCAGCTCAGCTATGACAGCAGAGTCCAGAAATATCTACTGTAAAAGTCAGACATTTTCCAAAAAATAAAGGCACTTATTTGACTTATGTGAATGTCACACCAGAAAAATTCAATACTACTGACATTGAAGTCAACACTGGTGCCTATTTTCTTTCTTGCAGAGAAAGCCATTCATTCATTTTTTAAGTGGTTCCTTAGGAATCTAGACTCCAAGGTCTGTTGTCAACTTCATTTGAGTTTCTCTGGGAGTAGCTTTCACTTGGATCACTACCTCAGATGTTGCTAACCATCATATTTTCGTAACTATAGTGAAATCATAATTATTTGGTTTCCTAAGAAAATCCTGTTACACATCTACAATACGGTAATAGTGATACGTTGATTTCAAAACTCTTCTTGGTCTCTTACCCAAATCTATGATTTATTGTGGGCCAGCAGATAGGAGGGTGAACATCAGAACGAAGCTGGGAAATACTTCAATCCTATTAAAAAGTATGATTCAAAATGGGGGAAAGAAACTAATGCTCTGAAACATTCAGGAAAATGATCATTGTCGCTCTATATTTTTCAGAATTTCTTTTAACAGCATGCATCACCTTAACAATTAAGCTTCCCTAATGCAAAAGAAAGGAGGAAATATGATTTCTAAGCCTTTTTTTTCTGTTCAAGGAAAACATTAAAGCAGAAAGACTGAATGTAAACCACCAGAGCATAAAAGCCATCATCAAATGGCTACAGGCATCTTGGAAAGATGGAGAAAGGACATTATTTAGGCCTTAAGTAAAGGCCAGCCTAGTGTCTGCACAATTTAGCCCTTACACTACCTGACTACCACCAAATAGCAGTGTCTGCCACTCTCTTTCCCGTTTTCTCAACCACACGCCCCATAATTAGAGTAACACAGCTCAAGGTCACACTGAAGGAAGATTGAGACTACGGTGAAGTTCTAAGAAGTGCCTCTAGATGGCACTCTTTCTTATCAGTAATCAAAGTGAACAGTCGTGCTTCCCATCTTTACAACAATAATTGATGAAAATTTGTTCTATTATATTTTGATAGTTACCCTATGCCATCTTATTAACAGTCTAGATGATTGCATAACACAAAGTTCACCAACAGCAAATTGTGCTCTTGACTTTAGGAAAAACCACCATCTGTCACCAGGTTCTTCAGCTCCTGTGGCTGTCCCGGCTTAACACTGTAAAGCCAGTCTTCTGCCATGAGGCAGTGATAGATTCAAATCCATACAGTTCCTGCATCCCACTTAGGGCCCTACTTCCCATTTCACTAATGTAACAGAAGAGAGACTTAGCATCTCCAGGCCTCACACGGGTTCTCCTTAAACTCTTTACTGCCCAACAAGAGCTAAACAGGGGTCATGCTATCTGTTAGAAGCAGAAGGAGCCAGAGTCAGGTAATGCAGACCTACATTTCCTGTAAACCCAGAACTGTGTCTGCAAGAGATGGATCAGTGGTATTGGAATAACACTCATCTTCTGTATCACTAATGGTATTAAGGATGCTTCCATGGAGCTTGAAGATAGCCTCTAAGTCATTGAGACATAAACCTCTATGCCCCCTCACACATATGAGGGGGATGCAGTGTCCTCTAGCATCCACCAAATGATGCTCCTCCCTCCACTTCCCATGTACACATGGTGCTCAGGAAACCAAGTACCTTGTTTGTACTCTGTAGGGGAACATATTTTAGCTCTAGTGGCCTGAGCACAATCAAGATGCAATCACAGTAACCAGGGTAGGTTGTGGAGCAGACAACTGAAGAAAGTTGATGGAATTTCTCTTCGTGATTTAAGTGATATTTAGTGACCACACTTTTTATATCTAGGGGATCCTCAAGAATTCATAGTCCTATGGTAACTAGGTACTTCAGAGAGTAACAGTAAAAACCAGTGTTCCATTCAAATTTATTGTCACTTCTTTTTATCCTATTTTGATTCCAACTTTCTGGTCCTGGACTTTCTATTTGTCAGAGCTGGACTGAACTAGGAGTTTGCACATTGGTCCCTAAAAGAATTGGAGGCTCTGACAAATACAAGTGGACTTTCATGACTCCTAAGAAAACATACAGATGACTTCTCAATAACCTTTTGTCCTCAAAGTGAAGACTGTTGTGCTTCTTTGCAATTAAGAATTCTTACACTCCCTCACTCCTCACTGAGTTATTTTTCCAGTGATTTAACTTGCTGAAACATAACACCATGGAGGTCATAGGTGCCATACAGAAAAATTTGGTTATATAAGTAGTATTAAATAATTTAAACAGGTCATTTAACTAACCCTGGATTTTTTTCCACAAAGTAAAGCTTTTATGTTGGTTGTCTAGTCCATTTGTGCTTCAGTTTTTACTTAGAACATTCTCAGAACACAGGAGTTGGAAAAAAAACTTTAGCTATGAATTTACTCAGAAACATTTTAAGCCTGCCATTTTTCCCAATTTTTCTCAAATGTTTAGAGCTCCATAAAAGTCAAGCTGCATTGGATGAATTCTTTAAACATTATCAAATGTAGGTTTCTAAGCAGAAAACTGCCAATTTTTAAGACACAAGATTAGGCCTCCAGATGGCCTCTTCTGAAGGGGTATTAATTGGGTTCCCCTGTCCTTGTTTGACTCTTCAGTCTACCCTGAACAACACTTTCTAGAGAGAAAAATGGGCAACCAAAATTCATGCAAAGGTCCAGTTGAAGGGCACAGAATTACTCTGTGGAACTGATCTGTGGAATATGGAGCGCTCAGTTAATCCATATATTTCCAAACAAGATTTTTCATGCTTGATAAAATACCTAAAAATCAATCTTCAGTAGATTTTTCCAGCACCCCAACCAAATCCAATGTCCTCTAGAAAGTCGGGGCCAGGTGCAATGTTGCAAGCCTGTAATTCCAGTGGCTTGGGAGGCTGAGGCAGGAGGATCATGAGTTTAAAGCCAGCTTCAGCAACAGTGAGGCACTAAGCAACTCAGTGAAACCCTGTCTCTACATAAAATACAAAACAGGGCTGGGGATGTGGCTCAGTGGTTGAGTGCCCCTAAATTCAATCTCTGGTAACCCCCCAAAGTAAATTGGGGTCTTCTAGATTGATTAGCAATACATGCATTCCTTTAACTTCCCTGGATGAAGGGAACAGAAATTCAGAGAGGTTATGGGGTTTGTTCATTGTCCAGTTTGCAATCATGCAGGACTGAGAAGCCAGACTTTGGAAGGAGCCAGGAAACCAGCTTGACTTGTTCCTCTCTTCTCTGTGGACAGGAGAAACACCTTTAAGAGCTACTAGTATTTTCTTCAGAACAGAAATTCCAGAGCAAAGATTCCAGAGCAGGGAGGAAATGATAATGACACAGTTCATAAGAAAACCCACTGACTTGTGTGTCAAGAACCCTAATTCCAACTCACGAAGGAAAAAAAAAATTCAAGGTCAAATAACTTTGGAAATGTTTCCTAATATATGCCCTCTGGAAGACTTCTGGTGATTATTAGCCTACTGGAACATTCCTGAGTACTACTTATAACCTTGTTTTCAATCTCACTGTTTTCCAAAATATTTGACTACAGAATGTAGTTTTCTTAACATCTATTAACATTTCTCAGGAACAGTTTGGGAAATTCTGCTTTAGTGGAGAATTTTCTTTCTCTTCATGATGTCCTGAGCTGCTGCCATATGACCCAGAACAGAACTCTTAGAAACTTATTCCTGGCCAGTTATTTGTACAACTTTTATCCCAGAAAGCAAAATCTGAAAAAAGGCCCTGAAGAGTCTCAGCAGCTTCATAAAGGATATTATTCCCGGAAAAAAAAAAAAATCTGTTTAGGGTCAGATGGAAATAAAACCCAATGCCCCGCTTCTACCTCAAGCCTATTCTGGTTTCATGACCACCTCTCCTTAAGCATCTTTTTTCTAGAAAACTTTTCTCAACATTCTTGGGCACAGTTCTCCATTCCCTTCCTACTTGACCAGAGTTCCTATTTGCTGTAGAGGACTTGGCAGTCATGCATTGCATTATGGGATCACAAGCCTGAAGCCCCCAGTGAGAAGAGTAATTCAAGGTCTGGGACTAACAAGTATTTTATCTTTCTGGCTTCTCCACCTTGTGCAGTCCCCGGGCATAGTAATGGCTCATAAAGTTCTATGATATGCATAAAGAGTCATCCAAATTCAAGAGACCAAAAAAGGAAAAAAAGGAAAGAAAATATGTTTAAATTAAGATGATAAAAAAATGTAAAATATGGAAAATCATCTTTCACTAAACAAATACCCATATATGCTTAATTGTGGCCATTTAATCTTGCAGAGAGATGAAAAAGAAAAGAAGTAATGCAGAAGAGAATCACGAATATAATCAGACAGTGTAAGAAAAAAATGAGAGAGGGAAAATAGAAAGCAAAAATTCACACAAAATCGTAGGTAAAGTTAAAGGTAGAAAGACAAAGTAAAAGAATAGCTAGGATGGAAAAGGAAAAAGAAAACACCAGTTTTAAAGTGCTACTATAAGAGTATACTATTCAATTCACTATTATTTGTTAGTATAGACTAACCTGCAATAAACTAACCATTCTTCAGGGCTCTACACCTATTCTTTATCCTTACAACTGCTGATTTTGGACTTTGCAGCTTAAATCAGTTCATCTATGACTGCAGCCATGATGGCAGCTCCTCTGTGGAAGAAGAATTTTAAAATTTGTATTTTTCTTCCAATTAATCTAGTATATATGATGGGTCTGTTCCATCTCAAAGGCTCACGATTTGACAATCACCAAAATACTTCAAATAGAAATTTACTAATAAGTTATTTGAATTGAACTAAGCAAAATTACAATAAAAGTCTGAATTGCAAACAAGATACTTGTTTTAATTACTTTGGTCTCTGAGAGCAGGCTGTTAAGAATATCAGTATTTTCATTTTATTACTAGATTTTCTTTTCTGTGAGATTTTCTTTTCATCTTAGTCTTATCTTCTGAAAGTGCCTTCAAGTTTCATAACAATTACCCTCTTTCCTTTGTGGGCCTTATCTATTTTTATTACTTAGCAATAGTGAGTTTCCCCTCAAGCAGAGTTGTGGTAATTAACCAGAATAACGGGGAATGACTCAGATCCCTGCTTCAAATTTCTCTTCTAGCTTCAAATTCCAAAAATAGCCTTCTATTAGTCAAAAGGGCCATTTCAGGAATATGCATTGTTCAAAGGGTTCATGAGAGCCTTCTCTACATTCAAGAACACTAGAGAGCTTTGTTTTGACTTCCCAGCAGGAGCAGAGGGGTGGGTGGCATTAGTAGACAGGGCATGTCTTACCAGCTACTCATGAATGTCCTTCAAGTCTCCCTTGCCTGGCTTCTCTCCTGCTGTCCCCTTCACCTGGAATGCCCTTCATCTGTTCACATCCACAGCTTTACATGCCCTTTGAATAGCACAAGTCTCTGGCCCTCTAGCAGAAAGTTATCTTTTGCTCTCATGAATTTCCACTGAACTTTTTCTTTCCTTTTTCTACAGATTCATTACTTGATCCACTCTACTGGCCTTTTACATACTCTCACCCTTGCTACTAGATAAACTTCAAGCCCCCTATAAGGAGCTAGTCAAATTTACCTTATTTTCCCCACAGTACTAAGATCACAGCCTTCTACCATTCCTTCATTCATGTGTTTTAGTTTTTAATCTATCCATTCGGTCATTCAACACAAATTTATTACTCAAGTTACTGTACTGAAGTAACATTCTAATATCCATGAATACTACAGTGAGTAAAAGAGATCCCACTTCCCTTGGAGTGTGTATACTGGTGTGGGAAAACAAATGATCAATAAATTAAAAAAATATGTAATAGTCACAGTACTTAAAAATCCTAAGTAAATTTGGAGTATGAATAAAAAAGAAGAGTGTCTAGAGATGGTTTAGATTTGGTTGTCAGCATTTTACTGTATTCCATAAGTGAAATATCATTGTAAGGTAGAGACTCTTAAGCAAAGAGAATATTTGAGACATTGAATGAAATAAATTAGGCAGCAGTAAAATTCTTAAGCTATCTCATAGTTTTAACAAAGATAACTGATAATTAAGTATCATAATAATTAGTGTTATCTATAAAAATAATACTTATTTCACGTCTACTATCTGCTAGGAAATATAATAAATGACCATCTCAACTGTAAGAGAGGTATACCATTTATTCCTATTTTACAGATGAAGAAACTGAGCCTCTGATGGATTAAGTAACATACTTTAGATTACTAGATGTAAGTGAATTATCTATGAATGGAATCTAGAACTGTGGGACAAAAGAAATTTTAATGCTCTTTTATACTAGACACCTCCACCCTTTCCTAGACATGGATGGAAGATGCCTTCTCCTCTGCCTGTTTCCTGGAGTTTTTCACTGAGGGATACTCTTTCAGCTTAGTATCTGGCTGCAAGTCTCTAAGGAAAGCAACCATCTGACTATCATCAGAAACTCCCCAGTCCAAAGCACAGGAGGGGAATGAAAAGAAAGCATGTGTGTTCTATTCTCCTGCAAAATGAATCAGGCCCTGGCTGCTGTCCAAGGAGGTCTCCTGGAGCTACATGGGCCACAGCCAAAAGGAGCAGGGGGCAATTCAGAGAAGAAAGTTTCTTAGACAACTCCCTCTAAGCAGCAGATTGGCTAGTAAGATTACAAAGTTCAAGGTTAAAAAGCAAAACTTTTGGGCTGCATGGTAAGACTGATTCTCTAAGCCTTCAACTTCTATGATGTGAAAAAAGTTAACGCTGCCCTAAAGAAGGAATCAATAGGCCTATATGTATGCAGTGCAGGAGGAAAGTGAGTGAGGGCACCGACATCTGCTCCCCATAGGCAATTTCCTTCTTATGCCTAGCACCCTCTCACTACATCAGGCTCTCTGCCACATCCACACCCCAAGCTGGTGCTTTGACAGCCTCAAAGACAGAGCACAGCCCCACCCCCACCAGATTAGGATTGCACTAGACTGCTGAACAGAAATGAGCAAATAAAGCTTATTTGCATTATGCTATTAAAAAATAGGTATGCAAGGGGGGAAATCCCTTAACTGCTTCCATAATCAAGACATTGAAATGTTGGAAAGAGGGAAGAATGGAAGGAAGCAAGCAAGGAAGCAAAGAACAGTCGAGACTATTTGTACCTAGGATTAAGCCAGGCAGCTGTGGAAATCAGCAGAAGTTGTTTTGCAGCCTCTCCACAAGCTCCCCAGCCCTCTGCCCCACCGTAGGGAGGAACTGATTAATGATCAGAGCAGAGGCTCAAAAAAGAAAGAATACTCTGAAAAGATAAAAAAACAAACCAAACAAACAGAAACATGGATCTTCTTTTTTGGTGATCATTTCCTCCTTGAGTCAATAAACTACTTCTGCTAAGGTCTAAATGCCAAACCTAGATACAAGGAAGTATCACAGAAAGTTCTGACATGCTTAGAGGACATTCCAGAGCTAAACTTCATACTGAGAGCATACAGCATCTGGCACACAGTAATTGCTCAGTAACACTTCTGTAAGTAAATGGATGGATTAAGGGATGAATTTGCAGTGTCTTGAGCATAGCCCATTTTCTATAACACATGGTCCTGCTGCCCTGGACACAGAAGACTAGACCATGAACAATGCATGACCAAAAGGCAGATGCTTCTAGGTTGGTGTAAGGTGTACACGGTCTGTCGAGATAATTCTGTACAGCATTTGGTACTACAGAGTATAGGAAAGATTCAGTGAAGGAGAGAGTGGAAGGAGCAGAATCAAATGCAGCACAGGAAGAGGAGACAGGAGGAAGCAGAAGCTTCCTGATTTAAAGGATTAAGTCACTGAGAGTGACCTTAAGGAATCAGCAGAGGGAACTCAGACACCTGCTTCAGGGGAGGCACTCTGGCTGCTCTGTATGCTTTTTGTCCTGATGGCACTCTAGCACCCAGAAGCCCAATGGTGTAGTTATCAATGGACTCCAAAACACCAAGATGTGAGACTTACCTTCCCTTAGTTCCTTAAAATAAACACACACTACTTGAGATTCCAAGCCTACCCAAAATCACCCCAGACTTAGAAAAAGGAAGAACATGAAGACAACAGAGATGCTGCAAGCCTACTCTCCTGAGAATTCCCCACAGTCCATTAGTTAATGCCTATATCATAGCTGTCTGTGGAATTCAATGAAGGAGTCCAGGAGTCCATGTTTATCAAGCACTTAGATCATCTGGTGTTCATCCCAGTTGGGATTTCTCTTTCATACTGTCTTTTGAAGTATGTCTTACATAGTGTAACATTTGTGCTTCTGACAATGCCTGAATCCCTTTGCTGAAGTTCTTATTAAAATTGTAAACTTTTGCCAGGGCCAATGGCATGTGGCTATAAACCCAGTGAGTTGGGAGGCTGAGGTAGGAGGATAACAAGTTTGAAGCCAGCCTCAACAACTTAGTGAGACCCTATCTCGAAAAATAAAAAGGGCTAGGGATATGGCTCAGTGATAAAGCACCTCTGGGTTTAATCTCCAATAACTGCAACAACAAAAATTATAATTTTTGTATATGAAACAATGCATAATAAAGATTTCTACAAAATTCAAAATTCAGGCAAGCAAAAAGAAAATGAAAAAATTGGTATTTTTAACAATGATACAGTTAAATACTTTGTTTTTCCACTTCTTTCTAAAATGTTATACATACCATTTTGTAACTGCTTTTCTGACTTTATATCTTGAACACTTTTACAAGCAATATCATCTCTATCAGTTGTATATCATTATAAAAATAATGGATACAAAAATTAATCTCATTTCTAAACTTACAGGTTATTCTCAATCTGTAATATTTTGAAGAGCAAGTTTGTAAATAATATTGGCCTATCTATTGGATGCTGGATGCTTTCTTTAGCAAAGACGCTAAAATAGAATTGCTGGGGGGTGCTATTCAAAATTTTAAAGTTTTTGAAATATATCATCAAATGATCTTCTAGAAAGTTCATAATTCACATTTTATCCCAAAACAGTAGTGGACACAATTATTTATGTCCTATGCCCTTCAACAGTGAATGTTATTATTTTCTAAAATCTTATTAATGCTCTTTTGATGGCCCTCTAACAGTAACTTCCAACATTGAGTCCTCATTAAAATCACTTAAGAAGCTTTTGACAAGGACCGATGCCTGGCTTTTATCCAATGAAATAGCTCAATCTCAGAAGCAGGACCTAGACATTTACCTAAAATAAACTACAAACCTAAAAGAAAACTTAGTTATACAACATACTCTTGATTTCAGAGTGAAATTGACCTTGGGTTGGTAGAATCCATACAGAGAATTCTTGGCAAAAAACATTTGCTGTATTTTCCCCATCCCTGTTCAGATATTTAAGGGCAATGACCATTATTTTTACACACATCTGAGAATTTTCTGCAGACTTCAATTAAGTCAAATATCCTCCTCAGTTTAAAATATGTATTAAGCGTGGACACTTCCCCCTCCCTCTTTGCCTCATTTCTTGCTCCGTTTTCTCAGACCTCAGCTGCAGCTACATTTCCTAGGGAAGGCTTTTCTGACACCCTGACCATGTCACATCTTTCTCTTATTCCCCCTGCCCATCAACTCCCTTCTGTGATAATTACCACAGCTGTAATTTCTTCCCTGAAGTTCTGCAGTACAAGTATTCCTCATGAGTCAGAACATTAGAAAAGCTTCATGAATGATCAGATTTGATGTTAGAGGACGGAGGATCTGAATGCACAGGAAGAAGTAGTGAGGACAGGTAAACCTGGGTCATTAAGCTTTAGAGGCTATTATACACATTTGAAAACATATTGAAAGCTAAACACACTTCATTAAAAATTTAAATACAGGGCTGGGATTGTAGCTCAGTGGTAGAGCGCTTGCCTCGCATGTGTGAGGCCCTGGGTTCGATCCTCAGCACCACATACAAAGCAATAAAATAAAAATACATTGTGTCCATCTACAACTAAAAAAATATTAAAAAAAAAATTTAAATACACCCATACACTCCAATACCATGTATAATTTGAGGGGCTAACAGAACTCCAAGCACATCAACAAGTTCCTGACCCCAGGTAGACCACATTTAACTCTTTTAGGAGGAGTCAATCAAACCATTGTTTAATTTCTTACAGCCAAACTATGTGAACTCAGAAACCTCCAAAATCCAGTTACCACTGCCCTAAGTAAATGACAGAAGTTCTGACTGCTAACAATCTCCATGTTCAACTTAATGGACCCATTTATGAATTGCTTTTGTCTTAGTAAGATGAGGTAGGTAGGGGTCAGAGAGAGGAAGGGAGAGGACAAATGAGGTCATGAACTGCAGTGCCCAGTTCAACAGCCACCGGAGTAGCTACTGCTTCTACTTCATACAAGTAACACCAAGTACCAGTCCTAAGGCAAGAGAAGTCAAGAAATTCTGAGTTGACTCAGAATTCTTGGTAATTCAATTCTTAGTAATTCAAGGTAAAATTGTATCTTTTTTTTTTTTAATCACCTTGTACCTCTAGTCCCTGTCAAGACTGTGATGAGCTCATAACAAGTTAGTTTGTTCTATTCCTCCAAGCACCCCTTCCAGGGCATCAGCATCTCAGGGAAGGAACTTGGTCATTGACATAATGCCATATGCTGTTCCACTCTGCAGTGCTGCACTGAAAAAACATCACACCCTAACTGACTGCATCGTGTCAAGACTGCTTCATCAAATTTCAAGGCAAGATGGCCAAGCACAACTGGGAGCTCTAAAGCCAGCCTCCACTGAGAGCACCATACAGCTGCTATATCTCATTTTCCTTGGCATCCGAGAAGTGTTTAGAATCCCAGTATACTAGAATACCATTTAAAAAGACAACGTGGTTTTTGTTTATATTCTAAAGCTTCTTGACAGTGACCTTCTGAAAAGGTGCCAAATAGCATCTGAGGTATCTATCACTTTCCACCAGAATGTTGTATGTCAGTCACTTTTACTACTTTATTTACACACTACATTGTGCAGAATTTTACTACCTAAAACATTAAACCAAAAAAATCTCCCTTCAAAAGGACACAGGTGGCACTGGGAGGTTGTTAGTCATTTAATACAGCTATGGCTGGAGGTTTATAGCTTACCCTACAGAAAAAGTTCTCATTCTTTTCCTTGCAGACTCCCAATGGGGAAAATCCCTGCTCAGAGCCAGCTACTCCTAGACAGTGTACCAAGCTCTATTTCCTCCCCCTCCTCCTCTCTCTTCCATCCTATTTCATTTACTAATTACAGATTTGAAAGTTAACAAGAACACCTTCTGAGAATTAGCATGAGGAGGGTCTCCAGTTACATAATACCGAGGTGTTAATCTCTTCTGTTATTATATCATTCCATTGATTTTCCTATGTGTAGCTTGTGTAAAGTAAAGACAGTACTTCACCTTCAGCTCTACTTTTCACTTAACAATTCCAGCTGCTCTGATTTTGAAATGAAAAGCCCCTAAACCTAAACTTTAAAGTCCGGTAATTGACTTTTGCTCAATTTTATTGCAAAACATATCTGGCTACCTTTCCCCCTCACTATCCTTTCCATTTAATCTTTAGTCCCTGGGAAATACCATTATCCAAAAATATGCACTGTAGAGTTAATTGTGGAAAAAAATGCTAATAAAAGAGAAAATCTATTGGGTAAGAAAAAATGAAAAAAAATACTCAAGATGCTATGGGCAGGACATGAGGTTTGCAAAGACATAAAGAGAGAAAAATATAATGGGACCTTTTTAAAACATTATAAATATTCACAGACAGATATATCAACCAGAACAATAATGATGTTAACTCCGACTGTGAGTGCTGTGTCCCTCATACCCTTTATGAGCATAATTTTAATGCACAGTCACAACAAACCTGTGAGGATAACATTATTGTTCCCATGTTATAGAAGAAATGAAGGCACAGAGGAATTAAGTAATTTCCCCAAAGTCATTCAGCTAGAAAATAGCTCCACTGAGATTCCAACCAACGACTCACTGGCTCTAAAGCCTGTGCTGTTAATCACTAGACTAGCCTGCTTCCTCAGCCATATAACATCAGTATTAATTTTTAAAGTCCCAGATATATAAGACACTTACGTTTATGTTCTGCTTGTGTGTTTTCATTATATCTAACCTTCTGACTACCCTGAAGTTCTAGGCAACTGTCAAATTTGTACTTTGCAAATTTGGAAAACTACATACGTTTATTAATTAAATAAAGCACATACTTCTTTTTTGCTAAGACGTATCTTAAATTCTGATAGTGCACAGGTTGGAAAAGATCCCCTTTTGGGGAGGCTAATATTCTAATAGGGGAAACAAATAACGTGAAAATGGTTAGATCATGAGTAATAAAGTATCTCAGATTTGCCTAATTACAGTGGTATTTGAATGTTTTATAACTTTACCCTAAACTGAACTCCTGACTCCCTTTCATACCTCTTTCTCATCCTAGTAACTGGCTAAAAAGTTTGGAATCCCTCTTGACATGTCTTTCTACGTTATCTGTCTCTTAACACATCCTACAGTTTTACAATTGAAGTATTTATACCTCACCACTCCTCTGCTACCACCATGGACAGAGCCATATCATTTCAATGGCTTGTAACTGGCCTGTTTTCCCAGTCTTGCTCCTGCTTCTAGTGTGCAACCAGTGTGACCTTGTTAAACAGCACTGTACCATTTGTCTCCTGGTGGCTCACTCTATCACATCATTTAATCCTTTCTCAAATGTCACTCTCTTGATGAGACCTGACTTACCACCTTTAATCTGTTCTATTTTTCCCATAGTACTTTTTACACTATGAAATACACTTATATGTGATATTTTCTGCTTATAGTCTGACTCTCTCCATGAAATATAAGTTCACAAGGGCAGGATTTTTACTTACTTCATTCCCTCTCTGGTACCCAGAATAGCTCCCAACAAATAATTTTTCCATATTTTCTAAATACACCAATGTTTGGAAAAAGCCTCATTTCCATTCAACTGGATAGTGCTGAAGAAAAGATCAGTGGACATTGAAGCACACGAAAAAAAAAGGTACTGGAAATTACAGGAAAAAAATATCTCTGGGAAATAATATAAAGTTGCTATATGAATATAATTCAGAAGGCACAGGGTGGGAGAGTATAGATATAATAATTGAGGAGATGCTGTCTCAGAATTTTTCAAAAACAATAATAAGCTATAAATTTTAAAAGTATAAAATTTCAGCACTGTAAGTTTGGAAAAGCTACACTTAAGCATGCTGTACTGAGAAAAAAAATCGAGAAAAAATCTATTTTGAAAGAAAAGTTGCTAAGTTTTATACTACCTCCAACTCAATTTTGTAGCCCTTGCTTTGCCTCTGCACTTGCAAAACCCCACATTCAGGAAAGACACAAATTTAAGGTAAAACCTTAAAGTTCCTCATTGAATAAGACCAGATTCCCAACATATTAAAGACTTTTCAGGAATATCTCTCCTATTTTTACCACAAAATGGAAGCAAGCATATTTTCAGTGAATACAAATGTCATTCATTTATAAAAGATTCGTTGGCCTATATAAGATGGCAGTATTCCACATGACCTGTTAATCTTCCTCTATAAAACTCTATGAAGGCAGTGGTGCCAATAAAAGCTAGTTTTTCATTATTAGATTAGCCTGAGCCAGACAACAGGAACAATGCAGTGTGCTCACTGCCTCGGTTCTCTATTGACAGCAGCAATGAAAAAATACACCAGAGAAAAATTCTAAATATCTTGGTCTATCACCCAGATAGTAATCTTAAATGCATTCTTTGAAACTCAAGTAAAATTCAAAATTTTGCATATATTTAGCAGCTAACATTGAACAGAAAGAGCAGTTAAATGACAACATTTTCTCCAATGTTTAAGAAAAAAGATAAACCATCCCATGTAATAACCATTAGACGTTTTTAAAAGTGAAAATGAGCCACTCTGCCATACTACTGAACTGAATATCGGGTGGTCAAATTTAGTGTCAATTGATATTTCAGTTTGGTTTTGTGGAGATGAGAAATTAATATATACACCCAGTCAGTGTGTGTGGAAAAAAATTAGATAGGTCAAATCTTGAAAATTATCATTCAAAATGCTTTCAGAGTTTTGATAACCTTAGAAAATTAACAACTCTCTGGTGAAACTGATTACATTCTCTCTTTAATGCCTGTCACCTTTTACTTATAGATCAGAAACAACATGGTGGCATGAATGCCATCATCATTTGAGAGTTGTCACAAGTCATTTTGAAGACTTTCATCTGACTCTGGGAAAGACATCTTGAGATGCAACTAAAGAGCATTCAGGGTTTAATGACAAAATCGCTTTGTACTTTGGAAAGAGCATTATAGAAACATGTAAAAATTTTCTCCAAATGACTAAGTTGTCATCTTAGCCAAATCAATGTGGCATCATTAGATAGTGAGACAGAATACATGGAAAAAATAAAGAAAAAAGTTATCCAAGGTCAATTTAGCATCAAGGCCGAAAAAGGAATTATGTGGAGTACAGCCAGAGGGACAGACTCACACACAAAATTGTGTTTATGTGGAGATTATGGTCTGGAGATAACCAAGCCAGGTGTCAGACCACCTGCACCAAGTCCCAAGTTATACCTCAGGCTGAAAACTGGATAGAGCATTTTACTCTACACAATGAGAAATGGAGATGATAGGGTCAGAAAAAAAGTATGAGAAAGAGAGTCGATTCCAGAGGCAAAGAGACCCTCTAAGATACTACCTGAAATAGCTTTGAAGCCAAAAATCCACAAGGGCATGGCCATGCTAATTTGACACAATTTACTAATTGGCTTATTACCATACTATATGCCAGACACTGCATGTGTCTCATTTATTTCACACAACAGATTCAAGACAGGTACTATTACTATCCCACTTTTACAGATGAAAAACCTAAAGTTGATTTACTTGCTCAAAACAGTAGTCTTTGGAACAATGTATCCAAATTCTAAAATGAGTGATTTTAACCACAGAGTATTTTACCTTCCATTAGCTTTCAAGTACTAGAAGAGTACTGCTCTTCTTAACTCCCATGTCTTATTGGTGTGCTCCACCATTTCCTTAAAAATTAGTAAAACAGGATGTCAGCAATGAAATGTTTACTCAATCACCAAGATACAAGCATCCCATGTAACAAAGAGATGCCAGGGCAAAATACATAACTTAAAAAAGAAATAGTTAACATATATTTGAGACCTTCTGCTCAATTGAGACTCTAAAAGGTATCAGTGAAAAGAAGAATTTTCAAAAGGAAATTTTGAAGAAATCAGGTTATGAAACTTCTAGGATGGAAAAATGGAACTTCCCCTCCACCTCACTTTAAGTCTAGTGAGGACAGAGCTGTAATTGAGCTTCTCTCAGAGTCTGATATAGCTTCCCTCAAGTTAATGGAACCTGGAGACAGGACCCTACTTGCTACATAAATACACTAACACCCAAGTTGAGGTCAGCTATGCATGGTCCTTTCCCATGAACTAAATGTGGGCCACATAAAGATTTGGCCCTCTTCAAGTAAACACTTGGGAAGGGGAGGAGACCATCATGAAGAGCCTGTGTAGTGGACCATGGAGAAGAGGGTGCAGATTAGCAGCCACCAAATAAAATGTCTCATCTAAGTTATAGGAGCTGGTCTAGAGGAGCCCAGGAGTCCCAGGGAAGTACTAAAATGTACTAAACAGGAAAGCATTCAATGTAAATCTATCAGGATAGAGACTGCAAAGCCAGAAAGCAACCTAGAACATAGTATGAACTTTTCCATATCTCCCTCGACCTCTACACTTCCCTCTCATTCCCCAATCTTGGTATCTAAGGAGTAGCAATGAGCACATAGAGGTGAGAGGAAAAGGCAAGCACATCCCACCCCCACAAAGTGGCCATCTGCTAAACCAGGCCTTCAGCTTTAACTGAGAGAAAGCATGTAGAAGTCTTGTCTTTGCCCGAAGAATAAAATATTTATTAATACTGGTCCACACACTGAAATTATCTGAGCTGAAAATATGTTTTTATACTTAAACTATCCATTATCTACAAGAGAGAAGTAATCCAGAGGTAGGGAAAAAAGCTATCCTGGCTGAAGAAATATTTAAGAAACAATTTAAGTGGAAAAATATTTTTGGTTAATCTCCTATGAACTGTTAGTTATGGCTTTTATACCACAGCACCTTCCAGTGGAGCACGGTGGAAATGAGCAGTGCAAGGCTATGCTCAAGAATACAGGCTCTGAGACTCCATGTGAGAAGATGGGGATTCACATGTGACAGATAACAATTTCTAGAGGCAGTAGGAATAAATGATTATCCAAAAAGTCTTTCTGACAACCAATCTTTGCCTCCCAAAAAGAAAAAAATCAGTATATCTATTTCTAAAATTTTCAAACAAAAGAATTATAATAAATAACATTCATTGAGTGGTTATTAATGTAAGACATTATGCTAATTGTTTCACATGAATTATCTCTTGGTTCTTGTAATGTTAAGAGGTAGGTATGGATCTTAAGAAAAGAGATTGTACCAATTTGCAGTTCCACCAGCAATGTAAGAGCGTGTTTTTCCCCACAACCTCACCAACACTTATCGTTGTTTGTATTCTTGGTAATTGCCATTCTGACTGGCATGAGATGGAATCTGGAAAGCAGTATGGAGATTCCTTAGAAAACTTGGAATGGAACCACCATTTGAGCCTGCTATCCCACTTCTAGGTCTATACCCAAAAGACTTAAAAACAGCATACTACAATGACGCAGCCACTTCAATGTTTATAGCAGCTCAATTCACAGTAGCTAAACTGTGGAACCAACCTAGATGCCCTTCGATAGATGACTGGATAAAGAAACTGGCATATATACACAATGGAATATTACTCAGCAATAAGAGAATAAAATTATGGCATTTGCAGGTAAATGGATGGAGTTGGAGAATATCATGCTAAGTGAAGTAAGCCAATCTCAGAAAACCAAATGCCGAATGTACTTGTTGATAAGTGGATGCT
>CM053401.1:65663877-65690091 GCA_028644305.1 Xerus rutilus
TGGGTTTGCTCTCTTATATCATTCTTTAAGTCACCGACCATTTTAATTATGTACGTCCTGAATTCCTGTTCTGTCATTCCTCCTGCTGTACAGCCCATGGATTCTGGGAGTGTAGTATCTTGGTTTGTTTGAGTCACTTTCTTCCCTTGTTTTCTCATGATGTTTGTGTGTCTTTCCTTCTAGCTCTGCTGATCCAAGGCATTACAGTTTTAACTCCTATATGGTTATAGTCTCCCTGCAGGGTTTCGTTACTTCTCCTCCAGTAGGTGGCGTTGTCCGTTGTTTGCTGGACTTTCCTGGCTGGTATCCTTGGTACTGGTCCCAGGCCAAGGTGAAACTCTGGGCCGCTGGTGGAGTTGCTGTCCACCGTGGCCAAGGTTTACTCCCAGGTGTTCACCTGCGCCCCCTGGTGTGTATGAAGTTCCACTGTGTTAGAGGGTGGTCCACAAAGATCAATAGCTGGGGTTCCGCTCAGGAGACAGTCCACAGAAGCAACTGCTAGCGGTCTCTCATGGTTGGGTGGGCACTGGGGCTAGGCACCCTGTGCGGAAGCAGGCCTGGCACGCCCGGGGTAAACTCCGGGCTGAAGCCCTGGGCCGGATCCCCCACCACAACTGCACTCCACCGGTGGGCGCCGAAGCCACGCCTCCCAGCTACTGGTGTCTACCGGTGGCCTTGTGCTCACACACACGAGCGAGACTCTTGCGTGGGGCAGCAAGGCACAGAGAGCTGCCAAAAAACTGGTTGGAAGCTGGCACCCCGCTACTTCCAGTCTCAGTCTCGGATAGCCGTAGCCCTGGGCCAAGGCCTGGGTTGCAACCGCGTTTCTCTGGCCGGCGCCGAAGCCACGCCTCCTGACTACTGCTGCCTCCCGGTGATCCTGTACTCACATATACACGAGCGAAATTCCTCCGTGGGATGTTGAGCTACAGAATGGTGCCAGGAAGCTGGCTGTAAAACGGCGCCTCCACCACTTCCAGCCTTGGTCCCTGAGAGCCTAGCGCAGAGTGGACTGTCTAGGCTGCCATCTTGGAACCGCCCCCAGCTCTTTTTATTTTTGAGACAGGGTCTCACTAAGTTACTTAGGACCTACCTCACTAAATTGCTAAGAATGTTTTTTTTTAATTTAATATGATAGACTGATCAACTTTCCATATTACATAAAATATGGATTTTTGACTTTAGTTTTTACAGGCTAAAAATCATCTAATCTTGTAATTGTAATACAAATTCTTCAACCAGACCTCATTATGAGATGTGTACATTGTTTCCAACTTTTCACTATAAAACATTGTAAGGGCATTACTATGGATAGAATTTTTTTTTTTATCTATCCTTAATTCAATATGAATGGTGTTGACATCAATGGCATAATCTGGAATTGCGTAGACTTGGTTGAAACTGTAGCCATATGATATACTGACTAGTTGTTTGACTTGGGCAATTCCTACAAGTATGATTCCATTGTTGGGAGGCTTAAATGAAATCATGCAAATAACGTACATAGCAGGAGATCTGTAACATAATAGATACTTGATAAACAATTCCTACCTCCATTATGAAAGCTCTATGTTTGCAGCTTTGGAGATATAATACCACCAAAAATACCCCCCACACCCAATTTGTATGAATTTGTTTTGTTATCAGCCATGTGTGAGACAGTTCGAAGCAATTTGTTCAGGTAGGAAAGCTCCACTACACCATCAATGCTTCAAAGCGTGTTGTTAGAAGCGCCGCAGCAGAAGCAGCAAGGGCTCTGTACACCTCTTTGGATCCCTTTGCCGTGTTCGTGAGCACCAGCTACTGATGTGTGGCTCAATCCAGACAGCCAACTGTGAGTCTTTGTTGGGCTCCCTTCAGGCTGCTGGAATCTGCTCTGCTGTGTGCATGGAAAAAGCCAGAGGTAGTTGGAGTCTGACTCACCCTCACCACAGGAACAGCCCTTAAGCAAAGACTGACTTGTGAGTGAATATCAATGTCCCAGCTTCCTTGCTTCCCCATAGGTACCACTCGAGGGCAGGACCTACATGGTCTTCAAAACTCCCCTGTGGGGCTAGGCCAGTCATACCCTGTGGTCTTTGCTTGTGTCTTTCATTTCCCGACTAATTCCTGTGCCTTTAACTAGGCTTTTTAATTTATTTATTTATTTTTGCTGGGAACATTTCCTAACAAATCACATTCACAGAAATCTGTGTTGCGGTTGTCTAAGACAGAGCCCACTCAATTGTAGGATGTCAACTATAGTCTTAACAAGTGATTTTTTTTTTTCATGAAACTTTAATCTAACAGATTACAACCTATCTTTTATTTCCTTCTTGGGAATTTCCATGCTGTTGCACAGTTTTGGTTTAATCAGTAGAAGAGAAACCAGAGAGCATGGTCAAAGAAGTGAAACAGTTTGTGTTTCAATGGAAAATGGGTTCGTGTGGTGAGTACTCAGACACCCTGGAGTCTAATCTTGGTCTGTTAAAAACTAGTTGCATAATCCTCACCATTTCTAGTCTTCAAAATATCTATTAATATTTTGAAGAGTATGAAAAACATTTCCAGGGCTTTTAAATGTCTATGAAAATATTGCTACCTTGAAAGGCAGACCTCAGAATGGAGTTCATGTATGCATTTAACCCTTAACTTTCACTTTTCTTTGACAGTATCCACCTTTTTATCCTTTATGTCCTCATTTAAAGCTCAATGTTTCCTCTATCTTGGCCTCTAGAGAAGGCCGGCTTTCTAGTCTTTGATGAGCAGCAGATTCTATCCCTGTTACCATAGATCCATCATTCAGGCTCTGCTCCTGTCTATCTCTGAACCTTTCACCCACACACTACACACCATGCAGCTTTGAAGCTTTAGTTTTCTCAGCGAAGCAGGCATGCTTGCAGTATATAAAAAAGGAGAAAAGTCTGGATCTACAACATGTATCCTCTGGTCTGTGCAATCAGAGGGGAACAAGAGACATTCCAGAGACTGATAAGTTGTGTCCTCTCCCTGTTCTCTTAGGAGAGTATTATGTATTAATGAGGAAACAGAAGGAAAGTATGAGAGGGTTCAAAGTTTTCTCTGGCAGCAAGCTCCACAGTTTTTTCTCATGGTGAGACAGGTTCCAATTACTGTGTAAACAAATGGTCTAGGAGGGAGAACAACTTCTAGCTGGGAGCAAGGACTTTAAAAGAAACAATTCATACTTCTAGTTAAGGAAAGGTTTAACCTTAAGACAAAGTACCATATATATCCACAATACAGAAAAATTTTTAAAATTTGAAAGAATGATAAAAATCAAAAAAGTCATATGATGCTGATCACTATTAGGAGTGTAAACTGGACAACCACTTTAGAAAACACTGTGCTATTACCTTATAGAGTTAAATTTATGCATATTTTATGACTATACTTTTGGATTAATAGAGAAACCTTTGTCAAAGTGTAAGTTCACAGAAGTATTGTTCATAATCATAAGGGGGAACTCAAACATCCAAAGGTTTGCTGACAAAGCTGTAGATAAACTAATGCATAAATTAGTGGATGCACACCATTGCCTATTCCCCAGCAATGAAAATGAATGGGCTATATTAAAAAAAAAACTACAAAATAGATCTTTAAATGTAATTGTGAATGAAAAAGTCACAGAAAACTGTAGTGTTACCATTTTTGTAAAGGTACAAACTAAACAATGGAGAACTAAAGAACATGTTATTGAAGAACATCTACATGTTTGGCTTTTCAAACTATTTTTAAGAAGATAAAAATAAATAGGAAACTCAACTAGTCATTATGAACTTCATAGATGAAGACTATGTTACTCTATTTCTTACCCGGATGCTCATGGGAATTCACTTATTATCATGCTTCATAATCATCATGTATATTGGATATTATTTCATAAGCATCAAATATTCCCTAAGAAATAAATTTAGAATAAATAACTGAGAAAAAAAGGTAACAGGCAAATCGTTCACCTTAAGTAATCTACTGGCATTTGTGGGCATTCCTAAAGTTTTATTTCCAAAGTGTCACAGGAGGTTAATCTATTTGGACTATTTTACTTCAGTCCTTCCTGTTTAGATATGGAAAAATGATTCTTGTTTTACTAAATACACAGATTCCCTGGAAGATTGAATGAACCAAGTAGGAGGAGTAGGTAAACTGAGAAATGTTGGCTATATGGAACTGCTGTCTTCCCACATCTACCACAAGAAGATGTGAGGTCACAAAAGAGGAATAAAGCTCTCAAGAATGTTAGAAAGGAACAAAAATAGCAATGATCTAAGAAAAACACTTAAGAATTCTGAAACAGTAATTGATCCAGAGGCTTTGCTTATTTTTCTATGTTCATATTCTCTTGATATGTATAGAAATGTAGTAGACTAAAAAATAATACTAAAGAGTAGCAAAGAACAATCTATGAAATTTCTGTTAAACACTGAACCAATTTGAAGAATGAATGTTGATACATATTCCAGGTTTTATAACTGCATATATCTAAAAGCACATATCCATCTGCCAATATGATCTTGTTAAAAGAAAAATTCTATAAGGTCAAATTAACAGATGAAATTTGAAAATTCATAGTTTTAATAATTGTCACTGTTACCAAGTATCAAAATCAAATATATAATTTCTCAGGATTTTCATAGTGTATAAAACAAATATTTTCAAAAATGTTTGCTTTGTTGAAAATTGAAAATTTAGTTAAGTAATTTTGAGACACTCATCTATCACAGTAACATAACTTTTTCTTTCCTAATGAATTGCATAATTTTATTGCCTAATTGAACAAACTGACAGTCTTTCTCTCCTTGTGTTTAATAACCGTCTTGTATAACTATGACACCTTGTCCCAAGACACCAGAAGGGTCTGTCCCAAGCCTACTCCAAGTTCATTTACACTGGTAAAATAATTGGGTTGTAAAATAATCACATTTTTACACTCTATTTAGAAAGCAGCAAACAGTCACCTAGTTATGGTGGAGAAGCAGAAGCATGTAGAAGATCAATGATGTCCCCAAGGTCAGGTGAAGATAAAACTAAAAAAAAAAACAGGTGTCTACCAGTCAGTTTAATGAAATACAGTTCCAAGGTTGTGCTACTATCCTTACTTAGAAGGAAAACAGGAGTCTGATTACCATTGGTACGTCATTGTTTGCTGGATTTCTGATGCATCACTCAATGACCAAAAGAGAAAACAACTGTCTCTCCATCTTCTCTGGTTTGTGCATGCATTGGCCCATTAGGTTTAAAATTAAAACAAAAAAACTTCCTTAAAGCCTTATCTCTCAGTCCAAAAAAGCATTAGAAAGTAGATGGTGCTCCTACTTATCCCTCTTCTTGGTATATCCCCAAAGGATTTAAAATCGGCATACTACGGTGATGCAGCTACATCAATGTTTATAGCAGCTCAATTCACAATAGCTAATCTATGGAACCAACCTATGTACCCTTCAATAAAAGAAAATGTGGTACATAAACACAATGGAATTACTAGGTCATATGGAAGAATGAAATTAAGGCATTCATCAGCAAATGGATGGATATGGAGACTATCGTGCTAAGTGGAGTAAGCTAGTCCCCAAAATCCAAAGGTCGAATGTTTTCTCCGACATATGGAAGATAACCCACAATAAGGGGGTGATGAGGAAAAGAACAGAAGTGCAGTAGATTAGACAAAGGGGAATGAATATAAGGGAGGGGGGAAAGGCAAAGGGAAGATGGTAGAATAAATCTAACAATTTTCCTGTGTATGTATATGAAAACAACACATTGAATCCCACCATCACATGCATCTATATGAATGGGACTCTACCTAGAATAAGATATATTCCATGCTTGTATAATTATATGAAAATGGATTCTGCTATCCTGTATAACTAAAAAGAACCAATAATTTTTAAAAAAGGTCTCATGGTAGGGTCTAGGATTTAAATTCAATGTGAGAAAAAGAGGTCTCCCAGAGGCCTTCACTTCAAGGAATTGAGTCACAAGACCTGCTGTTAGTAAATATAAGAAAAATATTAAATATTCTCTAGTCAAGTTTATCTGAGCCACTTTAATGCAGTGCCTTCCTCCAATTACAAGTGTAAGGAGCCCACTCGCTAACCATTCTGCTAGTTATCAATTCCCTGTTTTCCTTAGATATTAAGAATAGGGGTCTCTGTGGTAAGCATGATGACAACCAAGCCTGTTCTAAGGCAACAGAGTGACAGAGCCCTGCTAGTCCACCAACCTTCAAAGATTCAGTGCCGTTGAATAAAATCCTTACTAGAAAGTATGAGAGCAACAGCTGGAGGAATTTCTAGGTAATGGGTGGTGCCCAGAGAAAGCCTGAGTGATCTGCAAGTGAAAACCCAGTTCATAAATGGTCCTGAGCACTTGTCTAGAGTCCCTCCTTGAGTTCCTTCCCAGTCCCATCCATTGACTTCCCAAGTAGCAGGTGCTCCTCTTCCCACAGCAGTTGGCGTTGATGCTTCATTAAGGTCCTCTTTTGCAGGCTAGGCTGTGGTGTTGGATGACAACGCCTCATTCCTGAACACTGCACCCTTAGAGATACTTGGTATGTCACAAACCAATCCTCAATGGTTGGTGCAGTGCTGCCATAATCTATCCCAGTAGCTTCTGGCCACACAAACTCTATGGTTCACTTCAACCAGGCTGAGACTACTTCACATGAACTCACATCTTTGCTTAGCTTCTCTGGTCAAATCCTGCTTCCTTAGCTTCCTCTGAAAGCTCTACCTCATGCACATTTGCATAAGAATCCTCAAGCTCTGCTTCTAGAAGACCCAATTTGTAGACATTTTTCAAAGAAACACCTCAAAACCAGCTTCCAGCCCTCCTGTACTCCTGAAAAACTTTCTTCTCTCCTGAAGGTGAAAGTGACTTTGTCCCTTATTATTTTGCCCAAAATATATCTTTTCTTTCCTCCTCCTATCTTCTCCACAAGCTCCATTTCTCTTTAAATATCTGCTCTAACATTCTTTATTCTTCCAATGGTCTTACCTCCTATACAGTAAATATTTACAAATAAAAATCTAGCTCTTATTCTTGAAGGCAAAAGAAGACTTTGTCTTTAAATCCAATAATGAAGTGATAAAATCTCTCTCCCAGTATTGTTGTGAGATTTAATATATTTAGCAACTGATAAATACTAGGTACTTAAAGGGCAACTAATACTATTATTTTACCTATATATGTCAATCACTCTGTTCCAGTTGTGCTTACTATGAAGGAGTGATTTTCTTCAGCTACCATCTAAGCCCTGCCAGGTCTCTAAACTCAAGGAAAAAAAAAATGTACAAAGGTACATTAGGACTTTGAACCCCCAGTACCATATTTAGGGAAGGATCAATTCCACTAATGCAGATTTCTTGGACTAGCAAATATTTAAAATCTGCTTAAGTTTCACCTATTCCCTCTTTACAACAAAAATAAATCCTATATCCTCAGTGACTAGCCATGATCTCACCTAATCCAGAAGCATTCTCCTAGAACTACACACTTTTCCTCCTAATGATGGGTACTATCACTACCTAGAAACCATAAGATACCCCAATCTGATCCAAGTTTACATGGTGTGTACCACTAGCCACTACCCCTAGGATTAGCTCTAAAAAATTATTACTTTCTTTTAATATCCTTCCTAGTGACAATTAAGTTACCACTGGGTCAATTATTACATGAAACTAAATATACACACAAATATCAACTGTGTGATTCCAACTATATGACATTCCAGAAAAATCACACCTATAATCCCAGCAACTCGGGATGCTGAGGCAGGAAGATCACAATTTTGAGGCCAGCCTGAACAATTTGGTGAGACCCTGTCTCAAATATAGAAAGGACTGGGGGTGTGGCTTAGTGGTTTAGTGCCCTTGGGTTCAATTTCTGGTACCAAAGAAAAAAGTGATAGGATTCCAGGATACTCCTTTCATCCCATTAAAGAAATGCCAAAAGAAGCTATATTCATATAGGAAGCATCAAAAGGATTGGAAGCCACAAAGGATCACAAAAATTATCTAACCAAAAAGGCAGGCTTTGGGGTTCCAAATAATTGATCTTGCTCTCTTTTCTAACCCACACTTCAAAAAACACGGTAGAGGTATTGATATTAGGTCACATAGCTGAGGAGCCAACACAGGGCACTCTTGATGCTGGGTTCCTCATATTATAGATGTTCAGCATCAGAGTGACCATGCTATACACCACTGAATCCACTACACCTCATTTTTTATTCGTGGATGTGTCAGAACAGGGAAGGCTGCACAGCTCAGAAGGTTCACAGAAGAAAATAAATTTCTACATTTGCACAGAAGGTAAGTTGTGACACCAAACTGTACATCTGGGGTTCTAAAAGACTGATGGTGAACAAAAACCCACCAGAATCGTAAGGCCACAGAAGTGGGCAGTCATAATTATTGGGTAGTTCAGGAGGTGACATACATCCATAAACCTGTCATATGTCATCACAGTCCAGAGCAGATTTTCCAAACATTGATAACAAATTTAGAAAGATACTGTGTCAGACAGCTCACATGTGAAATGACTTTGCTGTGTGCTTGGATGTGCACGATCATCTCTGAGATTGCAGTCAAGGTGAAACCTAAGTCGGCCAAGGACAGCTTAGAGAGGAAAGACTATGGGATTGGTGAGTAAAGTACCACAGCAAACAGCCAGAATCATGAACAGGTTCCCAAGCACTGTACCAAGGTACAAAGTAAAGGAACAGCCCAAAGAGAAAGGGCTCCAATTCCTTGTCATCTAGGAGGCCCTGGAGCTATTCTAAGACATATGTTAGATTCTTTGGTCTCACGTGGCTAAGACATTTTTTTCACTTATTCATTCTCCAGTGTTCTTCCTTTATGTAGATCAAGTGTCTGACCTTTTCTCGGAGAATTTCTTTTGACACATCTTGCAAGGCAGATTCACTGACAACTAATTTCTTCAATTTTTGTTTGCCTGGGAAAATATTTCTTCTCATTTGAAGGATGATTTCACAGGGAACAGAATTCTAGGTTGGTGGGGATTTTCTCTCAACCTTTTAAGTATTTCTGTTCACTCTCTTCTTAATTTCATATTTACTTAGGATAATTTATATGTAATTCTTAACTGTTCCTCTATACGCAAGCTAGTTTTTTCCCAGTCTGCTTTCTTTCAAGATTTTTTTTTCCTCATATTTAGTTTTCTGAAGTTTGAATAAGATATGACTAGATGTAATTGGGGAGGGGGTCATTTATCCTGTTTTGTGTTCTGAGATTCCTGGAAAGGGGAGATGGCCAGCGTCTCCTTTGGGGGATTCTTTTTCCTGCCAAGGAGGATATAAGCCACCTGAAGAATCAAAGTCTAGAATAATTCTAAAGAAAAAAAAAGTCAGAAAAGATAGTGTCAAAAGTTGGAGCCCCTGATAGTTCTAGTCCACATAGGAGCTGGAGCTAGACAACAAGAAAATGGCTCCCATGGTTTATTTAAGGGTGTATATCAAAGGCAGGGATAAGCCAGGCATGGTGGTGCACACCTGTAATCCCAGCACTTTGGGAGGCTAAGACAGGAGAATCGTGAGTTCAAAGCCAGCCTCAGCAATGGCTAGGTGCTAAGCAACTCAGATCCTGTCTCTACATAAAACACAAAATAGGGCTGGAGATGTGGCTCAGTGGTCAAGTACCCCTGAGTTCAATCCCTAGTAACCCCCAAAAAATAAAATAAAGACAGGGATAAGGTTTCGAGGGCAGAGTCTTGCTTCCTGATATCTTGCAGTCAGCAGGTTGATGGGCATTTTGGCAGGTCACAACAATCTCAAAGGGGCTGGGTGGCTACAGCAGGTCAGCCCATCTCCAGTGCTGTATGGGACTTTTGGCAGAGCTTGAATAGCGCTCCAGAAGTCTGGGCAGTCAACCAGAGGTAATATCTGGCATTCCTAGACACCAGATTCTCCTATTCAAATGGCTATGATGTACACACAGCCCATGGATGGCTCTCTACACTTAGACCTGTGGTTTATGTCTGACATGAATTTGGAGAAATTCCCAGTTATTATTGTTTCAAATATTCCTTTTGTTCCTTCCTTTCTGTTATTTCTATTAAGTATATGTTAAGTTTTTTGTAGTTGACCTACACTTAAATATCTTGTTTTGTTTCTTCTTATTTCAGGTTTCTTGCTTGTTTGTCTTTTTCTTTTCAGCTTTAGAGGTCACTACTATTATATGCTCAGGCTCAGAAAATCTTTACTCAGTCATGTCCAATCTGCTAGTGAGCCCATTAAATACATTCTTTATTGCCGTTACAATGTTTTTATCTCTAGCATTTCTTTTTGATTCTCATAGAATTTTCATCTCTCTTCTTACATTTTTAAAATGCTTTCTGTTATTCTCTTCTTGTTATTTTCTTTATTTATTCTACTTAGGTATACATGATAGCAGAACGCATTTTGATTCATTGTACAGATGGAACACAACTTTTCATTTCTCTGCTTGTACATCATATAGAATCACATCATATATGCAGTCATACATGAACCTAGGGCTATGATGTCCACCTCATTCCACTGTCTTTACTGTCCCCATACCCCCTCCACCTCCCTCCCATTTGACCAAAGTTCCTCCATTCTTCCCGTGTCCTCTTCTCCGTTATGGATCAGCATCCACTTATCAGAGAGAACATTCGGCCTTTGGTTTTTTGGGATTGGCTTACTTTGCTTGGCATGATATTCTCCAACTCCATCCATTTACCTACAAATGCCATAATTTTATTCTTGTATTACTGAGCAATATTCCATTGTGTATATATACCAGAGTTTCTTTATCCATTCATCTATTGTCTCTTCTTACATTACTCATCTTTTCTTGTATATTGTCCATAGAGCTATAAGCATATGAGTCATAATTCTTTTAAATTCCGTCTGATAATTCCAACATTCCTGCCATGTCTGACACTTGTTCTGATGCTCGTTCAATCTCTTCAGACTGTTTTTGCCTTTTGTATACCTTCCAATTGTGTGTTGAAATGTGGACATAATGTATTGGGTGAAAAGACCACCAGTAACCAGGCATCTAGTGTTTGGGCAAGAGGAGGTGCTCTATAGTCCAATGATAGGTCTCAGTCTTATGGTGAGGCTATAACCATGACTTGGAACTGCATCAGTGCTTCTCTTATTTTTTCCTCTTTAGTGGGGACATGATGGCTAAAGAGGCTAGAGTTGAGTATTTTCCTTCTGGTTTGGTTAGGCTCTGACAAAATCCATGAGGTTAGGTCCCAGTAAAGTAGGTTGATTTTATTAAGAATAGAGTGTTCTTGAGTATTTCAAAGTGGTTCCTTTTCTCCTCCCCTGTCAGAAAGATGCAGGGACTTTTCTCAAAGTTCCTGAGAGCCTGCCTGAGTGCCTAGAGGTAAAACTCACACTTGTATGTGACTCTCCCTGTGACTTTCTAACCCTGGAGTATGGCTCAGACCTGGTCACACCAAATCTCTAGTAATTCCTTAGTTACAGTCCTCATTATCCTTCCTAATAGTGGGTCTGGAGGAAGTTTCTGGTCTAGGCTCTGCTCCAATAAAGTCATAATTCTCTATATCTGCCTGTCTCTCCAATTCTGCAGGTCGCTATTTATCCTGGGACCTCACCTCTTGCATAACTCTAAAAAGATTTATTGATTTTTCAGGGTTTTTAGATTTTTGTTGTTAGGATGGAGCAGCAACTTCAAAGCTGCTTACATGCTGAGCTAAACCCCACCGCCCGCCCTTGGTAAATTTTCCAGCATATAAAATCTCAAAGATTTCACTACCTCGTTACCTTGTCACAAACTGACATCTCTTGTGAAACCTATCTCAACAGGATATTATACTTAAAAAGTATCTCAACAGGATATTAGAGTCAGTTATACTTAAAAAGTATGTTTTCTAGGTAGAAATTCTTAGGACAATTGACCAGCTTCTTTATCAAGTTCAGCTCTTTCCAGTTGGAGCTTGCCTCTTTGGAAAGAGCATAATCATTTATAAAATCAATATTTAAACACTAAATAGTGAATATTTTATAGCTTCTTGCCTAACAAAAGCATACTGACATATTAACAGAATTATTCTAAGAATGCTATTCTAAGCTGGGCACGGTGGCTCAAGCCTGTAATCCCAGCACTTAGGGAGTATTCAGATCTACCCCTCAAAAATGTCATGTTCCAATCACCATGACTTACATCTATAATTCACTTCTCAGCTTTATGGCCTCAGTTTATAATTTAAAAGCAAAAAGGCTAACATTTTTTCCTAAAGAATTCTTATTTCCCCTGAATTAATTCATATTTTCTACAATGAATTTTCAAAGATTTAAAAATTGTTCTCTCACCCAATTTCACTCAGATATTTAAGTAAAAATTGTTCTCTCACCCAATTTCACTCCCAATCCCACCCAATTTCACTCTCAGATATTTAAGTAAAAATGCTTGAAGCTAAAATAAAGTTCTTCTAAAGTTAACATTTAGCATTTACCTTTTCCAATGCATAGAAATTTTGCAAACTAGAGAATGAAAAGACTTGTCTAATTCAGACATTAAGTCCATTTCTGCTGAAACTTTCTAACTAATTAAAACAAACATAGCTTTTAAAGATAAGTCAGTATAGCCATGACCTAATATACCACCATGAAGTGCACTGGGTAGATGTCACAGCAGCAGATGTTTGGTCTATTTAATCCTGAGTCTAGCTCAGTGGTGGGCAACGCTATCATTAATCCACTGAGAGCATACCCCTCAGATGATAATTGGGAACTTTTTTTTAAGTAACCATAATTACAGTGACACTCTCAATAGCCCTACTTATGGAAATGAGATTCACATTAAATTCACCTGACTGATAATATACAGTAAAAGTCTATTTCAGACTAACTACCTTGTTTGTTAAAAGCAGCAGTGCCTGAAGTTCAGGTATTCAACACGTGAAAAAACCCATCTCTGGAATTACAACTCAAATTAAAAACTGGTATTAATTTGTCTCGAGTTAGTTTTGTCTGCTAAGCATTAAAAAATGCATCCCTCAGCAAATGGCTAGATTTTTAAGCAACATTCTAATCCAAGTTTTATCTCCTATTTCTATCTGATGTCCAGTGTTTCACCCTATCCAAGACTCCATCCTTCCTGAGCAAGGAAGGCAGCTTCCTCATTGCTCTTACGCTAAAAAAGGGATTTAAAAATTGTGAGTTTGACAGTGCTTGCTCATATTTCTTCTCACATATGACCCTAAGAAAAGTGATAACATTTATAATCTGAGATTTGTGTCCAGATCCCAGATGGAAAACACAAACATATGCACTTATACAATGACTAATGATAACCTAGTTTTCTTTATGTAGGTATAGCTCTATTCCACATAGAAAGTAGCAGGAGTGACATTTTTGTCTTTCAGAGATCGTATGTACACCATAATAATGCACTAATTTTTCAAGTACTCAATAAACGGTAAAGATACTGAAGATATTGAAAGCAGTCTATTATCCACATGGAGAAATAAAAGATGTCTAAAATCTGTGTGGCCCTGGCTTTCTCTTTTTTCATCCTTAGGTTGGCTCACTTAGAATTATTCATTAAATATTCAGTGAGACTAAGAATTCTGTTTACTCTTTCAACATTCAAAGTAAATCTCTCAAATTAACTTTGCAAACTGCTAAAAAGATCTCTTCTCCTTTGCTCTTATTCCTGTTAACTCTAAAATTGGAAAGGGCTCCCCAACTTTATAAGGTAAAGGGAGATAAAAGACAATGATTTATTTCCTCTTATTTTCACTCAAATTCCAGCTAAAAATGGCAAATGAGGACAAAATCATGCTAGAAGTTATTGTTATGAAGGTGACTTTATTTTGATGAAAGTTGCAAGTAGAATATATTAACTCTCCGTTGAACTTAAAGACACCTCTTTCTCTCATCAATTGTAGTCCCAGTGGCACAGAGTAGAATGGTGGGAGATATTGGTTGTTTTAGTCCTCATTAAATTTTTGGCCACAAGCCATTGAACTAAATTCAATAAGCTAAAGTCTTGGAATTTGCATTAGTTCTCTTAACAAAAGTTGTTTCCTGGACGATGGAGTTCTGAGTACAATTTGCAATCCTCACTGTAGAGGGTTCACAGGGAGTTCATGGGAAAGAAATTAATTGAGCACTCTCTTGTTCTTTTCTTTTCTTTCCCATCCCCAAAGTATTAAAACACTTCTATAGACCTCAAATGTTACTGTCCTTCATCTGGCAAAATTTAATTCAATTAAAATTTACAAAACAGCACAGAACAGAAGAATATATTAGAAGAGGAGTCAATTCTAATAAGAAAAATGTTAAACCTATAAATTACTTGTTAATTCCTGCCCTCTAGTAGCTTGTAATTTTAGTCATGCCAATTTAAGGAACATTCTGCCAATTGGTCTTTGATGGGACTTAAATGGCAATCTAGCCAATTTGATTCCACATCTTTCCTGGGTTTCATTTTCTAGTACAAAGAAGAGTGCCATGGATGAGATTTCTTACATGGATGATGCCTGAATAGAGGGAGAGAAGTCAATTTGTGCCCTTTCCAGATATCAATTTCTCTATCAAGGTTACTAATCATTTATTATAAACACCAGGAAAAGAAGATGGTATTCAGATAGAGGAGTTTGGTGGTGGGGAAAAGCTAACTCAGAATGAGAAAGCAATACCAATGCTATGAAGTTTACGAAAGCAAAACAAATGTTCTATTAATGACTGCTCTATTTTAAGAGTAGATGTAATGCACAAAATCCTGCCCTTGGCAATAGTAGTGCCTTTTCTAATATCTTTTAAAAGAAAGTAAAACGTGACCCTTCCCCACTCACTTGCTATAGAAGAAATGCATGGAGCATAGTCTACACCATTTGGAAAAAGACTACATTCCACTTGTGCTATTTCAGTATTATTTTATCATAGTGAGGTTGAAAGAGTGTCAAATAAAAATGTGGGTTCTAATCCCAGCTCAACCATTTTTAGTCTTAAGATCTTGAGTAAGCATCTTAACTCTAAGCCTCAGCTTTCTCATATAATATATCCCAAGCAGGCTATATGAGATAATAAATGTGAAAAACCTTTACAAATCTATCCCTGTAGAAATGTAAAGATAATCATGGTGATGGCCATGTAGTTCATCACAAGTTTTTAAATGAGCAAGACTTTAAAAATACAAGTGGTGATAGATCTTTTGGAAGTTTCCATGTAACAAGAGTGAACAGTATTGAAAAGTACAGAACTCAAACAACTGTTTTGATACAGAAGTAGTCAAGCTGGAAGGAACCTAAAACATAATGTAGTCCAATCCAATCACATGCTAGATCAGAAGACAGAGCTCAAAACTGATTTACCTGAGTAACTACTGAAAGCAGTGCAGGAATGGAAGCAGATCCCCTGTGGTGCTTTGGTGTCTCTACCTCCCAGACCAGGTGGGCATGGGCACAGGGCAATATTCCCTTGGGAAAAGATACTGCAAATAGATGCTTAAGATGAAGGGGGGAAGTCCTAGTGACTTACCATGGTTCTGTGAATAAGCTGACAAAGCAGGCTGTCACCCAGAGGATTTGTCATTTGTTGTAAAAAACAAGAAAAATAGGCTATGCTTAGTGAGTTTTCTGACTACTAATTGGACCTTTACACAGGGGTGGAATTGTCAGCGAACTTGTGACAAGTGGCTTGCAAGTTTGAGAGATGCAGGAGTAGTGCATCACCCTACGAGTCTATCAGGTGGTGAGGCACACTTCAACCTCCCAACTAAAAACATGAAACAGGGGTCTTAATGGCCACATTTCTGGATAGGCCCTAAATGTTTATCCTCAAGAAGGTTTTAAGAAGCAGGCCTCAAGAAACACACACTATCTCTGATTCAATGACATTTCTAGGAGAACTTCAAGGACAAAAATGATGAGAGGCAGGGTGAGGATGAGGCCTCCTAGCAAAGCAGAACAGCAGGTATTGGAAACAGTCAAGCCATGGGTTGGAAGTACAATGTGTTTCCCCTCTTGCCTCTCTTCAGTCATCATATAGATCAGTGGCTCATCTCTCCTCTGACCCTCAGCAGCCTGGTTAAAGCCAAGAGGCAGCAGGGGAGGATGGCACATATGTTCTTCTATTAATGTCTAATTAATTCACACAAGGCTACAAGGAGCACAACTCTAGGTAGCACAAGTGTGGCAGCAAAATGTGGCCCCTGACCACAGTCTCATCACTATGGAGACTCTCCCAATGTCCTATAAATACTGTTGAAAGAAGCTTGGGGCCTTATGGGTTGCTCAGACACACAGATGCAAAGACTTTCAGATTCTTCCTCTCAGAATCACATTCCTATCTTGGGAATATACACACATAGCCATTAGTGTCCAAAGAACACGAGCACCCAGTGTCATTTGTCCTATGCCACATTACACATCTTCTAAACCCACAGCAGGATCTCACTCTAAAAAAAATGGCCTGGCATCATTGATACTACTATATCCAAACATTCTTGCCAATACTCCAGCTTAGATTAGCGTGGTGGAAGGGAGTAGAGTTGACAGAATTGCAAATTAAAGTCAAATTAATCAATACCGCTTCATTGTGGCTTCATATGCATGACTGGCTTTTTGAGTTTTTCTTCAGAAATGTCCTAAGTTACTGCATTCTGCAAGACAATAAGTAGCCAACTGCTTATGGATGATGGGTAAGAAGAACTACATTGGGAGGAAAGAGAATGACTCAGTCCCCCGACATATCTTTGAAGTACTGGATACAGTACCTTCTGAAACCAAGGGTCAGATTCTTATTGATGCTGAAGATATTTTTTCTAAGCATTTTTAAAATTTCCGAATTCCTTCAGGTTGGCACATCTTCAGATGTCTTAGTGACTTAGAGAAAAGCTCAAAGGCTTCTACTTCTGTTTATAGTTCTTGCATGACTTCTATTGAAAGTCAACCTTGTTAAGAATAGTTTTATTTTGACATTATAGAAGCAATGGACTGCCCACAAATGCCAAGCAGCAACTCCTGTGCTGGCTAGATTTCTAGAATTTCAATTAAATTTCATCTGAAGCTACTGTGAAAGGAAGTATTTCTTTTCTTAGAAACTTGAGTCCTTCCCTATTTACATTGGTTATTGCATATGCAGAAACACCTCCTCAAGATCTGCCTTTACTATTACATAGGGCAATGTGAGGATGGGAAAATTGTTAATTAATGTATCACATGTTTATTACATAACTACCATATTCTAGGTAGCACAGTGGAGGATCAGCATTCATGTAACATAATGCCTCCCTTGAAAGCTACCTTTGTAAATGGACAGAAGACACGCAGAGTTTCAATATGAAGCATGAGCCAAGCTCAGGCCATGGACAAGGATGGAATCATTGCCCACACTGTGCACTAATGCTTAAGGGATGATGGGAGGATACTAGGTGGCACTGTAATTTGGAACACATTTTAAAGTAAACTTTTCTGTGACATGCTAAAAAATCCTTCCCCTCATCAAAAATAACAGATCCACTTCCTAATCCCTGGCCCCCTATGAATGTTACCTTACATAGTAAAAGGGAGGAATTGTCTTTGCAGAGGTAAGTTTAAGATCTTGAGATGGGGAGATGGAGCTGAATTATGTCTTAAATACATCATAATTATCCTTCTAGAAGGGAAACAGCTCTCTCTCACACACACACACACACCGCACACACACACACCCAGGCAAGTAAACTATGAAGACAGAAAATAGAGTGGTGCTGCCACAAGTCAAGGAATGCCTGCAGCCACCAGGAGGTAAGAGAGGCCAAGTACGGATTATTTTCCAGAGCCCCCAGGGAAACACAGCTGTGCCAACACTCAGTGATATTGATTTTGGACTCCTGGCCTCAGATTGTAAAAGAATAAATTTGTTATTTCAAACCACATTTATTGGTAAGTTGCTGTGGCAATCATAGGAAACAAAGTATCTTGACAATTATAATTATAATTGGTTATAAATTTTAGAAAGCCAATAAACTGGCTACTACATTTTAAATACCCACATTCCTAATGAAAGAATAAATACAATTATTTTTAACTAATTAAATTTTTTGAACAATTTTAGATTCAGAGCCAAATTGAGTGAAAGATTCGGAAGTTTTCTCACATACCTCTCACCTCAACACATGCATGTTGGGATCAACCCTCCCACACCTGAGTGGCACATTTGCTACAATGATCCTACATTATCACCTAGAGTCCATAGTTTTGGGTTCACTCTTGGTCTCCTACATTCTATGAGGATGGACAAACAGATAATGTCATATAGAAAATTCTTTTATATCTACACCAAATAGCTGTTTCACATGTAAATACTAAAGATTTTTTGATATTTTGTCTAGAAAGGAGAATAAAAAGCAGGGGAAAACTTCTGTTTACATCAACGTGAAGAAATGGAGCTACAGGCTTTTAAAAGCTATTTCTAAAGTGAGAATATTTTTAAAAATTTTTCTCATAGCCATTATGTTTAAGAAAGGGTCATGAATTTTAAGGAATACCCTAATAAAAACATGAAAAAGCAACGTGGAGGCTGAAGCAGGAGGATTCCAAGTTCTAGGCCAGCTTCAACAACTTAGTGAGACTCTGTCTCAAAGTGTAAAAAATTTTTAAAAGGACCAAGGAAATAGCTCAGTGTTAGAGTACCCCTGGGTTCAATCCTGTGTATGTGAGACAGAGAGACAGAGACACAGACAATATGAAGGAATTAGTCTAATATAAGCCATTGGGGGTTATTGTTATAGAAAGTCAGATTTCTTCCTAAGAACTTCCACAGAAAACACACTTAGAAGTCTTACAAAGATTAAACGTGACATAAGTCTACATCTATGGTTCACATCTTTACTCTTTCAAAAGTAAGACCAATATCCTTTGACACTGCAGTTTCCTGACCCTGCATAAACACTAGAGTCACATGGGAGCATTCAAAGACTGTGCCCATGTCTCACTTTACACTGAAATACACTAATTTACCTTCTTATTCCTTGATTGTTTTATTCCTATACCTTCTAGGTTTCTGGAACCTTTCCCAAAGATCTTCTGTTTCATCCCTGCTTTAATATACTCATAATTCTCTAGATAATTCTCTGCCCTATTCTGTCCCTAATCTGGTTGATCCTCTTTTTAATTATATATTTTAGCCTCAAATCAGACTGTTTTCTCTCTTCATTCTAAAATCTCCCTTCTCACTTACCTGTACTACATTTATGTTTCCTTATAAATTACTCTCTGCAAATAATTACTGCAAAGCACACAGTAAAAAACAAGTGACACTCTCTGAAGAGTAACTGGCTCCATAAATTCCTGGATGGTGGGGCTGTGTTACTGAATAACATATTATTAATAAATCAGGTTGAGTTATATGGAACTTTAATTTTAGAAATCAAATCCAGTCAAACTTTGATCCTGGCCTGCACCTGACATGGCACTACACTGTTAAAGTTCAGACAAACAAGGAATTATGATAAGATAAAGAAGCTGCCTCTGATGGTTATTCAGTTCTATTGATATTGTGCTTGGAATCCTCACAGTTGGAAGAAAAATTCTCTACGTAAATGTGATCCTATGTTTCCCTAAACCTAGAAGAGACAGGGAAGTCAGTTGACATTTACCAAACATGTAGCAATTCAGGGTTGGTAATGTAGCTGCAACTGTCACTAGTGTTATAATGAACAGATCATATCAAAGTAGATTCCTCTGCAAAAGACGCAAACTCTAGATTTTAGTATGTTGTCCTAGGATAGTTAAAATATGGGCGAATATCTGAAATGCACTAATTCTCTTCAGATTCCTTTATGAAAAAGGAATTGTTCCAATGTAATCTTCAGTCATGAAATGATATCAAATTCAAATCAAAACCATGTGAACAAGTGAATGGCACAAAGGAACTCAATCCTTCTAAAGATGTGGAGTTTAGGTGTAGCTGTTAATCTGTATACAAGAAATCTAATTAGTGTTAGAACAAGTATTAGAGTCCAGAGAAGCATCAAATTCAGAGTACTAGCATTGGAGCCACTCAGCTGATCTGAGATCTGTGATCCAGGCAAGCTACTTAATAGTCTATCCTTCAGTTTTCTTATCTCTAAAATGGAGATAATAACATGTACTTTGGATGATTAATAAGGAGAATATTAGAACACATACAGCATTTAAGATATAATCTGGTTTATAAATTCACAAACACATATAAAAATGTCTCATAATATAAGCACATAACACTATCTGTATTCAGTCACATGTAATTACATACAGATGCAGAAAATATACATATTATGGTTTGGATATGAGGTATTCCCCCAAAAGCAGAAATCTTCAGAGGTAAAATGATTAGGTTATGATACCCATAACCTAATTAGTCCATCCTAGTCTGAATGGACTGGCTGGGTGATAACTGTAGACAGGTGGGGTGTGGCTGGAAGAACTCAGCCACTGGAGGCAGCCTTGAAGGGTGCATCTTCCTTGTGGCCGCTTCTATCTGCCATGTCTTCTCCCTACAATGTGCTGCCTCATTTTGGGTCCAGAGCAGTAGATTGGTTCTTTCTGCACTGAGACCTCTGAGAACTCAAACTGTAAGCCTCAAATAAACTTTTCCTCCTTTTGGTTGTTCTTGTCAGATATTTTTGATCACAGCAATGAAAAAGCTAACTGAAATAACGCCTGTAAGAAAAAAATGCCTTATTTCTAAAAATGAGGCCACAGGTACTCCCAGAATAGGAGTATAAAAAACAACAAGGCTCTTACCAGAACCATATCCTCATTCACTTTTCCAAGAAATTCATTAGGAGATAGAAAGAAGCAGCAAGGAGGAAGCTGTTTCCATCAGGTATGTAGTGCTATTCTAAACTATCAGGATTAGAAGTGAAATTAGTTTGTTCAGCTCTCCAATTAGTAATGGTTTTGTTTGTTCCAGTCAGCTATTTCAGCCCTAAGTCAGGACATATTTAAGCTCCAATCTTGTCTGTTTACATCAATAAAATCTATCAGTGAGTGCCAAATCTCCTTTCCTCATTTTTGGATGTGGTAGACTACTAATCACACTTTGAAACTATCAATCATATTTCTCTAATAAGAGAAAATTACCTGTTAGAATTTGAGAAATTCCTAAGATATCTATGTGACTCAGAGTACTTTAATCCCATCCAAGTTATAAGATTTAATAGTACAATTAAATCCTAAGTGAATGAAAGACTTGCATTTAGTACATGCTCAGTGGGTGTTTATTACATAGATGACAAAGTTAGTGATCAAAATTTTCACCAAGGGGGGCTGGGATTGTGGCGCAGTGGTAGCGTGCTTGCCTAGCATGCGTGAAGCGCTGGGTTCGATCCTCAGCACCACATAAAAATTAAAAAATAAAAAATAAAGATATTCTGTTCAACTAAGAAAATAAAAAAAAAAATTTTCACCAAGGAGCTTTGGGGGCCACTAATATTTGAAAAATTTGGGACTTATTTTCAGGGATGAAAGAATAGTCATATAAAAGAATATTGGAGTACAAAGTTGCACTGCAAGTCAGAGGAAAACGGGGGGGGTGGCAGGGAGGGATGTGGATCTGTTAATACCAGGATGGATACCCTAACTAACCAGGCCAGATGAATGAAAGAGCAGGGATCTAAAATATGGTTTTCGGAGGAAGAAACATATGGTCGACTAAAAAATCTAACCATGTCTTACCATGCCCTCTTTTTCCTCCATATCTGAATAGAGACTTGAGACAAAGTGACCTGAGTGTGTCTCTGCAGTTGAGATTTGATTTCTTTTAATCTAATAGAAACACTTCAGGATTTTTAACATTTACATAATTAAGGTCCCCAACACATTTTAAATGTTTAATGAGAGTATTATATTTGAGGTTATGAAAATGAGTTTAACTCAGGCACATTTGTTCTAAATAATGAAAAACAGTATTATATATAACAAAATCTGCTGGAAAAAAATTTCAAAGATATTTTGCCAAATGATAACTAAGGAAAAAATATAAGATATAAAATATTTTTCAATAATTTATTGAATATCTTTAGTATAGGCTTTTTACAGGTATTCTCTCATTAATTCTCATAAAAAGACTAAGAAAACGAGGTGACCAATAGCTTAAGTCACTTGGTCCAGGTAACATAGCAGTAAATTAACTTTTTTGTTGCTGTGAACAAGAACATCTTAGAGGTGGTAAGGTTTATTTGGCTCAGTTTCAGAGGCTCAGTTCCTGATGGGCTGACTCTATACCTCTGGGTCCAAGGTGAGGCAGAACATCATGGTGGAAGGGTATGGCAGAGGAAAGCAGCTCAGACATGGCGACAAGGAAGCAGAGAACAAGGTCTGCTCACAAGGAAAAAATATAAACCCCAAAGGCATACCTTCCTGACCCACTTCCTCCAGCCACACCCTACCTGCCTACAGTTACCACCCAGTTAACCCATGTCAGTGGATTAATTCACTGATCAGGTAGCAACTTTCACGATCTAATCATTTCACCTCTAAACTGCCTTGTATTGTGTCATACATGTGTTTTTTGAGGACATCTAAGTCATAATGAAGAAGCTATATTCAATCTCAGTTATGTCTAGCTCCATATTCTATGCTCTCGACTGTATCCTGAGTAACACCAAATCCCTTAAGTGTCTTACATTCCATAGGGTGGGAAAGACAAACATCCAAAGGATTACATAATAGCCAGTGTTGTGTGTTATGAGTGTCTCTTGATATGATAGACTCCAAAAATGTGACATTTAACAACTGACACTCAACATAGCTGATACTGTGAGTTTTAAGCCAGAGTTTTATATTCAAACAGTGTTTTAAAACCAGAGGAAGATTTATAGGTAAGAGAATGTTGGGAAGTAACTTTATGAGGCACCAAATTCAATCTTATTCCAAAATTATAATTCTTCTGCCCAAGCCCTGCTCATGACCAGACTTCATCATCTTATGCTCCTAAATTCCTATTATGTTTTAATAATTGTTAAAAATTAGCTAAGAGAGAGAGAGGCCAACAGAGTTAAGATCAAGTTGGTCTAAGACCTCTCTATCCTCCTTTTTAACCCAATGTTTCCTTAATATACACCACCACTCAATGTGCACCTTAATTTCCCTTTTACACCCAGAGTTTGATTGGTACAAATTTTAGTTCGCTTTCTTGTCTCAATTCATATTTTCTTTTCAACATAAGTAAATACTGATTGAGTACCTCGCACATCTGAGGATGCACAGTTATGGACTCTGCTTACATTTTAGTGAGGAAAAGAGGCTTATGGGTTTAAAAACTCCAATAAACATGCTGAGTGTCAAAGAACAGACAGAACAATGGGTACCAAGTTATAGTTAGACTGAAGAAATAAGTTCTGATATTCTATTACACAGCAGGATACCTATGGATAAAGATTACGTGCTGTATATTTTGAAAAAGTCTAGAAGAAGAAATTTCTAATGTTTTCACCACAAATATAAATGTGCAAGGAGACAGATATGCTTACCCTTATTTGAACATTATATAATGTATTCATACAGTAAAACATCACAGTACCCCACAAATACATACAAGTTGTATGTGTCAATATATATATGTGTATATATATATACACACACACATATACTTGAGATGAAAACATATGCACATATTGTTAAATAGCTGGGTCTAGCTAATTAACATTCATTATCTCACAATGTTGTCATTTTGTGGTGAGAACACTTAAGATCTACTCTCTTGGAATTGTAGTATGCAGTATGTTGTTATTAATTATAGTCACCATGTTGGAAAAACACACACAAGGGCTGGGTCTGTAGATCAGTGACAGAGTGCTTGCCTAGCATGTGTGAGGCACTGGGTTCAATCTTCAGCACCACATAAAACTAAACAAAATAAAGGCATTCTGTCCATCTGCAACTACAAAAAAAGAAAAAGAAAAAATTCTTACACACACATAAACACACACAAAAGTGCCATGGGAGCTATCAAAGTTTCTAAGAGGGCCCTTTAATATGCTCTGAAGAATGGGCAAAATTTAAATAAGAAAGAGATTATCTGATAAATTAAAGTTTTAATTCTTAAGTAACTAATTCAAATAAGCATTTCTTATTCTAACTCTTATGATCACTAAAAAGATGCAGAAGATACAAAGGGACATTAATATATAATTGGGAAATAGTACCCAAGTCAATTTGTTTTCTATGTGTCTGCTATGGTTTGGATATGAGGTGTCTCCCAAAAGCTCCTATGTTAATGCAGGAATGTTTGGAATTGAAATGATTGGATTGTCAGAACTGTAACTTAATCAGTTCATCCTAGTTTGAAATAACTAGGTAACTAGGCAGGTGGGCATGGCTGGAGAAAGCAAATCACTGTGGGGGAGGACAGTGTTCTGGGAGGGGTAATATCTGCCCTGTGTCCTTTACACTCTCTTTGCTTTCTGGACACCATGAATGGAGCAGTGCTCCTCCACTATGATGCTCTGCCTGGCCTTGGGTCCAGAGCAATAGAGTCAGCTGACCATGGACTGGCCCTCTGAAACCATGAGCCAAAATAAAGTTTTCCTCCTCTTATGTTGCTCTTGTCAGGTCTTCCGTCACAGTGATGAAAAACTAACATAGGTGCATGTTTCCTTTATTCCACATCATTTAATTGGGGGGTGGGGAGGAGCAGGTACTGGGGATTGAACTCAGGGGTACTCAATCACTGAGCCACATCCCCAGCCCTATTTTGTGTTTTCTGTAGAGACAGGGTCTCACTGAGTTGCTCAGTGCCTTGCCATTGCTGAGACTGGCTTTGAACTCGCGATCCTCCTGTCTCAGACTACCAAAGTGCTGAGCATCATTTAACTTTATTACAGATGTTCTATGAAATTTCATTTCTAATAAAACTAAATGAACTAGATCTCACATCACGTTCAAGGGCTTTATTCCTTCAAGAAATCCATAAATTTTGAGTTCAGAACCTACCAAATAGGACCAAGTCTGGTTTAGAACAGTTAACTCAGGTAGAATGTGCCAGTGTAACACAGTCTCCAAAGGACAGTTCCCTTTACAAGACATCATTCTAGAGTCTGTCAACCTTCCTTCTACACAAAGTTGGTGGAAACAGGGAAAGAATGATGTGAAACCCTACCTGGACTAAGCATCTCAGGGTGTCAAAGAAAACTAGGAACAGTTAAGCAATGTTTCACTCAGAATCAGCAAACTGCTGGAGTCATACTGAGCAGATGAGAAAGCATTGCTTTATTTCTCTACCTGGGCCAGTTTAGAAAATTTTCAAGAATTTATAGCTCAGACAAGAAGAGCAATATGAAACTTTTCCTGCAGAGAGATGAATAAAACCTCACAGGTCTCTACAAAAATGAGTTCTACCTTCACTAAGCAGCAATAATGTGAAGAAGAGTATGGAAGAAGGAGAGCTGACTCAAGGTACTGGGAATTTCATGACAAAACGGACTGAACTTATTCAGGAGCAGTGCAAAAGAAAATTGTTCAGTACAAACTGCTCTAGTAGTCCCATCTTAAAATGAGAATTAAGTTTGCAAAGTATCTGAAAGAATCACTATTCTGGATGCTTTTACTGGAGATATGGAACTGACCAGGGCCATTAAAAGCACAGAAATATTGAAGGTTTAAAAATATTATAAACATAAGGAAAAAATTCCTACAAGGACTGCATAGCACACTAGTGAGAAACTGCAGAGGGTAATGCAAAGAGCACTGGTGCCTCACAAGGAAAACATTTCTCACTCTTCAATTTCTTAGTGAAGTCATGGTCCTACTAAATCGTTAAGGCCATGCTGGGAAGAGTGGCATACATTTTTTCTATGTTCAAGTCAGCAGTCTAACTGAAGCAACAGGTAATCTTGTATAGTAGAAATGACAAGGGCTGTAGGGAGGAAACTCCTGCCTTGAACGCAATTCTTTGATAGACTTTTGACTCTTCACCAATATCCCTAACCATGGGGGAGTTCACCTGAACTCACACAGCCTTGGACTTCCTTGAGCCATTGAAAAGTGAACAGAACAAGGTCTGTCCCTTCCAAGAGGAAATCATGTGTGTCACTTCCAAGCAGAAAATTTAAAAGCTAGCATTTATTTCACCATGTATTATTCAGATTTTAATTTTCTGTATACTATATTTTAACTTCTTAAAAATATTTTGGACCTGGGAGATATTATAATTCTTAGAGACAGCAAAGCTCTCAGACACATGCCTTTAACATACAAACTAACCAGTCCAGACACACCCAAACCAAG
>CM053401.1:65690591-65722273 GCA_028644305.1 Xerus rutilus
CTGGGATCTCTGCAGGCGACTCTTACCCTGGGTGTGCCTTTCTCTGTGGCTGGTAGTTATCAGTCTCTGGTCACCCCTTGGCTGGATATCCATGGAGTTTCCTGAGGGTAGATTTGGGCCCTCTGTGGCTCTTGCTGGTCCACAGGAACTCTGGAGCAGAACTGGGGCAGGGGCAGGCCACACTTGGGAAGGGCTGCCTTGCGCTGGGGTCTCTGGAGCAACTCTTGCCCTGAATTTGGGCTTCCCAGTGGCTAGCGGTAGCAGTCCCTGGTCTCCCTTTGGCTGGACACCCATGGAGTTTCCTGAGGGCAGATTTGGGCCCTCTGTGGCTCCTGCTGTCCACAGGAACTCTGGAGCGGAACTCTAAGATTACTTTCAAAGGCAAATTTCAGCTAGGTGTTCCCATTCCCAAGAATATGTGAACTTGCATATTAATATTTGTTAGACACTCATTTTTAATAAGAAAATCTTTGGTGAAACAAATAATTCTGCTTTGAAACCTAGTTTAACTAGGAATTATATTCCTCAAAACTCTACCTTCCTACCAAGTTTGCTATTGGTACTACACATTCTGTCCACAGAAGTCCATTATCCAAACCAGGCAGCATCAGTTCACCTATCCATGGGCTCCATCTTGCAAATGAGAAAATAACCTTAATGACATTAAGGTTATAACCTAATAACATTAGAACTACTACAGGAAAATGCTTTTATTTCAAAATGCTCCCTGTCTGTGTATCTCATAAAATAGACACTACAGCCCCTTGGACAGCAGTTCAGTCCATGTTGACTTCTGCATTTAAAGTCAGACACACCCAAATCAAAAGCAGCACAGGCAGGGGGCATAACCAACTTATAACCATAACCCTTTCCCTGGTTACTTTAGATGGCTACAGAAAAAGCATTATAGAACTTAATTCAAAAAGCCCTCAGTCTAAGCAGGTGCTTTCCATGCAGACATCATTGCTATTGAATGATCAAATTAACATTTCTAGTGGGGCTGGGAAAATGGAGCAAAACATTTCCACCAGGAAAATGAACCAAGGTCAATCATGGGAAAGGGTGGGCTAAGAAGAGGGTACGCTGAACTATTTGATCTGACTCTCTTCTCTGCTCTCTATACATCCTGCATTTTTTCTAGCTCAACATGAGAGTTCTCCTCTCCTCAGCAAAAGCCAGGATAAACAACAAAATATCACTCCCTAAGTGAGAGTGGCTCAGGATTCATAACTGTAGTAAGTTGAAACAGGTAATCAGTCAATAACCATAGAGACAGGTAGGTTAAGCAGGGAAAGGGTTCTGGCTCTAAGGGCTCATTCTGCAGCATCTTTGTAGTTCACAAAATGTTACTTATGCCTTGGAGCAAACTTCAGCTAAGGATTACCAGTGATGGAAGCAAATGGCATCAGTCTCTAGGCAGCAGAGTGGACTTGTTACAAATGGCACTATGCTTATGACACAGAAGCACCAATAGGTTCTGCTAATGTCAGACTCCTATAACCAGATAGTCAAGGCATTCTTTCATTCATTCCTCTTTAATCCCCTATTGATAGTCTTCTATGTGCTATTGAGCTAGCTTCCAAGGAACAAGAAGTGTAAAACAGGTTCTCTGACCTCAACAACCTCCCCATCTGTCAGATGAGATAGACATGAAAACACATGGCATCTGGTACCCAACAGTGACATGTATAATATATATGGTGACTTTACAGAGGCTCTTAACTCTAATATACTTAAGTTGTTATGGAATTTGTTTCAAGGAAGGCTTTACAGAAGAGGGAATTCTAAAACTTGCTTTAAAAAGATTAACAAAGTCTCAACTAAATGGCACAACACTCCCTGCAGACTGAAGAGCAGGTACAGAGCCCAGAAATATAAATATACATGCCATTTTTGAAAAACTGCAATTAATCTGATACCAGTGGGAAGGTGGCAAGTACTGGTAGTACCTGATAATGCTAAATAAGTGGGCAATGACTAGATCACAGAAGGCATACTATGGAAAGCAGAACTGCTCGAGTTCTAAGCAGAAGTGTAGCACTATTATATAGAAGTTTTAGAAAAATCACAGTATGGATGGATTAGACAGGGTCAGCACTGGAGAAAGGAAGATCAGTTAGGAGAATTCTGTAATAATTTTGAACAGGATACAAATTAAGGACATGACAAATCTGAGATATCTTTAGAAGACATCAACAGTAAGACTTGGTAATCAACTGGATGTGGGGAAGAATGGAGAAGAAAAAGGTGTGTGATTTGGGTGGTTGGTTGGGTGGCACTTGCCAGGATACAGGGTTTGATAGAAAAGCAAATGATCATGTGAATGTGTGAGAATTTGGGGGAGATAAGAATTGAAGATAACTGCTTATCTGGACGTGCCAAGATTGAAGGGCCACAGGACTAAGAGGACATGCTTAGGAGCTCCTCAATATGGGAGTCTGGAACATAGGACAGAAGTCATAGTCTCATCAATTTGGAATGTATTTGTACACAGACAGTGGCAGAGCTTTGGGACTGGATGAGGGGTCTCTTCCCTGCTCTGCCACTAAATTATTGTGATTATCGTCTACTTGCTCACCTCTTCCGACCTGCAATCACTATTTTCTACCTTTTTTATCTTTACCAAAAATATAATCCATTCCCCTTCTCAATTCTTTTCCAGCATCAAGGATGGCTCTTTTTGTTCCTTTCTTATCTTTATCACTGCTGCTTCTTACTCTTTCATATTTTTGTTTCAAGTAATTGTTCTTCTGTTAGAAGAGCCTTATTCCTTAATACTACTCCAACTATAGAATGAATCTAAATTAGGGACCTATAATTTTTTAACGTTTTAACATTATCATGTTAACTCCAGACATAGACAAAGGGAGACAGTGTTATAACAAGCTCCCATATGCTTCAACATACAGCTATGTTTTAAAAAATCAAATCAGAGCATAATGACTGCCACCATTTATGAACTTCATGCCCTTCCTGTACCAGAAAATAACAAGAGTAACAGTGCTGGTCTGTAGATGTTCATGTTTTTCCATCCTTAAACCTTTTACCCTTTGTTGTGTAGCAATTATAAAAAATATGTAAGCAAACTTTGCACTTACTTTACACAAACTTTAGTAACTCCCTTGCATGTATTCAATTGGTATTAATTTACTCATCTCACAGGGGGGGAAAAACACTTAAATCTCAAATCAAATGACTTGGTCAGGCTCATACTCAGCCAATGTCTGAGCCAGGAAAGTTTGGTCTATCCCTTCCACCTGCCTCAGTGCTTTACATTCACTTAGTACCATGTGACATCAGTTGATGATAATGATATTACCCTTCTGTAATGACAATTTTTTCAAATGATTGCCTGATTTGGCATTTCCAAAATTCCCTGAGTTGGCACTTCCTGAATCTTTAATAGAGCTGTGGTGAATTTGACATGCACCACTATTTAAAAGTCAATTAGTTGCTGATAAGAACAAATCTGCCTTGACAGTACCAATGGAGTCACCTTTCAGATTTTGTTTCAAAGTATTTCAGTGTCACTATCAATTAAAGTGATCATTTGGAACCTCCAGGCTCTGAAACTTTCTTTCCAAGGGCACTGGATGCCCGCATGAATTCAGAGTCCCAGAGTAACGACAAAGTTACTCAGACCAGGTAATACCTCTTCTTCACATGTGGCCTTGATCCTAGCTTCCCAATTCCATCCTTCAAGAGGATTTCCATTCAAAAACTCCCATACCATCCCATGTAGCCTTTGGACCATAAGTAGAGGCAAAAATGTGATCAGAAGAAGTAACTTATACTTCAAAGAAATTTCAATGTTCTGCCAAATTATATTGGCAGAAATCTGAGGAATATACATATGAATGGATTCTAAGTGTTAAACTAAGAAGAATGGAATCAAATGTTGGATTAGATTGAATTTGCTGATAGAACTGCACTGACAGATTGTGGATTTCATGTGCTGGCTCTACTAGCTGGAAATGCTTGTAACTGTTTGCTTGATGGGATTGAGAGACCAAAACCTCCTTACCATCACAGAGAAGGAAAACCAAAATTTAAGGAGATAAAGATGTAGTAGGTATGTTCATCTCATGAGAATTGCACACATCCCATGACCACTGTATCTTCCAGGATAAACCAAAGGATACGTCCCTTATTAAGACAGTGGAAAATACATGGGCTATAGGAGCACCAAAATCTTTGAAAGGGTCCCTGGAAGTCACCTGCAGAGAACAAGATAAAAGTGGAATACACCACTACTGAGGTGTGCTTCCTGGTTTTAGATGAGGTGATGGATTCCTCAATAGCAAAGGCCAAAAAGCACGGTTAAGCACCAGAAGCCAAGATAACATAATTTCTATAATGGACAACAGAAAGCAGACACGATATGGTAGTCTAAATGCTTTGGCCCTCATGGATCTTACAGTGGCTCATTGGTAATGGTTTTCCTAGAAATGACATAGATGGGAAGTTGCAAAAATATTACCTGAGCTATATAAAAACAAGGCCAGAAACTTGACATTTCACAATGGAGAATCCAGACTGCTCATCCAGTTTCTACTATGAAGTTAGTTCATGGACTTCACACTTCCTGACTGAAGAAAACTGAATTCTTTTGAGGATTGTCTATGTAACAGTGCAAAAATACTGAAGTCTCTCTCCAGTCCTTCCCTAAAGTAACTGCTGCCATTTTCCAACATGACCACACACATGCTGCAGCAAATACTGAGATCTTTCAGGGCTGTTCATTGTTTTTGTTTGTGGTACTGGGAATTGGACCCAGAGGTGCTCTACCACTGAGCTACATCCCCAGCCCCTGTTTTATTTTCATTTTGAGACAAGTTTCACTAAGATATCCAGACAGGCAATGAATTTGCAATCCTCCTACCTCAGCCCCCAAGTAGGTGCCATTACAGGCACGTACCACTGTGCCCAGCTCTTTCAGGGGTTTCTGGACACAGACTCCAAATTAACATTTCCCTAGGGATCCAAATCACTGTGGCCCACCGAAGTGGGGGCTAAAAGTGCCTAGTGATATCTGGAATTTAAACATATTCTTTTCACATTATTCCTAGTGGGTCCATGATAACCTTATGGCTATATCCCATTGCTGAATAAATAATTAGAATTTGACAGGTGAGACTCTTGGCAGAACCTCAACATTGCCTTCTAGCTCCCACACATTTGTAGGTGGAAAGAAGGAATGGATCCTATTCAGACACATTTAGTTATTACCAAAATATCAATAGTTTACAAAAGTACATTCTATAGCATTGTCTGAGTCGATTGTACTTTAAAATATAAAACCTAGGAATTTCGGAAACCAGGAGAAATTATATATATGGATTTTCTCATTTCTGTGCCATGAAGTATCTACCTGCATTTGATCACTACATTATAACAACTTCAATCTGATCTGTTATTCATCGCCTAGGGATAGGTCATATCTGACTTGTTCCTCCAACTCTGTTAGTCATTATATATTAAAATCAATCTATTAGCTGTATCCTTTAGAATACTCATTGTTTAAAACTTGACCATTTACTTCATATGTCAGAATGTATTATTTCTATTGTGTTCTTTCACTCAAAGAATAGGAGGCATAGATAATAAATTGCATTCAAATCTTCTCAGTAAATTTGTAAAATAACCTGTAAGATGTTTACTTGAGGAATCAGAATATTCCTTAGTTTCACTATATGAAGAATTCAGTAGGTTTTCAGTAGAATTTCTTTTTGGATGGAAATAAAAATAAAATTTGGCATACTGGAAACCAAATAGAATGAAATTCCTAAGGGAAAGGTATTGCTTCGAAATAGAGTGGTAGAATCCTTTAAAATATTCCATCTTTGTCCTTCAGGAAGATAAAAGCAAACTTACACCTAAATTTTTTGAAACTTTTTCAGAACTTTACATTGTGTGAACTGTAGGATTTCAAAAAATATGCTACAAGATTATGAGAAACAGGGTCTCCTCTACAACAGCATCTGGAAAGGAAGTCAATAAAGGTAGCTTCATTAATAACTTGTTTTTCTCAATTGTTTTTAAAAAGAAATTATGCCTGAACTTACATGCTATCTCAGTTATTTTTGTATGTTCACATCTAATAGTAACAAAATTGGACTGTTGGAGCATAGCCATGAGTTAAGAATGAAAATTAGTCATTTGACTTTTTTGTATAGGCTGATCCCTGTTTTCATACTCTATATTCCTTGAAAACATGAATAAATTCGTTATAAAAATGTTTGGTATTGTAAGGAGAAATGTTTCATTCTGAGGCTAAGAAATGTAAGATTAAATAACATTATTCAAAAACACCTCTACACACACGCACACAAATACACATATTTTATATGAATTATCTAATTTTGTTATTTTCCTTCACATGTGAACTCAGTGTACATGAATCTGAGCTTGGAATCATTAATTGTGAGGCTGAGCTAAAATCTTGCACTTTAAGCCTTCAGCTAATTTTCATCTTTGCATCATTTTAATTTTGTGAGAATAAACACTTTAGCAATAAGATTAACATCCTGATTTTTTTATCTTGCTTTTTTTAACTAAAGGCTCAGTAATTGTGGACTTTACTACCACTCATAATTCAAATTCATATTAAATTTTTATGAGAGCTTATTTTATAAGATTCTATAAACTTATATGCATTATTCCATTATTAATACTGTAATACTGAGTTGCTATAATTAACCCATTTTAAATTGAATCTTAGCAAGACAAAGCTTGCATATGACTTCAAAGTTGGTAAGTAGAGGTTCCATTTAGAAAGATGGCATAATTATTGGTCACCTCTTAATATTTGGAAAAATTGTCCAAATTACATTGAAAATCTGAAATTACTATGGGTGAAGAAGTTTAAGGGTGTTTGTGTTGATTTATGTTGCTTATATTAATGTTGAATGTAAGAGCTGAGGACTGTATTTCTTGAATATCTAACATTACTTCACAGAGAGAACTTTATTATCACTCTGAATTTTGGATAGAATTTTACATGATAAAGTTGCTCCCAAATTTGAGACTACTCATCCTACCTGGTTGTTCAGTACCTGAAATCTTTTTGACAACCAAAGTATATGTTGATATTACCAAAGGTGTTAAATGTTGAAATATCTGCTGTAAGAAATGGAGATTTGATCTTTAAATATTCTAAAATGTAATGTTACATATTAAATATGAACAATAATTCATATAAGTCACATAAGTCCTAAAGTTATGACTTAACTTGGATAATTTGGCTAAAGAGACTGGACCTCTATTGTCCTTATAGGTATATGTGACATTAATATCAATTAAAATATTCTAAGTGGCATTATATTTTTGAAATCAGCATTTCCAATATCATGATAGGTCCAACACCAAAATTTTAAAATCAATTTTATTTCAACTCTACCTAAATTGCTTAAAAATAAGCTAAAGAAAATGTCCAAACCCAATTCATATACAGTGTATACTTAATGGTAAAATTTAAGTGCCTTCACTCAAAAGTTTGTATAGATTTACAGAAAAATTGCCAAATATTATCTCATATATATTATATATATTTGTATTATATATAATATAAATGATTGCTAGTATTTTTGCTTGAATAAGCTATCTCAACTAAATACCTGTGTTCAAATCTTAAGTATTTATATATGCTGACCATAACCTAAACCCTGACTTGCAATGGAATCATCTCTCTTCTTGGGCCTTTAAAATTGATATGATTCATAAATATGCTTGCATAGTGGTCAAAGTCAACCATGTTGGATATAACATTCCTCTTATTACACACATTTTATGACCAACAGTCACAGAAGGTGTAGTTTGTGCTCATGTTTAAAAGTGTATATAAACATTAATCTAAAAAACAATGTATAAAATAGACTTTTAGATAAAAATTCAGACAGCTTCACTGTAATATGTTAATCCTAGAAGGCATAATGAAGGTATCAGTTTTTTGCACCTGCATATAGAATTATCATGAATGAGAAAATAGTAAATGCAGACTAATGAGTTGCAATGTACTAGATACTAAAATATCTACTATAAGCAGCAGACATTCCTACTGATGTCATGATTTGTTATGGTGGAGCACACATCTTTGTAAAATTAAAAATAAGTGAATATAAATATTTTCTTTCATGTGCACTGCAATTGTGTTTCTGGAATATTCAGCATATATCCAAGCTCTGAGCAGAAAAATATTTATTTTGATATGTGAGTCAAGTTCTAGGCACAAACAATTATAAAGTGGTTGCTTACTTATGCAAATGACCAAAAGAACATTCAGGAGTGATGCAGTGCAATACGTGGGAAGTCATATGGTTTATGCAACTATCCTGATTACTAACATCTTGAACCCAGTCAAACTCCAGTAAGAACCCTCAACCATTGTGACAACCCAAAATGCCTCCACAACTTTCTACAAGGGTACTGATGGCATTGATGACCATCACTGGTCTCAGGCATCTTGGTTATCTGTGTGACCCAGATTCACTGGAAAAGCTGCCTATACTAAGTATTTGAATGAGCTGTTAAGTCCTTATTATGAATGTAATCAAGAGTTTGGAAATAAACTTCCATGTGTTTTACAGTTCATGACAATAGCTATCTCAAAAATAGGATATAAAAGAAAAATTAAATTTATGGATTAAGTGCCTTTATTAACTCTTACAAGTGAGCCCAAAGTAAAGTGCTAATTAAGAAGAGGTTCTAGTGGGGCAGTTTCTTTTATATGTGAACTTCACTTTGAAATACATTTAGTATCCTGTTTATCACCAGAAGCTTCTATTCCAATCTACTTGCTTAAAATGTTCAATTGCATCTCATGGCACTTGTAAGCTTAATTAAATTTTTGCAACAGAGCAGATCTGCCCTTTGAGGCAAGGCACTTCTTTCAACCAACTGGATTTTCATTTGGGGGGAGAAAAACAAGCTTATACAATTTGTTTTTCTCATTTTAAAAAAGCAAATTATATTTGCCTATAAATGAATGAGTAATTAAGTAGATAAGGAAGTGCCAGTTCCCTATTTTAAAGAGAAAAAATTGTGGCAAACTGAACACAATTTGAGCTGGGAGGAATGTGAGCTGACTTGAGATGGCATCCCTTCAGTTGCCATATCATCCTCGTGCCCCATTTCAAATTCTAGACAATGTAAAGATCTAACTCATTTAAATCAAAACTACTTAGAATTACTCAGCTTTATGGTTTGAACATTATGTTGCTCAGACCACAAAATCTACATTTTCTATAAAATATATGTGTATGTATATATGTAGTATAACGTATACAGGAATAATCCTGAACTTCATACAGTGATTCTTGTCTCTGTTTAATTTGTCTACCAGAGGAAGCACTTGGTTTTGCTGTTGTTTCTCAGTACTGGGAATTGAACCCAGGGACACTGTTATGGTTTAGATAAAAGGAGTCTCCCGAAAGCTCCTATGGAAGACAATGCCAAAAGTTTAGAGGTGGAATGATTGGGTTAAGAAAGCCTCAACCTTGTCAGTGAATTAATCCAATGATAGGTATTAACTGGGTGGTTGGGTGGTAACTGTAAGCAGGTACAGTGTGACTGGAGGAGGTGGGTAGCTAGGGGCATGCCCTTGGGGTTTATATTTTGTCCATGGTGAGCAAGAATATCTTGCTGCTTCCTGGTGATGTGCTGAGCAGTTCCTTCACCCCACTCTTCAGCCATGTTGTTCTGCCTCATCTCTGGTCCAGAGCAATGGAGCTGGCCATCTATGAACTGAGACCTCTAAACCTATGAGCACCAAATAAATCTTTACTCCTCTAAAATTGTTCTTGTCAGGTCTTTTCTTCACCACAGTGAAAAAGCTGACTAAAACAAGTTCTCCACCACTGAGCTACACCTCTATCCCTTTCTCTGTTTTAAGACAGGGTCTTACTAAGTTGCCAAGGGTAACCTCAAACTTGTGATCTGTGGGGTGCGGCCCCTTGCTCATGGCGCCTGGGCTGGAGGCCAAGCCTCATGACCTGGCCTAACAAACTGCCAAGTTCCCTTTGTGCTTCTGAAAATTATGAGTACACAACAACCATGTTCCTTGCCCTGAGGCTGACCTCACCTAAGTTCCTATTTACACCTTTTCGGCCTGAACACCAAGTCCTAAGACACAGATCGTATGCGGCTGGAGGAATATGCATGTATATATATATCAGAGGACAGAACAACAAAAACAACATGTAATCAGGGACCTGAATAAACTGCTTTCCAGAAGGATTATTTGGTGTGGTGATTGTGTACTTGCAGGCCGAGCTTCCGACACCCACAAGTGGTGGCCCATACGGGGACCTTTCTTCGTTCACGGTTTTGAATCCAGAACTGGAAAGCAGTCAAGGCAGCTAGCTGGTAAGTTCCTAGGTAAGTGGGACTTCATTAGGTCCGCGGGTGTTTGCGGCTATAAAGCTCCCGGTTTTGGGACTATGGGGAACCTTCCATCCACACATGCCGTTACTATGGCATTAAAGACTCTTTTGAAAGCAAAAGGAATATCCCTCTGGGATATCAATATCCCTTTTGAAAGCAAAAGGAGCGACTTTGGAAACATTTGTCAAAGGGGTAGATGAAGTCGCTCCCTGGTTTTCTGTTACAGGACATTTAACTCTCCCTAGTTGGGACAAACTTGGGAAAGACCTGGAATTTGCTAAGACTCAGGGTGAACTGCCCCCTGGAACGCTCCCTATATGGAAATTAGTGCATGCATGTCTAACTGATAAGGCAGGGAGATGCACCACTGAAACAGAACAGGGAGAAAATATTCTAGAGCAACTAAAAGAGGAAGCATCAGTGAAATCCTTGAAGGAGGGACATGCACAAGAGGAATCAGAGGACTCAGGTTCAGAGTTAGATGACATAGAGGCCTTGGCGGTGGGGATTAAAGACATACCCATCGAGCCTACTGCGCCTGGACCCCCAAGGCCACCTCCTTTTGTGCCCAATCTTGTTTCAGGCCGCACTCGGAATCTTAAGGCTTGGAGGGCTTATCATGCCCAGACTGGATCCTTACCACAGTGTTTTCCTGTCTTTCAGAACCAGCAAGGGGTTAGAGTGCATGAAGCACTAGATTTTAAAGTAATACAGAGATTAGCTGAAGGTGTAAAAGCATATGGCACGAGTGCCGCCTTTGTCATTGCCCAATTGGAAGCCCTTCATAGGTATTGCATGACTCCTGCTGATTGGCAGGGACTAGCCAGAGCCTGCTTGTCGCCAGGGCAATATTTAGACTTAGCCTTTTGTACAGAATTTTCTGCGGAGCAAGCTGCTGTTAATGCAGCTAATGGACAGCCCGCATGGAGTCAAGATATGCTATTAGGCCAGGGACGATTTGTAAACAATCAAACCAATTTTCCACAAGTTTATGATCAAATCAATAACATTGGCACCTGAGCATGGAAAGCTCTGCCAAACAGAGGAGAGGTGACAGGAAACTTGACTAAAATTATACAAGGATCTACAAAAACTTTTGCTGACTTTGTGGCGCGCATGGTTGAGGCTGCAGGGCGAGTGTTCGGTGATCCAGATACCACTATGCCACTAATTAAACAGTTAATTTTTGAACAACGTACAAAAAAATGTAGACAAGCTATAAATCCCTATAAAGGGAAAGGCCTTGAAGTTTGGTTGAAAATTTGTAGAGAGATTGGTGGTCCTTTATCAAATACTGGACTGGCTGCAACCGTACTGAAAATGGCCCAAGGTAAACAGCCCTAGATTTTTTACTACTAATAAAACCCTAGATTTACCTTTTCTTCCTTTTGATCCTACTATTGTTTCCACTAATATATCAAATGTCATAGTTCCTGGCCTACTCTGCTTCTATCTTGTTCAGAATATTTCTACAAAAACTCCCTGTATTTCATTATATAATCAGACAGGATTTTGGCCTGACCCCTCTGCTTCTAATACTACAAATGGTACTCGGATAACCACCCGATGGCCTGCCTTTGACTTTGGTAATTACTCAGGCAATGGTCCCAGTCAGCCTCGATGGGCACCTCATTGTAAAGGGGAAAAACTCTCGTTACCCCCATGGACTGGTGTCAAGGCTAGAAAACCAGTTGGGCTAAGGAGTTAATGTTTACCTTCTCTCCATATATTGGCACCTTTTTTAATGAAACGTTCCCAGGTTATAATTATACTTGGCAGAGACCAACTATTATAGCTCAGAACCCTTTTGACTTATGATTGTTATGTGGAATCAATGGCAGTTGCACTGATCTGTCTCCCATATCCATGATAACAGGTGGAGCAATTGGGAATGCTACATTCGAATACAATTTTATTGTAGGAATAGAGAGATCTAATAATATGTTTGCTCCAGGCCAAAATATTACCTATGTTTCTACTCCCGTTTGTATGTATCCCCCTTTCCTTTTTCTATTGTACAATGGAACTATAGATCACAATGTCTCCTTTTACAATGCAATAACACTAATACCTGTTTCTATGCTCAGTGCTGGACTAATGACTATCCCATAGCAGTGGTACTTAAAGTTCCTTTACACGTGCCTATCCCTGGACAAACACATTTCGAGCTTCTGTTACTAAGAAAAAAAAGTGATTTTGGTATTACGGCAGCTGTTGTGACTGCTATCGCTGTATCTGCTGCTGCTGCTGCAGCCTTGGCCACCTCAGTGAATGAAGCTGCTATGATAGATGACCTTGTCACTGGTGTATCTGAAGCCTTAACCACACAAGCAATATTAAATTCTCATCTACAAGGTGGCATTATGATATTAAATCAACGTGTGGATCTAGTGCAGGAGCAACTTGATATCTTGTCCCAAATGTTGCATTTACAATGCCAATGGCATTCTTCAGGGTTTTGCATAACCTCCCTCTTATATGATAATATGACTACTGCTGCTAATCTGTCCCGTCAGCTTTCTGCTTATCTTGCAGGTCAATGGTCGCAAAACTTTGATGCTATACTATACCAGCTGCGCACTGAAATAAGCCATATTAATTCTACCAGAGTTGATCCTTCTCTGCAGACATTCAGTTCCTGGTTTAATACTGTCTTTTCTCATTTGAAAGAATGGGCAGGCATGGGGGCGTTGGCCGTTTGTTTTGGCTTAGGACTTGGTGTATGCCTTTGGTGTATTTACAGATTGCGTAAACAACATCAACGCAATACTGTATTGTTTAAACAGGCAATGGTGGCCTTAGAATGTGGGCAAACTACACATGTATGGTTGAGCATGCTAGAGAAGTAGCCAAAGACGGGTAAGACCCTTTGGATCGACTACCAACCTAAGACAGGAAATCTAGCCAACGATGCTGGATTCTCCCATGACGGGTAAGGAGTACGATCAGCCAAGGGAAACCTAAGACAGGCATTCTCTCTGCTACTTGTGTGCTTCTTATTAAATAGAAGAGGAGGACATGTGGGGCGCGGCCCCTTGCTAATGGCGCCTGGGCTGGAGGCCAAGCCTCATGACCTGGCCTAACAAACTGCCAAGTTCCCTTTGTGCTTCTGAAAATTATGAGTACACAACAACCATGTTCCTTGCCCTGAGGCTGACCTCACCTAAGTTCCTATTTACACCTTTTCGGCCTGAACACCAAGTCCTAAGACGCAGATCGTATGCGGCTGGAGGAATATGCATGTATATATATATCAGAGGACAGAACAACAACAAAAACATGTAATCAGGGACCTGAATAAACTGCTTTCCAGAAGGATTATTTGGTGTGGTGATTGTGTACTCACAGGCCGAGCTTCTGACACCCACAGTGATCCTCCTGCCTGAGCCTGTTGAGTCACTAGGATTACAAGCATTTGCCACTGTGTCTGGGTGAAGCACTTGTCTTCCTATTTTTAGTTGCTTCCATATTTTTGTGGCAACAGTAAGAGGAAAAACCACAGACAAGCAAGTTGATCTCTGCTGAACTGCTTTTATTTTCTACATGTTCTGATCTTCAAATGTGGCCAGAACTGACCTTGCTGAAACTCCAAAATACACCATCAACTGAGCCTGTTCTCAGTGGTGCCCACTATTCACACAACTGTACAAGCCAGAAACAAGTCATTCCTGACATTTCTCTTCCCTTGACCATACCCTCTCTAAGAAACAATTCTTGGAGTCCTGGCAATTTCACCTGCTAAGAAGCTTTAAGATCCCACCCACAACTGCTCTTCTCTTGTAACAGCAGTCTAGCAGCCTTTTCTAAACTGCTATCACTACTTGTTTGCCAGGATACTATGGTCCCAAGATAGTCTATTTGTATCTACCCTGCTCCTTCAAATCCCTACTTATAATATTTTAAAAATTATTATATATATATAATATGATCCCTCTGCTCAAAAGGTTTTAACATCTTGTAGTTTTATTTTTTTATATGACTGAGTTCACCTTGAGTCTCAGAATTTGAGCTTATACTTTAAAAGATTTTTTTTATTTGTTCATTTTAGATAGACATGACAGTAGAATGTATGTTGTCATATTATACTATTATAATATTCTATTCCATATTATAGAATATAACATTCTAATTAGGATCCCATTCTTGTGGTTGTACACAATGTAGCATTTCGCTGGTCACATTCATATATGAACATAGGAAAGTTATAACCAATTCATTCTACCGTCTTTCCAAATGCAATTTGTTTTTAAAAGTACAGGAAAAAGTCCTTTACGTGGACTGCAAAGCCCTGTATCATTATCTGCCCTTTGCCTAACCACATTACATTTTTCTGGTGCCTACGTTTGCTTATGAAACATGATCTTCCCCCAATTCCTACTCTAGCCACACCTCCTCTAAACCTTTAAACATCTCATTTCTTCTGCCTGAATTCTCTTCCTTATCTGAGGAAACAGTATAATGAGAACAAAGAACAAGAGCAATGAACAGATTGCACAGGTTCATGTGCCAGGTGCACTGCTTACTAGCTGAATGATATTAAACTCTCTGGGACCCACAGTTTTAATATCTGTAAAATTGGGATAATAACAGTCTATATCAGAGTTATTCTGCAAGTGAAAATGCTGGATGCATGTGAAGCATTTAGAAAACATCTGGAACATAGCTATAGCAAGCACTCAATATTGTCAGATGTCATCCCTCTGCCTTTTGCCTAATTAACCCATACTAATCCTTCAGGGTTTAGCTTAAGTGTCACTTCCTAATGGAAGAATTCCCTAATCTGCCTAACTCTAGCAGGGAAAGCTCCTTGAAGAGTCTTAGCTCTGAATCTCTTATTCACTGGGCTTATTACATATGCAGTTTTAAATTTATTAATGTCTAACTTTCCGTTGTATATAAACTCAAGGACAAGAAATTTTGTCTCATTTGAAATTGTATACCCAATACCTAACAGTGCCTAGAATCTAGCAGCACTCAGTAGATGAATATTGTACCCTCTTTATTCTCTTCCTTATCAAAGTACTATGGATACCTATTTTATTGGTCTTCCTTAAAATCTCCCAGATGAGATTAATTCCTCTATTCTCCCATTGTTACATTTCTTTTTTTTAGAATAATCATTGTCTAGCCTGTAACAAGTTACATTGTATCTATATTCATGTTTATCTTCCTCTTTCAATTGTCATTTGGAATCAGATTTCTGAAACATAAATCTGTTGTATTCAAATCTAATGCATTCAAAGATTTCCAGTTACTCCTCAGGGTAAGCTCAACCTTCTTAGCCTAATATATAAAACTCACAGCCTGATCCCAGCCAATTCTTTTCCAGCCTTGTATTATTTTATGCTACTCCTAACCTCCATAACAGATTTTAATTCTTTATGCCTAACAGAGTACCTGCTACCTTTGTGAAGAAACATGTCCATCACATCTCACAGCCGAGGAAAACAAATATGTAATAACTCCCAAATGAACAAAAAACCCACATTTAAAAGACAACCTTGTCTAGTTCTTGTATCCAAAATAAATGAAGCCTTAACCCTTTCCCATAATTGACCATACCCCCAAAATGATGTTCTTTCCAATTTTTGTAATACTAATATCTGAAATATGTCTGTATTTACATACCAAGTGTTTGTGATATGACAATTATTAAAAAAGATTAGCTTCCCACTATGATCTGTCAGTGTATCAGAATGCATTACGACTTTTAGTCCTTTACCCTAGCTACATCCCTGCATTTTGACAAGTGGCTTTGTAGTCCCACCCAGTGGAGGTAAGAATATTTATCCACATTATTGGTGTTGGGTTTGACCACTTCACTTTTTTTGACCAATGGGGAGTAAGTGAAAGTTGCAGCTTGCCCATTTAGGGAGCCCAGTCCTCCAAAGAAATTACCTGTATCTATTCAAGTGATAACATGAGAAAAACATGTCCTGGCTAGCCCACTGGATCAATGAGAATAAGGGGAGAATGCCAAAAGAGACTTGAGCCCAAACTGAAGCTTAGAACCACCAACCTACCTCAGCTGATGCTTCTTAAGCCACCAGCTTTTGTAGTGTTTTGTTACACTACATTTTAATGACAGCTAACTGGTAAATATGGTAACATTAGTAATGTGAGAATTTTTTTCAGTAAATAATTACTATAATCTTATGATCTTTCTTGCAATCTTAGCAAGTTTTTTTTTCCTTTCCTAACACATTGCCAGTAAGTCATCCTTAACAAGATCAATCCATGAAACTACATTCAAAATCAGTTTTAAATCCTCAGGGGATTAGTTTAATGCCTGAGCCAAGCTTCTCCTACCCTTGGGTGAGCACTCTTCTAGGAGACTCCTGAATTCGTTGTCTAAATAGATTCCTGGCAGGCTTCTGCTCCAACTTTTCACCAAGCAATCCCAGACCACTTGCAATGAGACCAAAACAGATTTCCATACCTCCCTCATTCAATAGTGCAATTCCACCTACCCAAGGTGTCCTGCCTCTTGTCCAGCTGTTACAGATGAAGATACAAAGCATAAGGAGGACAAGGAGAGAAAAGGGAAAATACAGGTAAGGGCAGATACCTTAAGCTGATTATTATCTGTATTTTCTCCTAACTTTGGCGTGCTTTTTGTGTTATTTGGTCACTTAACTTGCCCACCCATAAATTCATCATGTTTATAGTCAAGAATTTTACCTTTGAGTTTGCATATTCATTGCTTTGTCTTTTTTGTTGTTGTGGTGGTGGTGATGGTTTTGGGGGTTTAACAAGTCTTTTGCTCTTTCGTACACCCAGGCTGATATTCTGCCAGCACACCCCACTTTAGCCATGATGGTTGTATATGATTAGTGACCATTTTGATTGGTTATATGTCTCCTAGATCATTTCCTGGATTTCTCTTTTTCTTTCAATTCTTTTCTTCCACGTTTTTAATGTGCAAATTAGACAATTTTCTGATATCCTTAATGCCTGAGAATGCTTTTGCTTTTACATTGGAATAACAATTTCAATGTATATAAAATCATAAATTGTTTTCTTTAAAAATATTTCCACACTATCTTCCTGTATCTATTGTTGCTATTGATAAATCTGATGTCAGTATGACTTTAGAGATTTGATGCCACTCTGGTTCTTAGTCCTTTTTAGATGACTTGCTTGGGCACACTAGAAAATATCAGAACTTCATTTTTGTCTTTCTTATTAAATTTCACATAATGTATTTTTGTGAGCTTTTCCTTTTCTAATATTTGACAGTCAATAGGCTCTATTAAAGTTTTTCATATCAATTTTTAGAAATTTACCTCTAAAATCTTCAAATATTTCCTTTTCTGTTTTTATTTTTATCTGTATTTTATTTTGGTGATCCCATTATTCAAATGCACTTGTATTTCTGTCCTCCATACCTCTTAGGCATCATGGGGGTGGGGATTTTTTTATTTCCTTGTTTTGTCTACAATCTGATCTAACAATGTTAATTTAAATGCATCCTATTTTATACATTATGTTCTGTATTTTCAGTATATTTTTCACGCCCAGCACTTCATTATTTATATTTCATTGTCTGATTTGATATTGTTTATATCATCTCTCATGTCAGGTAAATCTATCTTTCTTATTTGACATTATTCTGTAGGTGCTAACCCTCTGATATAGATTGCATTTGCTATCCAGTTTGTGGTCCTTGTTCAGAAATAATTTTGTGTGGCAAAATGTATTTTCCAAAGGTGTCTGCAACAGTGTTTCAAGTCCTTGTTCTTCTAGAATCTTATCACCCTCCCATCAAGAAATGGAATCTATTTCCCATCTTCTTGAATTTGGGCAGACTTTTGTGACTGCCTCAAAAAAAACCAAAATGAACAAAGGGCCTGACTTCCATTAGAGGTGTACACCTTCTGCCTTAATCTCCCTCCATGCTCATCCTTGGAACCCTGCCATCATGTTATGAGGAAGCTGAGGGCAGTTGACAACTGACATCAATCATCATAGCTGTGAGTCAATTAGCCTTTAGATTATTCCAGCCCCTTCATCAATTCACTCAGTGATTCAGGCTTTGAATCTTCCATTGAGATTCCAGACAAACATTATAAGTCAAAGACAAACTATCCCTGCTGTCTTGCTGAAACTCCTAACCTAAAGCATCTGAGAGCATAATGATTGTTTTTACATCAATCAATTTTCAGGTATTTTTCTACACAGCAAGAGAAAACCATAATATTGTATTCCCAAGGAATCTAGGTATTTTGGTCTAAGTATCCATAGCTTACAATAGCTATTCTGTTACAAAATGTTCTTTCACTTGAGGTGGTCAAGAATCAGATGCCAAAATGTAATTAGTCATGGAAGAAATTTATTGGTAGCAACCTCTGTGAAATATAAAGGAGCAGGACTAGTCTGGATTAGATTGTGATGCACATCTGATTTCTATGAAGACAAGGGAAGGGGAGGATTGAGTAGGTAGCACAAAGTGCCAACTAAAATAATCTCAGGTGGATCAATGGGGGTGACTAAACAAATGTTGGCCATTAGAAAAATCCCTCATCAGGCAGGAATGAACTGACACTAGTAATCCCACTGTGCTCAGTCATTATCTGGAGCTTCCTAAGGGAAATACAGCATTGATGTTCATAGGGCAGAAACTGCAGGCTATTAATTAACTCAGCTCCCCACAGTAGTTTTTTTGAAAGAGATGAGTAGCACATCTCCATGGATGCACCCAGTTTGAAGGCAAAAGGGCTGTGTTCCAGGACAGAGAATCCATGGCATTACAGAACCTCAATGCGTTTCTCCTGTTGCTGGTACCTTGAGTTAAACAGCATGAAAGAGATGCCAATCTCTCCATGTTGTTCTCTATCTACTCTTGAAATTTTAAGCAGGGTGGGAGGGGAATAGATGCCCAACAGCAGTTGGTACATCCCCACATTGGCTTTCATCAGCTCCTCCAATAGTTGAGCTTGTGCCTGCCCCGATTCTACATCCAGAGTACTGAGTGCCAGTGTCTGGCTATAGCCAATGACCTTCACAAAGAGGTATCCCTGGCCTTACTGAAATGCAGGGCAAAAGGTGGAGCAGCACCTAAAGGGCTTTCTTCCACCCTCACTATCCTCACCCTTTGCAGCCCTGCATCTTCAAGCAGCTTTCTCCACCACACCAGCTCAATATAGCATACCCTCCCTGAGGGTTTCTCATTTTACTTTGTTTCTTTAGTCCCTGAATTCCCATCTCCCTAACAGAATCTCTTCTAATAGATTTCCTCAGGGTTGGTTTTAATGTAGATACAGCTGCCTATGCTATTTCACTATCTTGACAAGAGATATATGAAAATTACAAATGAGAGAAATACTTGCTTCTACACCAGAGTCTTAATTGCTAGATATAGAAGTCACCCATTCAACTTTTGACAGGCTCATAAAAGGCCATGGTATGGAGCGTGTGGGGAGGCAATGGTTTCCAGCTGGAGCCTGAGCCACATCCACCCCTGGGATTCAGACATACCTGATGAACTGGTGAAATGCAATTTCTAAGTTTCTTTTTATAAGGAGGTATAAATCCTATTGGAGAAAAATTATACTAAGAGAAGACAGGTAAATCGGCTTATCATAATAAATAGTCATAAAACACTAGGCATACTTCTGAAAAAGTGTAGAATGTCTCAGATTTGCTCCATCCCTTCCCTGAACCCACATACTGTTTCTATGGGGGAAAAAAAGTAAAAGGGCTGCTTGCTCTAATGTTTACAATGCTAAGCCTCAAAATGAGAATATAGCAGAGTGACAGAGGAGGAATGAGGCATTTTGTGCCTGTTCTGTGCCCAGGTGCTGGTACTTTTTACCACAGGACACTAGGGAGACTCTACCTTCAGCATGCCCAGGTATCTTATGGCCTCAACAAATACAGCTACTCCCAGTGTGATAAGTAGTGGTGCCCAGAACACTTTGGCAAGAGTAGCAGCCAAGTAAGCAGAAGTGGCAATACCGTTTCAACAGGACAGTGCCATTATGGATGCCCTGAGGTATAACTCAAGGAAAAGGTGGACACACATGGACTTGACCAGTTTCACAAGTTGACATGGGATGCTTTACCACCACCCCAGCCCAGACTCCAGAAGTTCTAGAGAAGTAGATCAAGGGGCCATGCTCTCCACGGGCAGATGGAGTAGGGATGAGCAAATTAAAGATCAGGGTATATAATTTCATGACATTTAGACTATGCTACTGGGAAATAGCAAGGGAAAGGTACAGGCAAGAGATGGGCTTCAAGGAGGAAGATTTTCATTGCTAAATATGACTGTAATAAATGCCAACCTAAAATGCTGTAGCATGTAATTATCAAAACTTGAAAGGAATCAAGGTACTAATGTTGAACCATGGCATCTTCTGATTTAATAAAAATTTATTGATCACCTATCATAAGAAAAATATACTAGACACTGTGGGAGAGACTAAAAAAAGACAAGCTGTTAGCTCAATAAAACTCATCAGCACAGATCAAGAAACACTTTCATGTTACTGTGGCAAAAGCTACCAATGAGGTTTTAAGTTCAGAATCCAGCCATCCAATCTCCCTCTATACATTAATTCTTAAAAAACAGAAAATACAATCACATAATTATAAGCTGATATAGAAGATGTAAAATCATCCATCTCAGCATTTTAAACCTGACTGGAAACATACTGGCTAAGGTCACCATGGTAATATTTAAGAGTTGCTCAGAAGTTAGTGCTGAATATATAAAAAAAAAAAGCCCCCTGTTATGAACATTCTGATGATCATATTCTACATCTCTAAAGTGTAATTCCATAAAGATTTGAGAATTCTAGTTTTATTATATTTTCAAGATAAATGAACTCTTCTCTAGATGTTGGAGTATAGTACAAAGCATTACAGAAAACATTAAATTCTAGATTTTGTGAACAGTGCATTTGGTAATATAGAATCAGCTGTAGAAAATGGTGTTTTTCTTTTAGAATGAATCAAGATTAATGGAGTTAAGGAGCTAAACAGTGAAAGAACTGACAAGGGCAGAACCAGCTGGGCAGAGACTTTTGTGAACTGAAGGCTCTCAAGCTCAGTTCTGACCTGGGTCCCACCTACTTACACTTTAAGGATTAAGAGTTCTGAAATTTAGCCAGGCATGGTGGTGCATGCCTATAATCCCAGCAGTTTGGGAGTGAGACTCTGTCTCTAAATAAAATACAAAATAGGGCTAGGTATGTGGCTCAGTAGTCGAGTACCCCTGAGTTCAATACCTGGTATTCCCTCACCAAAAAGAAAATTCTAAAATTTAAATTTGATTCTCCTTAAAATTTTACATATCATTTTTATTATCTGACAATAGGGACTACTCATGACTATAGGAAAAAATACAGATAGAGGTGTGGAAACAGCTGTAATCTTACCTAGTGATTTTATAATTCAAGTGCTATAATACATAATTAGGAATGCAAATTTGATTTTTTCATTATAATCACTATGAACATTTCCTTATCAAGCTACCAATATTCAATGTATAAACAAGAGATGTATTTAATGTGGGCTTTACACTTAATCAAGAATTCATTTTTAAATGCCATTTGGCAAAATTTCAAAATTTCCAATAAAATCTAAAAACATGTATTTATCTTTTCCAGTTATGTTTATTTGTAATCAAGCCTAAAATAAGATAGATAGTTCTAACCAGTGATTTAGTTCATCTTATACTTTTGATGCTTGTTCAAAGTATATCAGTTTTTCAAATATTTGTTCAGACATTTTTTAAAAAAATGAACCTAGAAGGTGCATACAGAGAATCATATGGCCATCTTTGCAGATACCAGTTTAGATAGGATCTCTAGTTAGAATAACATTAGGGTTCAGTATGCCTACTGTATCTGTTCACAACTAGAACTTAGTATACTAACCAGATGTATAATCGGTTTTACCTCAGTTCACACTGCTCAAATATATTTATGCTCTTTCCTTGTAGTTTTATGAACAGAAATTTCTGAAATAAATAATGTCACATCAAGGGCAAGCCATCAATTTTGTTAAACACTTAAAATTTTCAAATAATTTCATTCTTCACTCAGAACCCTCTAGAGCTGTGTTGTCACCCCACTGGCTCTGTCCTCAGACCAGTGGACAAAAATCTACTTTCTTCACAATCTTGTGGATTACAGCTGCTGGCTCTATACTTTAGCAAATTATTGTACAATGAAAAATCCATCTTGTCTTAACTCTGCTGTATCTGCTGCTCCAATACTTCAGCTTTCTCTAGCTGTGTCCACTGTCACAGCTATACCACCATCCAGTCCACATCCTAGAAGCCAACAACTATGACTTTACCATGTGAAAGCCCAACCTCTTTAATTCTTTACATTATTCTAAGGAACTTTTTATCTGCCACTGTAGTTTAGGAAGAGTAAAAACTTGATTCCTGACTGATGCTCATGGTTGGTACATGGTAGGAAGTCCAAATGTTAACTATTAAAGTAATGAATGTTCTAGGGTAAGAGGAGTAAAAGAAAATCTACAGAGGCTAGCAGAGTCAGAGTCATTCATCAAAACAGAAGAATTCTCTGTAACCATCTACTCCCATTCCACTACTTTATAAATAATGAAGAAACTGAGGCTAAGAGATATGCCTGAATTTGCACAGTCATCAAGGATCACAGCATGAGTATGATGTATCTCCACATGCTCTGTGCTCATGGCAATCACCCTAATGTGCCCATGTCACAGTAGTCAGTGTCTCCATTTACTCCATTAGCAACTTGGACTCCCCAGGCATAGGGTGACCCTCCTGGCCATAAACAGAGGCTTTGAGAGCACAGAATCACATCTCAGGCTTCATAAGGGACCTTAAAATAGCTCCCATGTGGCAGCAGTATTTGAATGGCTTTGGAAAGACATCATTGAACCAAAAAACACAAAGTTTTTTAGTTCAAGGTTGAAGAAGGCTGCATGCCAAAGTCAAGGGGCTGGAACCTCAGTAAAGCTCTTATAATCCAGAGAAGTATTCATCCCTGCGGGTATTGAAAAATGCTTGAATTTAAGTGGGGAAGTAATGTCAAAGGTAAAACAAAGAATTCTTCTATTTAAAGCTATTGTTCCTGATTCATTTGGGTGGTGAGTAATATATCTTTAGATGGCAGGGTGATTGACATACAATTGTACATGCCTGGCAATAGTTTCTAGCTTGCACCTGCTTATCAGAGCACAAACAATGTCATGTGGCAAAGCTTAAAAAGAAGGGGAAAATCACAGGGGGTATTTGAGGTCACTTGAATTCCGAGGTGACCAAAGTATTCATTAATATCTCAAAATACTGGGCACAGAATAACTAGTTTTCAAAATAAATGCAGTAATTCACGAGTTATTATTTACAAGAAAGGTTAAGATTGGGAATTAGCAGGACATATAGCTGGAAAAACCACTACATTTTTTTTAACCCCTAACACAATGCCATACAAAGAAGGTATTTAATAAATGTTTTGGGTTTCTCCCATAGTGAGAGTTACAGTTAACATTAGCCAGAATTAACAAAGCTGAAATTCTCATAATATAAAGATGATCAAATTATTAAAAGACACAGTCTTGGTGTTCTTAAGAAAAAAATACCTAAGAATCATTCATTGTCAGAACACATGCTAGAACATTGTTTCCACATTTCAACAGGGAATATAAAACTTTAATAGGATTTGTTGTGGTTTAAATATTAGGTGTCCCCCAAAAGCCCATGTGTGAAACAATTCAAGAAAGAGTTAAAATGATTAGGTTGAGAGCCTTAACCTAATTAGTGTACCAATCCACTTGAATGGATTAAATGGGTGGTAGCTGTAGGCAGGTAGGGTGTAGCTGGAGGAAGTGGGTCCTGAGGGCATGCCTTTGGAGTATATATTTTGTCCCTGGACAGCAGAGTCTCTCTGCTTCCTGTTTCCATGTCCTGAGCCGCTTTCCTCCTCCACACCTTGCTGCCATGATGTTTTGCTTCACCTCAGGTCCAGAGCAGTGAAGTCAGCCAACTACATATGGACTGAGACCACTGAAACCATGAGCCCCAAATAAACTTTTCCTCTTCTAAATTTGTTCTCGTCAGCTCTTTTGGTCACAGCAAAGTAAAAGCTGACTATAACAGGATTCAAGTACATAAATTGGACATTAGTATTTTTAAAGAAACATAAGTGGGTAATAAACACATAAAAATGTTCAATTTAAGTTATAACCCAGAATGCAAATTTAAAGAATAACCTAATTAGCACAGATTAAAAAGAAGGTTATGCCTAATGCTGATGCAGGTACAATAAGTGGGCAATTCTGTTTTGTTTATGGAAGTATAAATTAATTCACTCTTTCTGGAGGAAAATAGTGATAAATATCCAGAGCCTGAAATTGCTTATATCCTTTAAGTCACTGATTCTATTTAAAGTTATGTCACCTAAAGAAATCATTTTAAATATGAACTTTTATGCAAAGGTTGCTTATACCAGCATTATTTTTAATACTGAAAAATCAAAACCAACTGAAATCATTATGTACAGTTAGATTTATAGAATAATATATAATACCCAAACATATAAAGTTTTAAAATACTAGAATTTTTTTCAAATATTTGCATGAGAAAATTCTCCAAATTCTATAATAGGTACGATAAAGTAAAATTCTTGGAGAAAAGGGTGATCTTTTGAAAATAAAAAGATAGGCACTAAAAGCAATTGGAAGAGGGTTTTTATAAGTTGAGTTCTATTTGACTAAGATGTCCTATGGGTTCATTTAAAATAGAGTCAAATGTGTCAGTCTCTTATTAGAAACTAGTCTTATCTATCCCTGGAGCCTGGTGAAGGCTCTAGCCATCCATCTGGAAACTGACACTGAACCCAAATTCCTGCTCCCCATTCTCTATCATACACTGGACCAGATTCCTCAGGATTTAAAACCCTGTGCTGACATTCATTATCTTCACGTGAGTCCATTTTCTTTATTTCAAGCCAGGCCTCCCCAGTCAAATGCACTGAAAGTATGACTTCCAGCCATATAAATGTTACACTTAACTGGAAACATACATGTCTCTGTGTTAAATGATTTTATTCTGTTATTTGGTTACTCCATATTGTTCCTCCCAGTTAGAATACAGGCCCCTACCAGAGGCCCCATAATATTAATAGAGATTTCTCATTTCTAATACACTTTAGTATACATTCTGAAGCATGGGTAAACCATCTCTTTGTAACAGCTTCCCAATTTTTACATTTTAAACACACACACACACAACTGGCATATGTAGGTGCCCACTTCTCTAGAGAATTCTTATGAACAGAATGAAAATCCTCCACATTCTCCATCCACTGATAACTGTAGGCAAGACATCTTGCAACACTGGATATTAGTATAGCAGGCACCAATCCTGCTATAATGAATATAATCCAATGAATGCCTATGTCTAAAACAACAGAATCTGCAGTTCTTCCCAAATATTTCTGCATACCGAATCTGAATGTGAAATGTAATTAATAGCCAGTCATATGACAACCACCTTTTGTTACATAGGACTATTTCATTTTAGGTACTTTGAGCAGTGCCACAGGCAATTTCATGTAATAAGTTATAAGGATTTTACCATACTGGAAAACAGTGTGTGCTCACTGTAGAAAAAAACATACATGCTTTCATCATAGTATAAAAGCAACCCGATTAAAGAGGAAACTTGTTCCATGAATTCTTCTTTTTTAGTATGACCATTCAATACAAATTTCCCCAAAGCATCAATATTTTTTAAAACGATAGAAGGCTTAGAGCACTTGACAAAAAATATACAGCAGTATGGAACAAAATGTTTCTTCCATAGACAAGACTGTATTGTCTATCATTATTTCTGATGGTTTAGAAGAAGATTCAGCAATATCCTCAGAGTTAAGTGCCCTCCATTCTACTTTCTTCAGTATCATTTGTCACAAAGGCAGCACTTTGCTTCAAAACTATTGAAGATTTTCAGGATGATATGTTGTTTACTGGCCTTCCTGACCACCAACTTGGTGCTCAAGCCTATTAAATGCCTGAATGTTGTGAAGCATGGGTTTTTCTTTGCACACTCTATTCAAATTCATATTGGAATTTTTTTTCCTGAGGAAAGAAAGGATGCTGCAAAGAAGAAAGTGTTTCCATTATTGGCTCAGGCAAAAATCTCAGGGAAAAATACAAAATAAAGTGAAAGGGGAGCAACAAAAGAATAACTGAAGCAGGAGGGAAACCAAAGAATAAAAATGTCCCCAGGATATTTGGAAAAAGATGAAATTGCTGTAAGAGCAGCAGACCTTTGAATAAACACCAGGGACCTGGAGGAAAGTTAATTAGAATGAAAATAAAATTTTCATAAGAAAATGGGAGGGAGAGGAGTGCAATTAAAAGGTGCATGCAAACAAAAAGGATAAATATTCACATGAAAACATGGACCTGATTAAATGAAGCCAACAATGGAAGCAGGGTGGTGCTCGCACTTACCAGAGTTTCATCATTTTGATAAAATTTGTTTCCCTGCCCTAATTGGCAATGCTCTACAGGACAGAACTGGCCACTGAACAGCAGAACAAGAGGGCAACTGGACAGTATCCATGAGCTTCTTTGACTACCTCTTCCATGATCCAATTGTAAAATAGCCATTCTGCCCCACTTTCCCCCTGGAACTTCTGCAAATATGATTCTAGGTGAACCTAAGTACTTTTAAAGTGTTGCTGTACTGCCTTCCCACCTCTGTTTTCTAGTTAAGAACTACATTCATTCCATTCATTGTTCCTCTGTATGCAATGCTTCATTTTCCTGTGGCTGCTCTCCAGAAACTTTTCTTGGCCTTTGCTTTTTGACAGTTCCCTGATGGGTGTACAGAAGTGGATTCCTTTCAGTTTATCATGTTTGGTGTGTACTAAGCTTCTTGAATCAGTAGTTTATGACTTCTGCCAAATTTGGGGCATTTGTAACTATTATTTCTTCAAAACCTTTTTTGCACCATTCTTCCTTAGGTCTTGAGCACTGCCTCCTTCAGTGTTTCAAGGTCTAGCTATAGTACTGGGACGAGAAGGTAGCCAGAAAGCCATGCCAGGTAAATGCCAGTAGCTCAATAGGCCCCTCCCCTCAGTCTCAGTATTTCCCTTGGAGTCTTAAGAGCTGGAAGAGTTCAAATACCAAGGAAACCTTTAACACTCTTGCGGTTCTTAGGAAGAACTCTTCCCTTTATACAAAATCAGGTATTTCTGACAGGTCAGCAAAAATTAAATAGATTGTCTTTAAGCCACAGTCTAAGTCCCCTCACTACAAATGGTGTTACTCCACTTCTCCTGGCACCTCCTTGTCTCTTTGCCATGTCTCTTCCATCTCTACCCACCATCCCCAGCGGCCCTTCACCACAGCATACAGGGTGGCTTTTGATCTGGACCTTTTTGCCCCATTATAATTTCTCCATTATGAATACTACTCCTTCAAAACTTAGTTTCTACTCAAATATGCTAGAAAAGCAAGTTTCTGTAAATACTGACCACTTCTATATTTAAAAAAAAAATTAAGGCACTAAGAATTGTCCTGACTACTCCACCTCTGCTAATAAGGAGGGAAAATCCCACCCGAGTTCTCTCAAGGTCAAAGGTCATAAGGGACCAAATCCCACCCAAGTTCTCTCAAGGTCCTTGAATGGCCTAAGAACTGAGGCTGCCTTCATTCTCAGGAAATCTGACCTTCATTAGATCGAACCCCTGTAGGGTAGATTGTAAAAGGAAAAGATAAACCAGATGAATCTATACACAGGAAAACAAAGCCTCACTCAGAGGTAGACAGGACAGAGAGAAGACTCAGCAGTGAGTGATTTATATAAGGTTGCATCATAAACTGGCAACATGAAAAGGCTGGGTATTAAATGCTAGGGCACTTTATCACCTATCTAGAAACAAATATCTAAAACCTTTCCCATTGTCCCAGAAAAAAAATTCTAGCTAAGTGGGCAACAGTTTGTATGCAAAGTAATTGGAAATACATGGTTTTAAACAACAGACTAGAGAATATTAAGGGAAGATGATTAGGGAACATTAAGTACCCCAGAAGGTATTTGTAGTCAAGAATTCCAACACCTGCCTTAGGAGAAACTGAAACACCATGCAGTCCTGCAGTGTTTTGTTTTATTTGTTGTTCTTCTCAAAGTGGAAAGTCAATCAGTGTTCAAGACCTCATTAAAAAGGAATTAGCAAAATCATATTTCAAATCTGAGAGTAAGAGTGTCCCACTACCAGAACTTCTATCTTCAGATACACCTGAAATTTATTGAGACGCATCATAAAAAAACTGGCCTTTGCTTCCTCCTGTCTGGCCATATCCCTTGGAAGATATTGGGGCTGTCTGCACAGGTAAATTTCAACCACTCAGAAGGCCAAATGCAGCCATCTCCAGAACAGTTAAAGGTTTGTTATCGTTTGCATCTGAGGCATCCCCCCAAAGCTCCTGTTAATGCAGGAATGTTCATAGGTAAAATGATTGCATTATGAGAGCTAAAGCTAATCAGTCCATCCTAGTTTGAACAGATTGATGGGAAGATACTATAGGTAGGTGGGACATAGCTAGAGGTGGTGTGCCACTGGAGGCATGTCCTAGAGAAGGGTGCATATTCCCGGTGGTCCCTCCTCTCTCTCTCTCTCTACTTCCTGACCTGGCCAAGAACTGAAAGGCTTTCTTCCTCTAGGTCTTCCCCCATACTGTGCTGCCTCATCTGTGGCCCAGAGCAATGGATTTGGCCTTCTATGGACTAAGACCTCTGAAATCATGAGCCTCAAATAAACGTTTCCCCCCGAACTTGTTATTGTTGGGTATTTTGCAACAAAAACACTAAAACAAGGCTCCATCTTTCTTCTTCACATGTCATACCGTCTGTAGCTAGAATTTCTGGTCAAAAATTTTGGAGACTGAGGAAATCATATCTGTTTGATCCATATGTTCTCTCTTACTATAAATAACTATTCCTGAAAATCTATATTTTGCTATTAAATAAACTTCAGGCCTCTAACTGTATCTGTGGCTATCTTTTTAAAGATCACTGCCCCCAATTAGAAAACCAGACAGGAGGTAATTATGACTAGACACAGAAAAAGTATATGTGAATCATTGCCCACAACTTCAGTTTTCCCTAAAAGGGAAGTATGCACAATTCAAACATGACTATAGTTAAATACTTATTTAATAAACTTATAAACATAAGCCAGGAATTTAAAAGGTGAAAAAATAAATGACTCTGTATTCAGGTAATTTAAAATGCAATGGGTAAGAGATCCAATAAATAAGAAGTAGTAAATAATAAGTACCACTGAAGAGGAAAACAAAATACTGCAGGAGTTCAGAGAAAGAAGATAAATTCCTACTGAGAGTCCTAGAAAAGCTTCTATACTGGATATTGTTTGCCTGGGAGGGGGATACAAACAGAAGGACATATAGTGTTTGAAAGGAAATGCACTTTGTGTAAAGAAATGCATGAGCAAAGGTAAGAGTTGAGAAATTTCAAGATGCGGCCAGGAAAATCCTCTAATCCACTTTTGCCAAAGGACAAGGCATACATGAAAGACTACATCCATCTTTAACAAGGCAGTATGCTTTGTGGTCAAAAGCAAGGTCATAGAACCAGACTGCTCACAGTCCAATCTGTTTTCTGTCACAATCCTGCTGTATAATCTGAGGCCAACAAATGAAATGTCCAGGGCCTCTTTCTACCTGTAAGATAGGAATTTTAGACAAATTTCCTAGGGTTATCATGACAAATAGAGCCCTCAAAGGGTAAATGACATATGATGAGCACTCAATGAATATTAACTAATAGAACTCTTTCCTGGGAGGATCTGTAAATATGGAAGATAATGAAGGACAATTTCTAATCTTTTCTCCTAGCTGCATCCATACTGTTTAGTCAGGTTAGACACAGAAAGCCTGTGCCATTAGGGCAGAGAAGCAGTAGTTTAAAAAAACTATCAAATAAACTTACAGTCTTATATTCCTGCTTTTAAAATATAAAGATAAAAGCAGATCTTCTGATTACTCTGCTAAACTATGTGCACAGAAACTCATTGTATTTCCTTAGTTAAAAAAAAACATCTAAAGTTGAGTTTTTCTGTTAATTTGCTTTCCCCCTTAACCAAAAACACATCTTTGAAATTCCCAAATGTGCCCCGATTCATAGATATAACCCCTCTCTCCAGCTTAGCATGATTCCACCATGTACCTCTATTTCCACAAGGAAACTGAAGCCTTCCCTGGCTTCTATACATGTGCTTGGAGTAAAAACACTAAGATTTCACTAAATTTATTCTTTATCTATCAGCCTTTAGTATTCTTTTCAATTGGTAGTAAAGTAAGAATTGTAGACTGAAGTTAAAAAATAAAACAACAAAGTAGAGTCTCAATGTAAAAATAAATTTGATTCTAATAAATTAGCACTAATTCTTTCTGGAATATGACAGGAGTTAGGTGACTGGTTATAATCCATGAACATATCTAATAGCCATGGAATATGTCATTAGTAAGAAACTAAAATAAGTGTTGGCTCAGAAAGAGCCTCCTATTCACACTAGGACCTTTTCTTTTTCCCCATGAATGATCTGCTGTGAACTATGATCTCCTACGGAAAAAGCATTCATAGAATGTGAGAAGATCTATCAAAGAAGGAAAGAGAAAAGTGAATGACCTTTCTTTCAGAAGGAATCAGCATCTCTAAGAATGTATACTTGCAAAAACAAAGGTATGTTTTAAGAGTAAGTTAGGAGGGATTCCAAAGATGAGTGTGTAGAGGAGGTTGCTTTCCAAGTTGCTCCATGGCATGAGACCAGGAAAGCAGATAAACAGCTACTCAGTGAAGTGGGTGAAAAAGAGGGACATTACTGAAATTTAATACCAGATCTCAGAACAGCTTAGGGACTCAGAAGCTTGGATAGAATTAAGTTTAAAAAGAAAAAAAAAAAGTATTGCCAGTACCAGTGGCTGACAAAGCAGATCTACCATGGAGCAAATTGGAAATGGGGACTAAGACAACCTGCATTTCAGGTGGCACCATGGCATGTCTTAGATATGGAGAAATGAGAGATTAAAGACATTGTTGGACTGATGCAGTGGGTGAGCTACACCATATTCTTGTGCAGGAAAGATGCTACAGATCTCCCAGCTGTCCACAGGGAGTTGAGACAGATGCCTTTTATTCCTCCCCCGCCAGGCTACTGTAACTGGTGTCTATAGGACCAAATCCTGGTGCCCAGACCCTTATAATACTAGCAAGGCCCAAAAGCCAGACAGGATTGAGGCCTGCCATACAACTTAGTGTGCCTAAAAAT
>CM053401.1:65722773-65739445 GCA_028644305.1 Xerus rutilus
GTAGGGTCTCTGGTCTAATTCCCAGGTCCTTGATCCACTTTGAGTTGAATTTTGTGCATGGTGAGAGATAGGGGTTTAGTTTCATTTTGCTGCATATGGATTTCCAGTTTTCCCAGCACCATTCATTAAAGAGGCTATCATTTCTCTAATGTATGTGTTTGGCACCTTTGTCTAGTACAAGATAACTATTTAAGTGGGTTTGTCTTCTGTTCTGTACCATTGATCTACATGTCTCTTTTGGTGCCAGTACCATGCCATTAGTATAGGTCAAGGTCTGCTATTGTGATGCCTCCTGCTTCATTCTTCTTGCTAAGGATTGCTTTGACTATTCTGGGTCTCTTATTCTTCCAAATGAATTTCATGATTGTCTTTTCTAATTCTATAAGGAATGACATTGGGATTTTAATTGGAATTGCACTGAATCTATATAGCACTTTGGGAAGTATGGCCATTTTGACGATATTGATTCTGCCTATCCAAGAGTATGGGAGATTTTTTTCCCATCTAAGGTCTTGTACAATTTTAGTGTCCTGTAGTTTTCATTGTAGAGGTCTTTCACCTCTTTTGTTAAATTGATTCCTGAGTTTATTTTTTTGTTTGCTTTTGTTTTTGGTGTTTTGTTTTGTTTTTTGAGGCTATTGTGAATGGGATAGTTTTCCTAATTTCTCTTTCAGGGGATTTATCACTGATGTATAGAAATGCAATTGATTTATGGGTGTTGATTTCATATCCTGCTGCTTTGCTAAATTAATTCATTCTAGAAGTTTTGATGGAATTTTTTGGATCCTCTAAGAATCAGGTTGTTGGCAAATAATGATAGTTTGAGTTCTTTTCCTATTCTTATCCTTTTCTTTCATCTAATTGCTCAAGGACTATATTGACAACAGTGGTGAAAGAGGGCATTCCTGTCTTGTTCCCATTTTTAGAGGGAATGCTTCCAATTTTTCTCCATTTAGGATGATGCTGGCCTTGGGTTTAGTTAGCATAGAGAGCTTTTATAAAGTTGAGGTTTGTTCCTACTATCCCTAGTTTTTCTAGTGTTTTGAACAGGTGTTATATTTTGTCAAATGCTTTCTCTGCATCAATTGATAAAATCATATGATTAACTTTAAATCTGTTGATGTGATTATGTTAATTGATTTCTGTATGTTGAACCAACCTTGCATCCCTGGAATGAACCCCACTTGATCATGGTGCACTACTTTTTAGTATGTTTTTGTATGCAACTTGTCAAGATTTTATTGAGTATTGGTACATCTATGTTCATCAGGGATATTGGTCTAAAATTTTCTTTGACATGTCTGTCTGGTTTTGGTATCAGGGTGATACTCGCCTCAGAGTGAGTTTGGAAAGGTTCCCTCCTTTTCTATTTCATGAAATAGTTTGAGGAGTATTGGTATTAATTCTTCTTTGAAGGTCTTGTAGAACTTGGCTGAGAATCCATCTGGACCTGGTCTTTCCTTGGTTGGCAGTCTTGATGGCATCTTGTATTTCCTTGCTTGAAATTGACCTGTTTAAGTTGTGTATGAACTCCTTTGGGAGTTTGGGTAGGTCATATGCCTCTAGAAATTTGTCACCGTCTTCAGAGTTTTCTATTTTACTGGAGTATAAATTTTCAAAATAGTGTCTAATTATCCTCTATTTCAGTAGTGTGTTATGGTATTTCCTTATGTATTTTAGTAATTTGGGTTTTCCCTTTTTGTTAGGGTGGCTAAGAGTTTGTAAATATTTTTTCAAAGACCAGCTTTTTGTTTTGTCAATTTTTTGAATTGTTTCTTTTGTTTCAATTTCATTGATTTCAGCCATGATTTTAGTTATTTCCTATACTCTACTTCTTTTGGTGTTGGTTTGTTGTTCTTTGTCCAGGGCTTTGAGATGTAGAGTCAAGTCATTTACTTGGTGACTTTTTCCTTCCTTTAGTGAGCTTAATGCAATGAATTTTCCTCTTAGCACTGCCTTCATGGTGTCCCAGGGATTTTGATATTTTGTATCAGTTTTCAGAATTTTTATCTGATTCTGATCAGAATCAGAATTTTTTTTATCTCTTCCCTGATGTCTTCTGTTATCCATGCATCATTCAATAGCATATTATTGAGTCTCCAGGTTTTGGAGTAGTTTTTATTTTTTAATCTGTCATTGATTTCTAGTTTTATTCCATTGTGGTCAGATAGCAAATACGAAAACATACTACCTGCATTCTAAGACTTGCTTTGTGACATAACATATGATTTATTTTGGAAAAGAATCCATGTGCTGCTGAGAAAAAAGTTTATTTGCTCATTGTTGGATGGAATACTCTGTATATGTCTGTTAAGTCTAAATTGTTTGAGTTCTATGGTTTCTTTAGTTTTTGTTTGGAAGATCTATCTAGTGGTGAGAGCTGTGTTAAAGTCACCAAGGATTATGTGTTGTGGTCTATTTGATTCTTGTAGTTGAGAAGGATTTGTTTGATACATGTAGATGTCCCATAGTTTGGGGACTATTTATGATTGTTATGTCTTGTTGATATATGATTCCCTTAAGTATGAAATGTCCTTTACCACTTTTCACTAACTTCAGTTTGAAGTCCACTTTATCTGATACGAGGATGGAAATTCCTGCTTGTTTGCATAGTCCATGTGAGTGGTATGTTTTTTCCTACCCTTTCATTTTCAGTCTATGGATATCTTTTCCTGTGAGATGAGTCTTGAAGACAGCATATTGTTGGGTCATTTTTTTTATTCAGTTTTTCAGTCTAGGTCTTTTAATTGATGAGTTTAGGCCATTCACATTCAGGATTATTATTGCAATATGATTTATAATCCCAGTCATTTTGGTTTGTTTTTGTTTTTTACCTTGACTTGGTTTCTCCTTTGATTTTTTTTAGTGTAGTTCCTCTGTATATTTTCATTGTTGGTTATTTCTGCCTCAGAATATTTTGCCAAGAATTCTGTGTAGTACAGGCTTTCTTGCTGTAAATTCCTTTAACTTTTGTTTATCTTGGAAGGCTTTTATTTCATCAAATTTGAAGCTCAATTTTTCTGAATATAAGATTCTTGGTTGGCATCCATTGTCATTCAGAGCTTGGTATATATTGTTTCATGATCTCCTGGCTTTGAGGGTCTAGGTTGAAAAATCTGCTGAAATCCAAACTCGTCTCCCCTTATATGTAATCTGATGATTCTCTCTCGCGACCTTTAAAATTCTATCCTTATTCTGTATGCTGGGCATTTTCATTATAATGTGCCTTGGTGTAGACCTGTTGTAATTTTATATATTTGGTGTCCTGTGAGCCTCTTATATTTGATCTTCCAATTCATTTTTCATGTTGGGAAATTTTCTGATATTTCATTGAAGAGATTGATCATTCCTTTGGTTTCAAATTCTGTGCCTTCTATCTGATAAATCTTAGATTTGGTCTTTTGATGCTATCCCATAATTCTTGAATGTTCTCTTCATGATTTCTTACCATCTTCACTGTATAGTCAACATTGTCAGGATTGTATATTTTGTCATTATCCAAGGTTCTGTCTTCCAAGTGATCTAGTCTGCTAGTAATGCTTTCTATTGGTTTTCTTATTTGGTTTATTCTTTCAAGAATTTGTTTTCACAATCTCTAGCTCGCTCTTAAAGTAATCTTTTGCTACCTGTATTTGCTCCCTTATCTCTTTGTTGGAGTGATCAATGGTTACCTTTATTTGCTTTGTTGGAGTGATCAATTTTTGCCTGTATTTGCTCACTTAAGTCATTCTTTAATTCACAGATCATTTTAATCATGTACATTCTGAATTCTTTCTCTGACATTTCATCAACTATGCTGTCAATGGATTCTATTATTGTAGTATCTTTATTTGGGGTACTTTCTTCCCTTGTTTTTTCATGATTTCATCTTCCTTTCTTGCAATGTCAATTTGAGGTATTGTGGTTTCTATCCTATAATCTTGTAGCGACACTACAGATTACCTGCATCTCACTTTGGAGTTCACTTCCAGTCCCCAGCAGGCATCCCCAGATGGACACTATTGCCGCTAAAAATGGTGGAGGTTAGTGGAGGTAACTCTAGATGGCAGTGGGAGTTGCCTTGGATGGGCTCCTGTTGTAGTCCCTGAAGTTGGTCCTGGCCCTTGGCAGGGGTCCCCAGAGGCAGTTCTCCTCCTTGGCCTGGGTTCCCCTGTGACTGGCAGCAGGCAGTATAGGGTCTGCTCTTGGCTGGGCTCCTGTGGTGGTCCCTGAAGTTGGTCCTGGGCCTTGGCCTGTGCTCTCACCAATCAGCAGGAACTCTGATATCTAATGTTTAACAGTAAGGTCCTGCTTGTGACATTTTGAAGTGTGTATAGTATGTTTGTAACGTCTAATTGTTTATCTTTTGGTTCTATTTAAATGTTCAGCATGTGTGTATAGCTTCTCTTTTAAAATGAAAATTGATAATTCTGGAAGTAGTCATGAGACACCAGAATAAAGTAGAACCCATTTACTCACTCTGAAATATAAGCCTTGAATATTTAGGGCTGAGATACCCAATCTCTCTTTAGTAATGGAGGCTTCCCAGTGTTTCCTGGAACATGGTGTTGTCTAGCAATTAACTAATGTCCAATAATTATCTGTAAATTAGTAGATTCATCACGTGCAGTTTCTGCCTCCAAACTAATGGTTTGTTTAGCAAATGGACTTTGTCTCCATTAGAAGTTCTTTTGTCTCTAAATGGCATTTGTTGAGTTTGGCGAGGGTTCCATTATGGGTGTTTGCAGGCTGGTACTGCTTCATACATATTTCAAAGGTGGTCTCTAAAGCAGGGGTAGTGGAAGGGCAGCTGTAAGAGAAGACCCTGATTCTGATCATTCAGAGTTTCCATGCTACAGCTGTGTCTTTCTAGGCTTCCCTTTGTTCTTGCCACTGCCACTATCCATTCATTCATTCAGCAAGCATCTATTGAGCAATGTTCCAGGTGCTGGTGATGACAAAACCAATGAAAATCCTGCCTCATAGACCTTACATTCTAAGGGAATTAGGGATTAAAAAAATTATAAACTCAGTTTAAGTTATATTTAGTAAGTGTGTGAGGAAACTACAGGGGAAGGGTGTGATTTTAAATTTGTGCTCACCCTGCGGTGACCTCTGCATGAAGAACTAAAGTAACTGAACAAACCTGAAGAGATGTGAGAATGTTTCAAACAAAGCCAAGGGCAAGGGGAAAATCCTTCAGAGAGCGTGTGCCTGGGATGGGTGAAGGATATTTGGAGCAACTTGACAACTTCTATTTTAATAGAATCACTCTGGCTCACTGGTTTCAACTGGGAGTTACACAATCATAGAACACTTATCAACATCTGTGGATGTTTTCACAGATTTTGATGGGGACAAAGAGATATCCTATTAGCATCTAGTGAGCAAGCATCATACAATTCACAGTTCTCTACACACAAACTTCTGGTTCAAAATGTCACTAGTGCTCAGGCAGTGGACATTAAAAGAAAATTATTAATATAAACCAGATATGAGGGTATGGCTGGGACCAGCTAGTAGAGGTGATAAGAAGTTAGTTTGTAGATGATTCTGAACATAGCTTCCAACAATACAATGACTTGTTATGGGGTCAAGGGAGCCCCTGGTAAAAGGAAGGCTTAGATTGTACTCTGCCTTTCAATCCTTGTCATCTCTGATCCCAGTTTTCTTCACTTACATATTCCCAACATTCTTAGCCTCCCACTAACGGCACCATGCTCTGCCCTGCCACATCTTGTTTCACATCAAAGCTTCTAACTTATCCTCAGGGCCACACTGCGGTTTACATGTTTCCTATTCCACAAGCATGGTGCTAGACCATACCTACTCAGGCCACACCAATATTGTTACGATACCATTTTTTATTATAACATACTATTGATCCAACATCCACTGCTTCTCATCTCAAACCCCCAATGCAGCAGTGAAAACCCATCAGCTTAATTTCTAAAGCATCCCTTCTGTGCCTTTCCCAAACATGCTGCCTTTACCTCCTACATGGCACTCATTTCATTCCCTCCTCTGAAACTTCCTCTCCCTCCTTACCTTCAAGTTAAAACCTCACTATGACAAAACCTCAGTCAACATTCATCTAAGGCGGCTTCCATGATGAAGCCTGTAATTCTGTTCCCATCTCTACTAGAAATTTAGCTAGGTAACTGCTTGATTGGTAGTTTAAAAATTGTTCCACAATTGAATGTTTCAAAATAGAAGATTTTGAATGTTCCAGCACAAAGAACTGATATGTATCTGAGGTAGATATGCCAATTATACGATCTGATCTTTATACATTTTATAGATGTGTTGAAATATCACACTGTACCACATAAACATGTACAATTACCATGTATCAGTTAAAAGTAAAAATAGTTTTAATTGTTTTCCTCTGCATACACCAGAATGATACTGTAAGTTGCACAAGGAGAAAAAAATCTTGTGTTCCCATTGCAGCTCTTCCAAGTTCTATATAGTGTTCTCCATATAGGAAAATTAAACTAAATACTTGGTTTACTGACTGATAAAAGAAACACTAGCTTATATTTATCATAAGTTTTCTGGTTTGTTTTGATTTTTGGTGTTTTTTGTTTGTGCTGGGGACTGAACTCAGGGACATTACTACATTTCCAGTCCTTTATATTTTTCCTTTTGAGATGGGATATTGCTAAATTGCTTAAAGACTCACTAGGTTGCTGAAGCTGGCCTCAAACTTGCAATCCTCCTGCCTCAGCCTATCAAGTCAGAAGGATTACTTCTGGCTGTGTGCCACCCCACCTAGTTTAAGTTTATATACTACAAAATTTTAAAAAGACATGAATGTTCTTAAAGAACTTATAACAATGTGCCTGCATAAGGCTGTATTCATTCAAAAGTGAACTTCCTACCAAAACAAAAAAATGAAAATGAATTAGAAATATATCAATAGAATGTTTAGGGAAGGAGATGAAGAATGTTGATAGAAGGGTCCATCTCATAATAAATGTATAGACATTATATTAGTTCTGGGTCTCAGTATTATCTGGCCTGTTTATGGTTAACAAGAAGTGCAGATACAAATCACCAAAAGAAAGATTCCAGTCAGTCTGCTCTAGTCTCTCTCCGCTGGTGTCCTTGATGGCTTCTATAGGCACAATGACAGTAGGCATTGGGATTTAGCAGCTGTATGTTCTTGAGTAATACAGACTGCCTTCTCAATAGGCAACAGCCAGTCCAGACGTGTAGATGGATCCTGTAGATCCTGGCCTCATGGTGCCAGAGCTCTCCAGCTACTCTGCCCTCCACCTACATCAGTCCCTCATTCCCATGGCCATACCTCAACAGTGGAATGACCAACAAGCATCACCTTACTGCCATGTTTGTCTTTTAATTAGTCTCCCTGCTTCCCCCTGCTCCTCTATTTTCAACACAGCAGCCAAAAGAATAAATGGCAGATCACGTCCCTTCTGCAAAACATTCCAATGACTGAGAACAGGCAAAAGTTCTTCCATCACCTACAAACGCTAGCAGGAACTGGACCCCTGTTATTCCTTTCCTCTCATCTAGCACTCAGTTCCAACGACCCTGCCCTCCTTGGTGTTCCCCAACATGCCAGCATGGCCAGCCTCAGGGGCTCTGTAATTACTGTTCTTTCTGCTTGAAATGTTTTTTCCCTAAATAACTGGCTTACTTCAGTCTATTCTGCTCACTAATAAATACTCCTTTTCCTCTATGCCTGTTTTATTTTTCTCTGTAGCACGAACCAGCATCTGACATGCAATATAAATGCATGCCATGTTTATTATTTACTTCTTTTTCCTTCCACTAAGCTCCAGGATAGAATTTTTGTTTCCTTCATTCCTATACTCAGCATCCAGAAAGGTATCTGAAAGGAGCTCAGTAAACAATTGAGCAAATATTGCCTCCAGTTCCAAGCCCTCTGTCCATGCTATGCTTTTGCACACACGTGTGCATGTACACATACACAGGCATACATCCATGCACATGCATGCACGTATTTAAATTGAGATTACTGCTGCACAGATGGGAAATAAGAACCTTAAACTTCCCTTATCACTGCAGCTCTTGCTTTCATGCCATTTGGCCCTTAATTCAAAGGCTATGAAAATTGAACCTGCAAAAAGAACAAAATGACCAAGTCCAACTCTGTTGACTCATTTCCTTAGGCAGTCTCTACTCCCGAAATCTGCTTTTTCAGTGTTCACATCTCCTCTCACATCTCTCCACAACTTTGCAAAGCCTAAAATTTCAATCCTTTGCTACCTGAGATCCAAATAGCATCCCCATCTAGTTGATAAAAAGAAATAACTGGCTTTATCTATGATAGGATATGGAATTGACTTTTATGCATTAGTCATTCAACCTTGAATTGAATTTTGACAGGCTCTGTAGTGTATTAAATTGCTCCCGCAAGGATGAGAAGTGTATATTTCTTATTAAATGTGTAACAGAACTCAATAATACCCATCATTTTCCACTGCAGAGATGAACTTGAATTGAAGCAGAATTAATTCAGCTAACTTAAGCAGAAGTCTAATACCAAGTTTATTTCCTTTAAGGTATAAGACAAATAAATCAAATTCCTATGCAAAGTTCTGTAGTAGTTCAAACAATAATCTGATTCCAAATGATAGCTAGAAATGTCAAAATCAAGAATTTTAACATTTTGCAGCCTACAGAAATGCTTAGATGAATGCAACATATTAAAAAGAAATGAACTATATTTTTAGAAGGATATGTTATTGTAGAAATTAATTAGTCTGTCCTTAAGACAGCTCATTGCAAACTGGACAACTGAGGTCTGCATGGAATAGCATCTGATTTTTTTTTTTTTGAGAACCAACCAAGTGCCAGGTGTGGGCCTAGGCAGTTTATTACCTGAGATGAATCCTTGTTTTTTAAAAGATAGAGTTGGTTCCATTTTAAAAATGAATACACAAATATATTTAACTATTTCAGCTAAGAAAGGACAGAACCAACATTTGAATTCACGGCTATCTGAGACCAAAACTACATTATCAAGTTATCTCAATAGTGCCCCACTAAGTAGAAGATCTGAGAGAGGGGAGGCATCCACTCATAGTGATAGAAGGTGAACAACTAGAGAACCAAGTGAAAAAGCCTGGAATCAGAAATCAGAGTTGCCAAATGACTTTGGACAGCTTCTTAGTTTCCCACTATAAAACTGAGAAAGTATTTGTTATATAATATCAGGTATTATGAAATAATAGCAAAAGAGTATCTGGCATGGATCTGCTTGGGATAGGCTTCCTGCTTTGGTAAGAGCTTGGATCATGTTACCCTGTGCTCCTACCAATTCCAAGACAATATTCTCCTAAGAAGGAATGATTAATGCTGAGGTGAATCCTTTCCTAAAATAACCAGTGACCCTCACTCTGTATGTTTATATATACATATATACACTTCTGCACAGTCAATTTTCTTTAAATAGTAGACATGTCTACTTGGTGCAGAAAGGATGACAGTAATGATTTCAGTTCGGTGCTGAAAAACCACAATGGTTTTATATAAGTCCCTTGCTGCTCCAAATATTTTACTTAAGTCTATAACCCTATATCCTGAATCCATAAATACTGAATACCTCCTCAATCTTCTATCAGTTTCTCCTTAAGGCAATCATTACAATCCTTTAATGCACACCCATTACATCCTTTTAATATGCATTTCCTTTTATGGGTCCCACTTTTCTCCTTTTATTTGTCTAATCATGCCTTGCCTTTACCCTAGGACTCTGCATTTATGACTCTTACAACGCCATTACCAGAACAGTTACTCTACTCCTTAGCACATCTCATTTTAGAGCATCTCCCATGTGTAGATTTCAGTATAATTTCATCTACTTGTTACTAATGGCAACACAAAACTATGCACCAACTACAGAGTTATGATTCGTCTTTCCTTCACACTCGAGTCTTACTCATCCTGGTGACTTACAGTTGTACAAAACTGTTGTGTGCAACATTTTGAGGTAGTTCACGTTTGCCTTTACCAAAAGGCCCTGCTATCCTTTAAATGTCTCTACTCCCTCAAAGAGCCAGCAGCCTTTGTGATGGCCCAGCTGTCCAGCACCACTCACCACTCTTACCCAGGCCAGCGATCTGCAGAGTCCACCTCAGTGCTTGGTCTTTCTGTCCTCTCCTCCTAATCTACACAAAGCAGTCTACTGTATCACGGTCTGTCTGTGCCTTGGTCTCTAGTAATATGTCTACTTAAAGTCATTAAGACTGTTTACTCAAGCAAAACATTGTACAAGAAACAATCACCTGAAGAGTATATGAAATCTAAGAAAGAAAAACAGCAGGATGAAATAAGGGACATGGGGAGATAAAGAAAAAAAAGTTTGAAAATACTTAATGAGATAGTGGGCCAACCAAGAAGCCATCCCATTAGCCTTCAAACCCTATCTTCAGATGGCTGAGCACCCCACCAACTCACAGGGCTGCCTCTATCAACTTTCACTAGTGATCCATGTCATACCATTTGAAGACATTTTACTACCCATAGGTCCCTCCTACATGTCTAGAATTCCATCTGTGTCCCTAATCCAACAGATCATTCCTGCAGAAGCCTGTGTGGTAAATACCTAGTGGTGAGTAAACACTAGGTATTTAAATTCATCTGAACTTTAAGCTGGACTCTTCACTTAGTTTTGATAAGAATGGTCAAAATACTGAGCTGATAGGTTCTAATTGTCCTGCCAGGCCTGAGAGTAGCTGGTTCCTGTACTCTCATTTCTGGGATTTCACAATTATTTGGGTCTCTTACCTTTTTCTACCTGCTATGCCTCGCCCCTCTAGATCTGTTCCTCTCATTCTATATCCTGCTAATTTCCAGACAGAATAGTCGTACCTTTAGGACTCCACTACTATCATTCCACTACTATCTAGTCAAAGATGGTGACATCTGAATATTTACAGCATCTTCTTCCACTCCATCCATTTCAACTTCCTGGGACTTCCCCATGAGGTTCTACTAGGATTACCTTATTAGGCAGATTTGATGTCAGTCCTCTTCTTTTAAAGTCAAACTGAAATCTCAAGATCATTTAGTGGCCCAGGCACTTTTCCACAATGATGTGAGTTCTTATGTATAGTTCATATCTAATTTAGCCAGTCTTAGTGTTACAGTGTGGATCTGGAAAGTCCCCCAAAGTCATGTGTGGAATACTTGGTCCCCAGCTAGTGGCACCATTGGAAGATGGTAGCAAAGCTAGGATGCAGGGCCTTCGAGGAAGATGATCACTGAGGGTGTGCCCTTAAAGAGATACATTAAGACTTTGACCTTTTATTCTCTGATCTATGTTTTCTGGCTGCCATGAGGTGAGGAGCTTTGCTCCCTGCCATGATGTTCTGCCCCACCACAGGCCCAAAGTAATCAAGTCAATCAACCATCGACTGAAACTTCTAGTATTATGGGCCCAAATAAATCTTTCCTTTTACATTGTTTATCTCATGTTATTCTGTCACAGCAATGGAAAGTTAACAGTTAATGATAGAAGATTAAGATGTGATAAAGAAATTCTATGACTTTGTTATTTTTTCAAAGCACTTTTAAAGTTTCACTTAAAAAGTTATCAAGAGCACAAGGCTAGGTGAACAGTTAAATCACCCAGCCACCCACAGCAAAAACAAATCATGCATACCTTGCATGACAGATCTTTATACTCTTCAAGTTGCTTTCATATAAAATTCTAGTAAAATTTCTATCACTGCTCGCTAATCTATAATCTATCCATAGCCTGACCTTGAGGGAAAATATGGACTTAGACCCTTCCTGACATATTCCATTCCCTAAACTGAGCCCCATAATGATATCTGCTCTTCCAGATTTGCTGCCTCACAAGAAGTGGAGGTGATCACAAGCTATTCATCTTTATTTCTAAAGCACTTTGGGAGATTAGAAGAGATGAGAATTGATTAATGTTCTCTATGAAAAGTTCAATAACTGTTTAATCACAGCTTGGAAATAATGCAATGCTTCTGATCTTTTACAAATTAATTTAACGTTGCATTAAAAATAAAATAGGCTGTAAATTGTGCTGTGCAAGGATAATCAATGGCTCATTATCTTTGCTTCTAGCAAAATGCACTGATTCTTTTAAAGCCATTAATGAGCAATATTGGGCAGTACACAGCTGAAAATGTGTTCAAGTATTATTGATCCTACTTCCATAAAACTAATCTCATCAGGGCAAAATTTATGAGAAGTAATAATGCAAACTGTTCCACAGTCCATATTAAAGAAATAAAGAAGAAATTCATGTGCATAAGGCAAGATTATACAATCACTGGGGAGAAACAATTTCTGAGCCTTTATTCTATTGTGTTGCCAACACATCATGGCACTTAATCACTATTAAATATAAATCTAATAAAAAAGATTATCAATAGTGACCAATGAAATGTTAACAGTCTTTGCACATAACCAAAGCACTGTAATTCTGTAATTTGGATTGATGTTACCATGTTCCTGAGACATTACCAGGACCCTATACACAAATCATCTATAAGATTAGTTCTGTATTATTTCATATTGAATTACATAATGTTCACCAATATTTTGCTACTGAAACAGAAAATTTGATTGTTTTCACTGTCCAACTTTGTAAGATGTGTCATCCACATGTCCAGCTACCTGTTGCATAGCTCCCCCTTGGAATAAGCCCCTCAAATCTAACATGTCCAGAAACCTTGGGCTAGCTCCCAGGCAGTTGGGGTAACTGAATTTTGGGATCCAATTCATCCTGGATGCCAGAAGCTGAGGAAAAGGAAGAACTGTCTTCATGACTTCAGAGAAGGATGGTGGGAGAATAAATAATTCACAAATAAAAGGGATGGAAATGGAAATCTACACTCACAAATATCAGGTGTGATTTTTATGTTTTATTTTAATTCCAACAAAAGTAAAGTTAAATTGTTTGCAGGTAATACCAACGACTTCCTTACAGAGAAACTATCATCACTAAAATGTGTCACAACAGAGAGGTCACATTTGACAAAGTTGACAAACCAGTGCCCCCTGCCCTGTTCTGGAGCTCCCTCAGGTTCATTGAGCTAAGGGTGAAGATTTCACATCTTCCCTTTACTATCCATCCTTATCCCAAACAGAACATTTGTAGTATATATGAAGGAATTTCCAAAGATCTGTATGCCTTTTTATAAACTTTTTCTATAAATTTCAAACTAATCATGTTGTACTGGGGGTGGGCGGCTGGGATTTAGTATTGCTGTTAACACCAGCAGCCACCAATGTAAAAGATTATGGAGAAAAAGTAGAACTTGATTTCTCCTTTCAGCATTTCAAGGCTCCCAACTTGCAGGCAAATGACATCCCAATTTAATAATAGTAAGACGTGAAGTATTTCCATATAATTTCATCACACAACATTCAATTCTAATATTTTGCCTATTTATGAGAACATATAATTTTATAATATAAACAAATTAAAAATTCACTGCCCAGCATTTCCTCAAAAACTGTCAAACTTTTTGTTAAATTGCCAGTGTTTTAGAGGCAAGTGTTGTAAACAGTTACTTTTAGCAAATATAAATCTGAAAATACCTATCTATCTCAGAACAGGACACAAAGGCAAATTCATAGGGTGAACGAAGCCAAAAGCAGAATATGAATCTAGGTAAAGCAGTGAGTCCCAAGTAGAGGATGCCACACAGTTTACAGGGATGGAGCCACCGTCTAAGGGCTGGTCCAGGATAAGACAGCAATGGTAGGTGGGTCTCCAATGGCATCAAGAGCACACCCAGTCTCAGACAAAAATGGCTTCTCTTTGCCACTTATTCCTCTTAAGGTTTGTATGTTAGAGACTCGAGGGTAAGTCTTGTTGGGGAGTTTGAAGTGGGAGTTTGAGGTCACATGTTTGCAGAAAGTGACTGGCTTCATCCCAAGTTCCTTCACTATATGTTAGCAAAGGCCAGTTTAACTCAAGGTTAAGTCCAGAGCAAGAGTTTAAAGTAGGAAACAACTTCGAAGTATACACATCTACAACACTGGTGCTTGATCATTGGTATAAATAAAAATTACCTACAAATTTTGTTTTCAAAACAACAACTCATGGGCTGGGGCTGTAGCTCAGTGGTAGGGCGCCTGCCTAGCATGTGTGAGGCACTGGGTTTGAGCCTCAGCACCACATATAAATAATAAATGAATAAAAATCCATCAATAACTAAAAATATATTTTAAAAAAACAATGACTCATGATATTCAATATTTTTTCATGTGTAAGTATACATGATCGCCATTAGTCATTAGGGAAATGCAAATCAAAATTACAATGAGATGCCACATCATACCCACTGGAGTTGCTAAAAATCAACAAAGGCAATGACAATCATTGGCAAACATATGGGGAAATCTGATTATAAGTGGTGGTGCCATTTGTTGGAAAACTGTAGCAATTTCTCAAAATGTTGAATGTATCATTACCAGATAATGGCAATTTTATTCCTAAATATATGTATACTTTGTTAGGGCTGTCAGTAAAATACCAGACTGAATGATTTAAACAACAAATTTGTATTCTCACAGATCTAGGGGCTGAAAGTCCAAGATCAAGGTGCCAATAGGTTCTCTGAGGATTCTGTCCTTGTTTGACAGATGCTGCTCTCATCACTGCTCCACAGGTGATCTCTCCTGTGCTCAAGTCCCTGGTATCTCAGTATGTCCACAATGTCCTCATTTTATACAAATACCAGTCAGATTGGCTTAGAGCCCATCCTAACGGTCTCATTTTAACTTAATCGCATCTTTAAAGGCCTTAACTCCAAATATAGTCAAATTCTGAGGTACCAAGTATTAGGGCTTCAACATATTAATGGGTGGCATAATTCAACCCATAATATCCAAGGTAATTGAAAACCTATGTTCACATAAAATGTACACATGCATGTTCACAGCAGCATTATTCATAATAACCAACAAGTGAAAGCAACTCAAATGTCTGTCAGCTAATGATGGCTAAATAAAATATGCTACATTCATATAATGGGTTATTATTGTGTCATAAACAAGAAATACTGGTTTATATTAATGTAAGAGTGAACCTTGAAATTATGCAAAGTAAAATAAACCAGTGACATAAAAGCACTGTGACATAAAAGCCACATACTGTATTATTCCACTTCTTAGAAATATCAATAGGCAATTCGTTAGAAACAAGTATGTTAGTGCTTTCCAACAGGTAGGGGAGGGAGTGTGGGAAATGACCACTACAAGGTTCTGGATTTCTCTTGGGAGCTATTAAAATGTTCTGAAACTACTTATTAGTGACAGTTGAACAACTTTATGATTATGCTGAAAACTATCAAAGTTGTTTACTTTAGAATGGCGAATTATAAATTGTACTTTAATAAGCTATTAAAAAATCAAATGTTTCAGGCCCTAATTCCAGAGATTCTGATTCAAAATCTAGAAGACCCCAAAATCTGCATTTTTAGCAAGTGTTCTCCACCCTCAAATTTTGTTACACTTTGAGAAATATGCTAAAAGTTTGGTGATGTGGACATCAAAAGGCCACTTTGAGAGTCCAGGAAGCATTAGACTTTATGCCACCACCAAGGGATAATAGTCATCTTTGGGATGGGAAAGGAGCTCATCCCAAGTCAGGAGACAGTTGAGGTACAAGCTTGCCCTTGAGCAGCTGGGAAGGGAGAAGCTGCAGGCTCATGGCATGGGCATGGGCAGTCTTTTGGAGCCTGGATTTCCTGAAAAGATGAACTATAGTTCAGAGATGATCAATTCAAGTGCTCGTTCACTGAGAACTTATGTACAAAACCAAAGGCACTTGATCTAAATAGTAGAATGTTTCTCATTGGGGAAAAATATGTACTCCTAATTTCCCAGCTTCAACACAGATTAAAGAAAATTTAGCAGTGTCAAGGAATAATAAAGTGTTATGTTAGAATAGAAAGATGACCCTGGATTTTATTAGCTATTATTAGCTATTGTTGGATTTGCTTAACCATTATTGAGACAATTTGCAGGTACACAATGCCAACTTTAGTCCATGGGAGGTCAGCTGCCATATCATGGTCAACCTGTAGAAGTTCATGTGCCACATAATGGTCAACCTGGAGAAGTTCATGTGCCCAGGAACTGGGGCATCTTGCTAATAGCTATCTTGCAAGCAGGTCCTCTTAACCCAGACCAGCCTTCAGCTGACTGCAGCCCCAGCCCACAGCCTGAGAGGTGTGGGCCCAGAACTACCCAGCTAAGTGGTTCTTGGATTCCTGACTCTCAGAAACAGATAAATATTTGTCTTCATCTACTAGGTTTTGGGATAATTAACTATTGCGGTAATTTTTTAAAGACTGTTAGTTCTACAGCAGCTTTAGGTTCATAGTAAAATTTAAAGTATATAAATATCCCATAAACCTGCTGCCCCCCAATACGCGTAGTCTCTCCATTATCAACAGCCCCCACCAGAATTATACACTTGTTATGATTGATGAACCTATATTAAGTCATTACCACCACAGTGGGATACATTTTACAAAGGAATAGATAATGCAGAAAACTAATGCTATTCTTATACTATATTGTTTGAATTAATTGTTGGCACATAATACCTATTGTCTGCCAAATAAACAAAATATGTAAAACAAGTAACTTAAAGTGCTAATGAAAAAGTCAAACCACCCCTTGTAGAGAGAGGAAACACCTC
>CM053401.1:65739945-65772317 GCA_028644305.1 Xerus rutilus
ACTATCTGACAAAAGCAGTTCCTATACCATTTTCAAGAACAGGGATGTTCTCAGTAATAATTCCATGAGCAAAGAGATGGCAGCTAATGTTTAATCAATTTCAGGGATTTAAAATATTGTCTATGATGAAAACATTCCCAATTTTCTTTAGAAGCAGAAGGTGTGGTCCTAAAAAATCTTTGGAGTTTATCTGGTTCAGTCCACTAATCGCAGATAAATAACCAAAGCCTAGTAGGTTAATTTATCCAGATTTCTCAGTGGCTTTGTTTTAGATTTGTATTTGTTTATACTTTAAGTTGTTCCAGAAAAAATTTAGGGCAGTCAACAAGGAGAAATATGTAACTAAATCAGGTTGAAGAGGGATGGGCAGGTGTGTGTGGTCAGTGCACCAGTGTAGACTGGTTCGGTGTGGGTAATGACATTACTTCCATGCTTTCTAACAGCTGACCTTATGAACTGTTTTTGTGGTTTCACGTCCATAAGAACATATTAGTTGATCAGAAAGTTATTAAACCTATGCTAAGACCACAAAATAATTCTTCCCCTGTTCTCAGAGCATGAGTTTCACACAGCACATTGCAGGGTGTCAGGGAGATGGTTCTTTCTAATAATATCCCCATAACACAACGATGGCATCACATTTGAGATGTGCAGCTCAACAAACTGACTCTTGGGAGAGCTATGTTGTTTCAGGCACACAGCCCAATACAGGAAGAGAATCTGGAGATGAGAATAGGTAAACATTATACCTGAGGCAGAGTCAATAAACATTTTTCTCAAGTATCACACTGATAGATTTTTGAGGGCTGTGATTGGTCTTTACTCAACCTGGTCCCTCTTCACTGTTTTATTGCAACGTGGTCGTCTACTCATCCACCCAGTGATCATCAAGATCTAAGACTGATTTGAAGTTTCCCACTATCTTCTTACCCAATCAACAAGTTTATTGATGGGCTTCTTAAATATCTCAGAACCAGCAATTCCTTCGGTCTTGAATGTATACTAAGCTGTGATTATTTCAGTTAACATGGAATTCCCTGAAGCAAAATTTTTGGCTTCTCTAGTCATCGTCCACTAGAGTTGTGATCTTTCCAAACAACTGATGACATCTTAACATTTCAGTATTTCTCTGGTGCTCTCAGAATAAAATCCCAAGTCCTTATCCTGTTAGACCAGGTCTTATTTTGCTGTTGCAGCCTATTTCAGGCCCCTCGCCTCCTTGCTCTCCTTATTCCAGGTACAGAGGTCCTTGGGCAATTCCAGCAGGTCTTTTACCATTACCATTATCAGAACTTTTGCATCTCTAGTTACCTTCCTAAAAATTTATTTGCATTTTTATATTGTAATTAGCTGTTTATTTGTATAATTATGTTGTAAAGTCTCTCTTCCCTGTAAACTGTTTACATTTCAAAAGGTATCTTTCTAGCTCACTGTTGTAGCTTAGTACCAGGCATAGTTCATATGACATGGTAAGTATGGAAATATACAAATGAATAAATAATGATATGATGAAATGGATAAGTTAAAGAATAGACTTTATATGATGTACGGGGCCAGGTGTTCATACTCCACTGTTCTAGTGTTTCTGCTCGTCTTCTAAGAGAAAAAAGCACAAAAGCACAGGTATTTTTGTTCTTGACCATCTTTGCAAAGATGTTACCATAGCAAATAGCCTTGGAAGAAGAGGTAGTCTCTTTAGAGCAGAAGGCATAGCCATTTCCTTTCCAGGATAATATATATAATGTCTTCCTATAGAACCAAGGCTAAGAAAGCTATAAACAGCCCTGTTATATAATTTAAGATTTCCCAAATTTTAGGGCTTCTTAACTGTGATGAAAAACTGCACAGCAACTATTTGGACTACTCTTCATTGCCCTTATGGGATTTAGTGGGTAAGGGAACAAATGAGAATATTAATCTCATGATGCTTGCTATGCCACTAGTAACAAAATTTTTTGTCTTTTGATGCAGGAGTATGATGTCTCCTCTGCAATCATCTATGAAACTAATAGGCTAATTTTGTAGCTTACAAATAGGATAAAATCTCAGACTCTCCAGTTTTTTCATCACATACCCTAATATTGTCAGAGCTGACAGGAGGGAGTATGAAGGCTGAGATCCTCCCGCAAAAAGTGGGAGTCCATAAAAGACAGTATTTCAATAAGGTGTGCTTTAGAGAACTTCAAAAGATAATTTTGGGCTAACTCAAAATGAGATGGAAAATCTTGGCACCAAAGTTGTAAGTCATAAATTAGTTGTTAACAAATGTGATCCTTGGAGCACTTTCAAGAAATAAGTATTTAAAATGAAGGTCCCTATGGGCAATTCCAACTCAAATCAGAGCTATACTCAATTTATTCTTCTAGTTAAACCAAGTTAGCACTGATCCATTGATATTCTTCCCAGATCTAGAAACCAAGAGCATGCATCTTCCCTGAGACCAAAAAGAAAAATGTGTCTATTAACAGGCACTATATTAAGATCAGATGGTGATAAATATAAGACATTTTCAACACCAGGATCAGAATCCTTGAACTCCTTAAAAAAAGTTCCATCTGCATGTGCCCTCAGCTTACTCTCATTCCATCCTCAGTATTTGCAATAATTATGCCTTTTCCTTCAAGTTTATATTTTACCTTTACGTAAACATTTTATAGACAATGATGAAAAGAAACAAAGCACATATCCAGAACCAAGACAAACAATATATTAAAAGCTCTCCATTTTGGACAGGGCAAATACATAAGGTGGATGAGAAAGAATTTAACAGTTTACTTTAGAAGAAAACAAATTTGATAAAGCAGCCTCTGTTTAAGTCTATAAATGGAAAATTAAATGACATTCCCAGCAAATAAAAGAGCTCAATAGTCTTTATTGCCAGAGTATAGTGCAGTTTATGCTTCCCTTTATTTCAAAAATAAGCTCTAAACCTTGCAGTGTCCTGGTATGACAAATATTGCTTATTTGATGCCAAGAATGAAAGATTTAATTACTGATGGAAACTCACCTGTGAGCACAACCCAGCAAGAGCTGCTAGTAGGGCTCATTTAGAGACTTCTAATGGTTTTGATTCAAAGAACTCCCTAAAGACTGAACTGATTACATCAGGATTTCTGGCTGCAATGGTCAAAGTAATACCCACAGGATATGACAGGAATTATGATGGATATCAAAAGCTCTGCAAGTCAAAGAGTAAAATCACTTTTCTACCTGAGAGTTCTGTTCCATACAAAACCCAGAATATATCAACAGTGAAAAGTTAATCTCTTTACAGTGGAAGTAAAGATACAAAATAACTCTGCCAGGAAAAGACTCTTCTGTGTGAACATTTCCTCATCAATCTAGTTAGAAATTTGCATATGATATCAAATAACCCAGTAGATTATTAAGTTATTCATCCACAAAATTAACAAGGGTAATAGCTTGTGTGTGTATCACATGTATGTTTGTATATATATGTACATGTACATAGAAATCTATTGTGGGAAACATTCTCCTTTCAAATCAATGTCTTCCATATACTAAGACCTATCTTTGAAAGTGACTTAATCTTTGGTGGAATTATAAAAAGATTCAAATTATCTTTCTAAAAAATGGTTGTGGGAAATTGTTATTTTTGAAGCTGTATTTATAGTGCAAAACCTACAATATATAAATATATATAATTTAAATTAAATCATACACAATTTATATATTTAAAATGAAAAATAAAAAGTCTAAGGAATTTATGGAGATATTCTACCCTAAAGCATATAAGGCATAAATTTACTCGTTTTTGTTTGCTTTTTTAAATTGATTCATAATTGTACAAATTAATGGGGTATGGTGTGATATTCTATTACCTGACTACAATGTTTAATAACGATCAGTATAATTGGCATAACCATCACTTCAAACATCATTTATGTTGGGAACCTTCAAAAATCCCACTGTTTTGGAATTCCCAGTTATCAACCCTAGTTTCTCTACTGTATTATATTACAGTAGAAGCTATTCCTCCCACCCATCATCCTCCATGTTCTCCACCCTTCCCAGACTCTGGTAATCACTATTCTACCCTCCACTTGCATGAGATCAACTCTTTGCTTCCACATATAAGAATGTGCAATATTTTTCTTTCTGTGCCTGATTTGTTTCATTTAATAAAGTGTCCTCCAGGTTCACTCATGTTGTAGATAAGTTTTTGCTGTTGTTTTAAATGGAGGGCAAATATTCCATTGTATATATAAAATAAAGTTTCTCTATTCATCCATGTATATTCAGGTTTATTCCATGTCTTAGCTATTGTGAATAGTGCTGCAATAAAACATGGAAGCGCATGTATCTGACACATGTATTTTCTTTCCTTTGGATATATCCCCAGTACTGGAATTGCAGTATCATATGGTAATACCTTCCCACTTCTAAAGTGCAGACTGCACTTAGTGATTTTCTTTCAAAGATTATAGTGTGGAAAGTGGGAAAGTTTCAGTGGAGAAACTTGACAATTGCTACCTCAGCCAAATGATCAAGGTTGTGTCACCAATTATGAATCAAGACCTCCTGATATGAGATACTGAGAATGGCACTTTTTTTTTTTTTTTTTGAGATTCATCTCCCCCAAACCCTGGTCTAGTCATGAAGAAAACAAATCCCAATTGAAGGACCTGTACAAAACACCTGACCAGAATGCCTCAAAATTGTCAGTCATCAAAATCATGGAAAGTCGGAGAAACTGTCACAGCCAAGAGGAGCCTAATGAGATGTGATGAATAAATGATCCAAGATAGGATCCAGGAACAGGAAAGAATATTAAGTAAAAACTAAGGAAACTTGAAAATATGGACTTAGTTAATAAGAATGGATCAGTATAGTTTAATTGTGACAAATGTACAATACTATAAGATGTTAATAGGGGAATCTGGAAATAGGCATATAGGAATTCTGATTATCTTTTCAATTTTCCTATAAACCCAAATATGTTCTAAAATATGGAGTTTATTCAGTCATTTAAAAAAATTCAAATATTTTCTGGAAGTTACAAATACCTGAAGCTAGAATCAATGGCAAGGCAGTAGTGATTATCTGATTATATCTAAGTAGGCTAATTATAATGTGGTTGTTTCAACAGAACTAGATAGTATCTAAAAACAATTATATATAATAAACCAAAGAATAAGAATGTACACAAAGTTAGAGGCTTCTGCGCTGCATCTGACTAGCATCTTCCAAATGCCAAATTTTCTAGCAAATGCTTTACGCATGGAAACTGCTTTTTCACTGATCCTGGAAAATACAAGTGCTGACCTTAGATGACAGTAAAAATAAAGTATGCAAGACTAACAAGATATAAACTCAGGATAAAAAGTTGCCTTCTCTTTGAAACTTTCTCTGCATGAAGCCTGAAAATCCTTTTCCAGAGTATATCTCAAATTAGACTTCATTGCAAATTCTGGCTCATGATAAATCTAAATTTCTACTCAAACCAAATGAGTATAGAGGTTGTTTCACTTCCATAGCTTGACAATGACCTTTAATGAAGACATGGATTGAGGTGAGAGAAGGGTGGAGAAAACTATTATTCATGCTATTATTGAGCACTTTGTCTATATTTGAGCTAAGTAGTCTTACATGATCCTTTTGGAACAAAAATGCCAATTATATCATTTTGGTACAAAAATATGTTCCAATTCTCAAACACTTTAAACAACTGACTTTGGACCCTGTATACAAAGGTCTGACAAAGACCTTGTATAAAATGTCATTTGCTAACATATTCATAAGACTTAAATGTCACTGTGGTGTTCTACTAATGCTATATCTAACCCATCTTCACAGAAGCACCAAAGTGCTGACACTTTTCATAAAGAAAAAATTAAACTGTTTGCAGCATTGTCCCATAATATGAGAAGAGTTAATTTCCAGCAAAAAGGAGACTGAAAAAATGAATATATGCATCTGGCTATGGAAACAAGTAATGTTAGGTGGAAATTATGGTATGCCTTTGGTGTCAACTATCTCAGTTCATTCCCCAGCATTCTCTACTCTGTTGCATCTCACAGGGAACTACATTTCCCTATTCTATGGTGTTCAGCAGTTTCAAACAATGAAAAGCACCAGCAAGAAAAGTGAATGTGGGTATAGTCTACTGTGTCACTACAGCACCCAGACACCCTGGAATCCCTGTTTGGCTGCACCTCTCCTACTCCCATATTATTTCACTTAAAGGGAACACCTGAAGTTTATTTCCATTAACAAACAAACTTAACAGCTCCCTTTGCTTATCAAAGATCTGGAAATGCCTGGAAATTTACTTTCAGGAGGGGGTGGTCACACTCAATGAGAGTGAGATAAGTGAGTTGTGAGTTAAGAAAACCCAGATCCTCTGCTTCAGGACCAGAGCTGAGATGCAGCCAATACTCCAGATGTGCCCACAGGATGCAGCCAAAGCCCGATGAGGTTGGCTGGGCCCTTGTCCCTCTCGTCCTGGCTCTCCCTGGCCCTCCACAGCAGCATTTCTGTAGTAATTCCTATCTAAACAACCCGTGTCCCAGAAGACCTTAGTGTCCAGTATGAGATAAGGAACTGCAGGGTATTTTTTCCCCTTCTGCTTAGCAGTGTCACCCATAAAGGCTGCATGTCCTCCTTGGCTCCAGCTCCTGTCAGGTAGCCCCCACTGCAGTGGTTCAATGCAAGCACACTCAAGTCTCTTGTGTTAAGGTGAGGATGTTATTTGGAAGAGTGGGACTGATTTGGGATGGAAACATACAGATGCCTCACATAAAAGTGAAAACTCTTGAACCAACAGAACCTCTTCAGCTTCCACTGCCATTCACAGCAAAAAGGGGAGCACCCATGTTGCTCCCTCACCTTGTAAGTCCATGGCTCAGAAGCTGTCCCAGCAGAATAGGAGACTATTTATACAGGATGCACTGGGGTTTATGTACCATGCTCCAAGATACAGTGTGTCTTGGATCAAACAAATATACGGTGTTATTTCTACCATTTTCAGCATACTTTGACCTGAGATTAATGGATGGAAGCAGAAATGGCCCTTTTCATTATTGCACGATATATTTCATTATGGTAACTGTTGGTACTGATGGTTTATAGATCTTGGTTCCCAAAAGAGGAAGGTTTCCACCAAGAGGCACATAATCTTCCCATAATCTTCCCATTAGACTATAAATTAAAACTATTTGGGGGGAAATTTGAGGCTCCTCATACTAATAGACAGAGGAGCCATTACTTCACCTGCAGTGATAATTTATCCAATCAATTGAAGGGAAATACATTGCTGCTGCCCAGTAGGGACATAGAAGACTGTCAGAATCCAACAGGATACCTTATAGGACTTCCTTGTGCAGTAGAAAGTCAATAGACATTCCCAACAATTCAATCAAAGCAGGATCACTAAATATCCAAATGCTTCAGGTAGAAAGATTTGATCACTCTGCCAAGAAAACAATCTGATTAAGGTGTGCCTGAGTGCAAGAGAACAGGATAGAAAGTGGAAATTATGAACTATGGCCTCAACTAGCTACAAACGTGGACTGTAGCAGCTATGTGTATTTTTGCTGTGTATAGGCCTGCAAACATTAATGAAACACGTATTTATCCTTCCTTTACTATTTTGTTTGTTAAGTACTGGTGAATCTCAATTTTAAAATTTTGTTCACATATAGGCAGTCAGGAGGCTGTGTGTCACCTAAAGAACTTGCCATGGATTAGTTACCTAGTGCTTCCATTTTTAGAGAAAGTAGGGAAATGTTTCTCTGTATTAATGACAATTGACTCCTGGTAGATGAAAGTAGGAAGTCATTCTGCGGATATTAAGCATGGTGAAAGGGATCAAGGATGGTAAAAGGATGTTGTGTGACAAAAAGAACAGACTAACAACCATTCTCAGTTTGCTTTCTTATGCATTTCCTCTCTTCTCCACCCTCCTATGTGTATCACAGACAACCAAATTTCTCTGGTTCAGAATATTTAATCAGAAGATGAGAAGATGGAAGGATGGAGAAAGCTGCCTGCTTTTCCCTTCTCTTCCTACTCCAAGGGCACCTCCAGCCTCCGCTAGACACCACCAGAACCCCATTTCTGCCTCTCCAACCCCCTCCATGGATCCAAATCTGCCAGATGACGCTGGCATCTGCTTTTCTTCATCCCCTCAGATCTAGGAAAGTAGTAGGAAACATTTTTGAACAGTTGATAATTTGAGTTGCCTCCTCCTCTTTGGCTTCTCAACTCCTGCATTAACTGTGTAATAAATTCCCTTTGCCATCTGTGTTTCAAACACTTAACAGTGGTTTCTATTTATTGATATTCTGACACTATTCTTAAGTGTAAAATACAGAATACTATGTAGTAGGAACAATGATTTCATCCTAGTAAAGAAAATACATGTATATACACACAAAAATTGAGTTCTGGGGAGTTATATTTTTATGTTATAGAGAGTGAACAGGAAACTCAGCTATTTCCAAATTCTGTTTAATAGTCAAAACTTACTTTGAAGTCCCCAAAGGAAATACATTAGAAGTCCTTAATTTCCAGCAAATCAAAATTATTAGATCTGGTGCCAAATCCTAATTTGTTGTTCTGGTGAATGACACAGACTAGAGGAGGGAAACCTAGAGTCAGAGTATGATGAATGTCCAAGAAAGTGCGAGAAGATGAGATGGAAAGGGGGAAGACGACATAAGCCCATTAACAAATTTTTCAAAGGCAGACCAAAGTCTAGTGCCAGTTGAGTTCCTAGGAGAATCATTCACAAGAACTACTGGCTTTTCTGACAGAGGTCTTTCCCAAGGGATTATGCAAAGGATTACGAATGGGGCAGGAGAGCTTGGAGACTCACCTGAGGCAGGAGCCCATAGAAAAGAATGAAGAACTGTAGGAAACCCCTAAGACATTCTGGCCTTTAGAAAGTATAAGCAAGCAGCCATCCACAGCTGAAAGGCTAGGAGCTCAGAATACCCAAGGTTCAAGTGCCCTGGCTGTGGCACGGTAAGAGGGCTGAGAAAACTCCAAGGCACTCCAGGCCCTCATGGAGCAAGAGGCAGCAGCCCCAGTGAGTGGGGAAGAACAGGACAGCTGACAGACTTTCTCAGGCACAAGTATAAACAAATTCCTGACGGCAGGAGCAGAGTGCCCATTTTTTTACATCAAGCTCCCACTCTATATGAGGGAAATAATCATCCAGGAGATGGCCCAGGAATACACTCCTTTCCCCATCACTGTGTTAAACTGAGCCCTTCAGCTTCTTCCAATGGCAACTCTTCCTTACTAGATTGATCTCACGGTGCCCAGATACTCTTCTCAGGATAAGTTCTCCCATGGGGAGTTCGGCAGACATTATAGGGTGCCTACTCATGTCTACTCTCCTCTTCCTTTTTCCTTCATAAACAAACTCCCCCCTACACAGAGATCTACCTTTCTCAGGACACCTCCTGCTCTGGGGACAGCAAGTGCCATCAAGAGCTCCCAGGGACAAATAATGGCTGTCCTATTCCTCCTGCCAGTGACTGCTTCAGGCATCAGCATGTAAGGCAACTGTGCTCCATGAAACGTGGGATATCTGCTCAAGCTTCTGGACCATGTTTCCTTGGTCTTAAGACATATGAGAAAAGACACTCTTCAAAATGTGGTCACATCTGGCCATCACCCTTGGACATGCTTCAGCCCTCTCAATTCAGAAGAATGCCCAAGGATTATTCCAAAATTCTAAGGATGGCAAAGCAGAAAGAATGAATGTGGCGTCTCTTATGATGTAACCTAGTCATTAAGTTAGCCAATGCTGGCATTACCCTACTCTTGGTTGAGGAAGTATATCCTTAAATCGATTAGACTTGCAGCCTTCTGCTCATAGCCAAAAATATGCTTATCGATACAGGAACTGTCACAGATCTTCTGCTGGGAGGTGTTTATTTTGTTCTATTGTACTTAACAGCTTTGAGATAATTGATAAAGAACTATGCATATTTAATGTTTACAATTTGAATTTATACATATGTAAATACCCATGATACCATCACAATCAAATAGTTATACCTAACACTTCCCCAAGTTTTCTTGTGTCTCTTGGCTGTGTGCACATGTGTGTTAAGAACATGAGATCACAAGATCCATCCTCTTAAATTTTGAGGTACACTTTTTTTTTTTTTTTAGAGTCCAAACGCAGTCCCTCACTACCACAAATTATGCAAATTTCCCACATTTGGGGAAATTGCAGGGGTCAGCATATCTCCGGAGGACAATGGGTAAGCCTAACCCCTGGGAAAACCACTTTTGTGATCATGGTATCTCCCCTGCCAGGTAAGTATTCACATACTGTGTTTTTAGCTACAGGCACTATGTTGTACAGATCTCTAGAACTTTTCTAATTTGCATAAGTAAAATTTTATACTCATTGAATAATAACTCCCAATTTTCCTTGCTTTCAGCCCCTTATAGTATTCTTTGTCATGTCCTCTATGACTATTTCAAATGCTTCAAGTAAGCAGAATCATGCAGTGTTTGTCCTTCTGTGACTCACCTAGTTCACTTAACAAAATACCCTCCTTGTTTGTCCATATTGTTACAAATGGCAGGACTTCCTTCTCTTAATGTTGAATTCCAGTATATTAATATACTGCATTTTCTTTCTCCATCTATTGGTGGCCACTGAGGGATGGTATTTTAGTTGGAGTTATTAGTGCTAGTTTCTTACAAATGACTAAAATCCCAGTGGTTAACGCAATAAAGGTTCATTGCTGGCTCACACATATTTGTAAATCAGATGTTTCTAAGTCAATAGTGGTTCAGGGAGCTTTACTTCTTACAAGGTCTGGCACAGGTAGTTAGATCACCCACATGTTTCGATTTCTAAGCATATCCAGTGTATTTATCAGGTTTGCGTTTATCCATACACTGATTTTCCTTTAAGGCCTTTAGAGTGCAACCAATCAAAAGGAACATCCTCATTTTCTTTAATATCCATGCATTGATAGAATTGAAGATTTTAGATTTGCTACCTCATACAAATTGAAACTCCAGTTTCCCTGTTCAAGGTCAGACAATGGTTTGACTTGAGAGAACATAGGGTGGGGTGACTTTTCAACCAAGGCATTTCCTATGGTACTCTAACTTTATTCATGTTTTCCTGAACTGGGAAGGGGAGTCGATTGATTATGTCTATAATTCTGGTTAGTAAGAACAAGAATCAGCAGTTCTGATCTCCCTGGGAACTCACACATAATTGAGGAGAGGCCTCTGAGGCATGCAGTTAAAGCCACTGCTTACCATGCAACTTTGCCTGGGTTGAAGAAGGGGCTGAGAACATTACTTTGCAGTCACTAATGTGTTTTTAGTTCACTTACCTTACATACCTTTAAAATATTGTCTACTATATGGAAGAATGATATTAGATCATTGAGAAGACACAAAGATGTTAGACAAAACCACCTTCAAAGGGTTAAGAAAAAGAATGGAAGGTATGGTATTACATGCTCCAGAATGCTCACAATACAAATTAGTTAGCATGATGTATATGTTTAAAAATTAGAAAGCATAGAAAAATCACTTCCTTTGTGTTTAGAAAGGTGATATGACCTCACTGTGGGTCCTGGGCATGGATAGAATTTTGGTGGGTAATTGTAGGAAAGAGGGATTTCAACTGGAAGGGAAAATGGAAGCATAGAAGCTTAGGAATAAAGTGAATTCTATGCTCACAAATGTAGAAAATACTTGGAAAATACAATTGACAGCATGAGTTGAGACCAGAGAAGCCTATATCTTAAATGGTTTGAATTATGTGTGCCTATCCTGGGTTGTAAACCTGGTAAGAAACTTTTTAAAAGTTTCATCTTAAAGAGGTAGAAGAATTTATAATTAAAATTTCTAAGATAAATGATCCAAGAAAAAGGAGGTCAGTAGACTCAAGTCAGGAGGAAATCTGTCTAAAGCTTACTCAAGCTGAGGGAAACATTAAGGCTGTCTTGGTCAAAGCCTAAAGTCATTAATTATGGCATGTCCAGGAAAAAAACCTGGGATCTATATAGGTCATGGCTGGTTCATAAAATATAGAACAGAATCATAATATTGAACAAACACATTTAATAAATTATCTTTTTTCAATGTTCATATTTAAGGAGCTGAACATTTTAGATTGATTAGAGAACCGTTTGTTACAATAGATTTACCTTAAAATTGAAAAGCAAACTGTTCTCAAAATGTATGCAATAGACGTTTCTAACCGCATGCCAACAAGCCTGTGGTGCTGGGGAAGCAAAGACAGCATCAAATGCAGAATGTTGCTTCATTCCACCTGTTCCTAAAATTAGAAATGTTGTGTTTGCTTGTCATCATTGCCAGCATGGGCATATCTTGCTGCTCATTAAAACTCTTAAAAAGAAATCAATGGCATTAGTATAGTAAGCACAGCCCTCCTTCCAGTGCAACCCTGAGTTATGGATGTCACTAACATGAAGGTGAGAAGATTGTTTTCATAATTGCCACCTACTCTCATGGAAAGGTACAGTTAACTGCTTTTCTCAAGTGTCAGTGAAAATATCTTATCTCCAACATATCATTTGAATGATTCATAAAGCCAATGAAACTTTGCCCTTGCTCAAAGGCAAAGAGAAACATTTTAAAGGAGAAGTTAACAGGTAGAGCGTTTAAAGTAGGATTTTAAACAAAATATTATGTGTCAATAGGTGATGGTAAGTGACACTATCTTTAAATAACTCAACCCCTCAAGATCACTCAATTCTTTGAGCACATCTGAAATATTTTCCTTACTTTGGTCCAGCCTTATGAAAGACAAAGTAGGGTTCAACATGAGATTTATTCCCCCAAAAAATATTTTTGTATATGACACTTCAAGAAAAATCTTGTATTTACATAGCAGGAAAATTGACTCTCAACCTTATCAAATATTTGGTCTATAATTTCCCTCTAAAATTAGATATTTGATGAATACATTCGGTCTAATTCCACTGAATTATTTTAATAGGATATTTAAGTCATCCCTGGTTCTTCCTATGTTAACAATTTTCTCAGATAATTTCATGAATATTGATAATCCTTAGACTATTTTTAAGGGAAAAAACTACCACATTGCTTTTGAGTGATTTTCTTTAAGTAAATGGGAAATAAAATTTTGGACTTTGTAAAAAGAAGATATTCCAGTAAGTCAAATTATTTAAGAATTTAAAATTGAATAAAAAATCTCCAACTTTTTATTTGGTTTAGTTCCACCTAAAAAAGTACATGGGGCCAATATCCAGATGAAAGCCACTTTCTTCCTTATTTTTCTTGCTGAACTCAGGAACCCTCCTACTTCTTTGGATTCTACATTTCAGAAGATAAAGCAAAGCCTAGAGCAAGTGAGAATAAGGAATCTAAAGGAAATTTTTCATTAAACTGAAATCCCATTGGGTATCACCCTGAGTAAGGATGAAAAGGAAACAAAAAGGTAGGCATAAGAATACAGTAGTCTCAACCTTGGCACTGGAAAATGGAGGAAAAAGGCCCCTCAGAACCGGTAACCACATATCTGCAAACCAAAACCATGCAATCTATGTGACCCATAAAACCTTAACTGAGAATTTGGGGATTCTGTATGGGCATTGGTAGTGACAAACTGGCAGAAGCAAGCACAAATTACCTCTGAAGACCTTGAAAACATTCCCATAGAGAAAATTCAAACGATAGTAGATAAAGTCCTCATTCATAAAACACACACATACACACAAAAAAAAAACCACTATAGGTGAAAGCAATAAAAACAAACCTTAGGATCAGGCCTGCAAAGAATTTGATTCTGAAATCAAGAAAATACTAATATTCCTCACAGAATACTAAATAACTATTCCAATAAGTACATGAAAATAAAATGAATGGTTGAAAATACAAGCAATAAAATTATTAAAAATGGCAAAATACGTATGAAACTAATTTCTAAAATTAGTTAATTAAAATTAAAAACACAATAGATACATCAAACAGGATACTAGACAGCTAAAGATAAAAATAAGGAATTGGAAAATAAATACCAAGAACATGGCAAAAGATAAAGTGTTTGAGAAAGGTTAAAGAAATAAAGATTAAGAAAATATGACGCACCGGTGACTTCTACCTGCAGACAGTAGAATGAATCTGACAGTTTTCCTATGCACATATATAAAAAGTGAATCCCACCATCATGTATATCCACAAGAATGAGGTCCTAATTAGAGTAAGATACAACCTATTCATGTGTAATTTTATCAAAATATATTCTGTTATTTATAACTAAGAATCAATAAAAAATATTTAACAGAAGTTCCAGAAAAAATAAAATATGGAGAATTGAGGAATATTAAAACAGTGAGGATATTCATTTTTGAAAATCTCCAAATATCAAATCTAGGTAAGCCCAATAAAGATTGAATGAAGAAAATTTTATTTTTGTATAATTCCCACAATTAGAGACAGTGCTCATTTGGAGGGAACTATAGAATATCAAAACCCAGGAAATCTTAAAGTCAGCCAAAGAGATAAGAGATCATTTTGACTTTTCATTACAATGAAATTTAAGAAAAAAACATGCTTAATGTGCTAGGAAACAAAACTACCAATCTAGAATTTTATAATCTCTCACAAAATCCTTCAGTGTTAAAGACAAAGTACATACACTTTGAGACAAAAAACAAAAAACTGAGTTTGCTTTTGGAAACCTGCATGCAGTGTTGTCCAGAGACACTGAAATAGAATGCTTCTACATGTAAGTATACACACATGTGCACACAGTGATGGGAATTAGCTTATGCAGTTATGGAAAATGAAAAGTCTTATGACCTGCCATCCACAAGCTAGAGAAACAAGAACATTAAGGATATAATTCAGTCTAAGTTTGAGTCCAAAGGCCTGAGAATCAGAAGCTCTGAAATCCAATAGCAGTGGTAGCTGGATATCTCAACTCACAGAAGTATCTAACTGATTCACCCTTCCTCTCCACCATTTTTTCTATTGATAGCCTCAACTGCCTGGCTGATGCTCCCCTACATTGGTAAGGGCAGCTCTTCTTCACTCAGTCTACTGAGTCAAATGCTACTCTCCCAGAATCACTCACAGATGCACCCAGAAACAATATTTTACTAGTTATCTGGGTATCCCTTAACCCAGTCATGCTGACACATAAAACTAATCATCACACTGCATGAAGATTCTGAAGGATGTTTACTTCAGAAAGATAAAACATCCCACATAAAAGGTCTAAGATACAAGATGAAGAGCAAAGGCACTATAGAATATGAAGACAAACCTAGATAAATATTATAAGAAGCACTAAGAACAAAGTCTTCTTGGAATTTAAATATAGAATTTAAACATACAAAAAATCATAATTGAGAGGGAAACAAATTGAGTTGTGGTATTATTTTCAATGTACAAATTTATTGGGTATAGCATGATTGTGTGATATACATGTCCAAAGTGTAATGATAAAATCCAAGTAGTTAACATTTTCTTAAGTATTTTAAATTTTTGATTAACAATTGTACTTATTTGATAGTGATATTTCAATACATGTGTGTCAAAACAGGATAATTAACATTTCCATCTCCTTAGCATTACTTTGTGTCTGAAGTACTCAAGCTCCTCTATTCTTTTGATTCATAAAATCACTCCACTGTGCTATAGAATCCTAGAATGTACCACTTCTATCCAGTGAGTGTTTTATGGACCTTGCATTATCCTGGAGGAGGGTAGAGATTAACAATTGGATTTTATAGGTTAAGGATTTACATTGTAATTTGTATAATCTATTTTACTGTTTTCCATACAAATAAGCTAGTGAAAGTGAGTTAATAAAAAAAAATATGTATGCACCTAAATATGTACAAAAACAAAATATACAAGATGAATAGTACAAAGATTAGATTCATATATTACCTGAAATTTCAAAAATTAAATGCAGGAAGTTGTATGATTTTTATAATATAAAATGCATATGTGTGTTGTGTGCACACACAAATGTACACATAACCCAAAATATGAAGATACAGAAAATTTCATTCACAAAGTGCAAAAAGTACTAGCCAAGTTAAGCTACCCAGACAATATCAGGCAAAGTAAACAGAAAAGTACAAGGGGTAAGGATTGTGACAGAAGCTGTGAATCATCAGGACTTACAGTAGCAATGTTAAACCCATCTAATAAAATCTCAACATAAGACAAAAATTGACTATTAGTACAAATTCTACCACCACCACAGTGGTGGGAAAAAAACACACACCATCTTTCTCATTTATTGGTCTCTACACAAAAAGATGCTGATGCTTATTAGTAATCAAAGAAAATACCTGTGTTTATATATGCTTTTAAATAAATATATCTTGCCATAGCAAGATAGAATTTCACCAGTTTGGCAGAAATTTAAAACTGAACAACAGGACATGGAGTAATAGGAAATCTCGACTTGAAACTGCTTAGAAAAAGTTTGACACATGTATTTCCTTGATCCAATAATTATATCCCTGGCAATAGACCTTAGAGAAACTCAACACGTGTGTATCAGAAGACGTATTCAATGTCTTGTAGTATTTTCAAAAGCCGAAAGTAAAAACAGTAAAAAGGATAAAGTGTGGCATATTCCCACAAAAGGAGTTATAAAGCAATAACAAATGAAACAGTGAAAATAAAGTACAGCAATCACTAAACTAATAGAATCTGGAGAATATAACACTGAATAAAAGATTTAAATCACAAAAGAGCACATAAATTATGATTCCAATTTCATAAGGTGTATGAGGCTGGGTTGTAGTTCAGTGGTAGACACTTGCCTAGAGTACACAAAGCCCTCAGTTCCTTCTCCAGCACCAAAAAAACAAAAGTGAGTAAATACAGCATAAAACTGATAACACTAAAGACTGAGTATGTGCCTGCCGCAGTCTGGTACAGGGGCTTGCACTGGGCCAAATAACCACATCTACGAACACAATCCAGGAAAACCAAAACATCTGGATGTGTCAGTACAGACCTCAGACAAGGACTGCCAGAACCCAAGCTGCAGGACATTCTTCAGTCTTCCAGGACTGCCCCAAGTAACACAGGCAGTAGTAACTCAGGAAAGAATTTGAAGTTCAAAGGAATTCAAGCTCTGGAAGGGAAACAGGAGGTGTATGACCCACGAAACAAAAGCCACACAGTTTTAGAAACTCCCCGGTGTTAATCACATTTTCTTCCTCAAATCCTCCAATTATTCCTCAAATACCAAACCCTTAGTATCCCAAATTCGACCAGACAAAACAATACTTTTCTGTCCAGCTCCACACTTTATCCACTCCTGATTTTTCTAACTATTGTTCCCTTTCTACAACTCCTTATGTTGTATCTCACCACGTCAAATTCCTGCCGTTCACTCAAAGTATAAATGAAATGATGCTCTGTAAAATGCCCCCTAATCCTAATTAAAAGGAAGCTCTGAACTCTCAATGCAGGAAGAAGTTTTATTATGATACATAATGCATTCACTCTTGCTTATAACTTAAGAATCTGCAGCAGTGGAATCTATAATCCAAGAAGAAAGTCAGGCAGAGTTCCAGGAGTTCTATTCACACAATCACCTGCTTTGCTTCTTAGATGTAGCAAAGACTTGAATAACAGATACGCTGACTGATGTTCCTCGAGCAAGAAAATAAAAGGTTATCTCAGACTACTCTTTGGAGAGGTTCCCCAGTGAGAACACTCAGATGTGGGAAAGCTAAGGTGTAGAGTAGTCCAACTCTAAGGCCCAATGTCATATCCACCCCACATCTCTCACATCTGATTGAAAAGTGCATGTATCAGCCTATAAACTTAGGACAGCAAAAAGCTAAATATGTCCCCCTAAAATTTGTATGTTGAAGTACTAACCCCAGAGTGATGGTACCAGAAAAAGGGGCCTTTGGGAGGTAATTAAGCTGAGGATATGAGGACTCCCTTTAGTTGGATTAGTGCCCTAATGAACACACACCTCCCCCCCAAACTTCCTTTCTCCACAGTGTGAGGATACAGCAAGAAGATGGTCATTTCCCCAAAAACTGCATCTGGGAGCACCTTGATCTTGGATGTCTAGCTTCAAGAACTGATAAATCAATGTCTATTGCTTAATCACACAGTCTATGGTATTTTGTTACAGCCACCTGAACAGACTAAGATAATGACTTTAAGACAGTCACACACTAATGGAACCACCTGGACAAAGAAGCAGTGATATCTAACAGAAAATTGCATAAAATGAGCAAAGGCAGCAGCTGCAGAAATGTGGATTGAGGTCATCAAGGAGCAGAGAGCACCGGCACTTCTCAGGAGAGGTGAATAGACTTCACCTGTTTCTATTAAGTTATCAGATACTTAGGCAAATGCTAATAAATGCAGAGAAGTCAGTTTCTTTCTCAACTCTAAATAAGACATGAAAGCTGCACAAGAATGAACACTCAAAGTGGACATCACCTAATGTCTCTACACCTCCTTCATGTACAGGAACCAGTGGTTTTATTATTTAGCACATAAACTACCCAGGCTGAAGAATGAAATGAAGTTTCCGAATCTTAACCCAAGGAATACTATATTGCTTTGAAATTCTAATTGTTTCATCAGAAACCCTGCTAATGAAGAGGGCTGAGTGTGGCACAGCTGGACTATTCATTTGTAACCTTCAGTCCTCATCCTGTGCTCTCTTCTGCAGTGAGCAACAGCTGCCTGAACACGCTGCAGACTAGCTCTTAGGAGTTTAATCAGCTCAGTGAGTGGGAGGAGACCCATGGATCAGGAGCAGTTAGGGCATAGATAGCCTATGGGGTGTGTGGGGGGGAGGGTGTAGTAAAAGACATCAACTTGGCCTTTGGTGGTATACAATCAGCCCTCCACATCAGCAGGTTCAGCAAACTCCAATTCTACCAACCTCAGAAAATATTTCCAGGCCAAAAAACTGCATCTACACTGAACATGCAGGCAGCTTTGTCTTGGCATTATTCCCTAAACAATACAGTATAACAAATATTTTCATAGCATTTGTCTTTTCATAGCTATACCAGTTTAGATATAAGTAATCTCAAGATGACTTAACCTACAGGAAGATGCCTATAGATGACATACAAGCATCACACCATACCATTTTACATAAGGGCTTGAACAAACTCAGATTTTGGTATACAAAGTCCTGGAACCAATCCTCTGGATAAAAAGGGACAGCTGTATTATTTGGCAACAACCATTTGAGCCCCTTCTCGAATAAAAAGCAAGCACATTCATCTTTCCCTCTGGTCATAATCATGAGTCCGTACACATCTGCTCACACTAATATACATGTACATGATGTGGAGTTACACTGCAATGTGTTCATGTATGAACATAGTAAAGTTAGGTCAGAATCATTGCAGTGTCTTTTCCTTTTCCCACCATCCCCCTTCCCTCATTCCCCTTTGTCTAGTCCACTGAACTTTTAATCTTCCCTTCCTCCACCCTTTATTGTGTTAGCATCCACATATCAGAGAATATTCAGCCTTTGGTTTTGAGGGGATTGGCTTGTTTCACTTAGCATGATGTCTCCAGTTCCATCCATTTACCAGCAAATGTCTTAATTTCATTCTTCTTTCTGGCTGAGTAATATTCCATTGTCTTATCTACTTTGAACCTACTAAGATTTCACTGACCTAGCTCTAATTTACTTAATGTAAATAGAAAGATACGCTTAGGATCACATTTATGAGTTCAACTTCTGAGGTGGCAATACGAATACCATGGACCCTCTCATCCTTGATACCATTCAAGTGCTAAAAAAGAAAATACAAAGTGCTACAAAAAGAGAATACTCTGGAAAGGGCATACAGCAAATGGCATATAGCAAATGGCAAACAACTATTCAAGAAAAGCTAGTAAATCCTGGAAAGAACATTAAGAGCCTGAAGTATTTGAGCCATAAGATCCTCACATCTCACTTCCCCCAGGCCCAGCTCAGTGTAACAGCAGCTTTGGGGTAGGTATACACACCAAGGCAGCTAGGGTGGCTCCATACCTAGCTGCCAAGCAAGGAAAAATGGAAACACATTCATGGAACACGAAAACCAGGATACATACTTTTCCCTGGTGCATATGGAACATCCTCCAGGGCAGCCTACATGCTAGGCTACAAGCAAGGTAGATGTTAGCACAGGAAAAGATCGAGAAAGTTATAGAGTAAGCAACTGTGACTTCAATGAGCCACTGAACCAACCCCAGCAGCCACCTAGAGTCCTCGCTATGAAAATGTCTTTATTAACCTGATGTTGGGCTTTGTTTTTATTTTTAGCTGAAATCATTCAAAAGTAATTCTATTGCCATTTGAAAAAGGGGAGAAGATGGCTGTGCTTACAGTTGTTACGGAAGATTCTAAGGCTTCATATAGATAGTGCAAAGGCACCATGGAACTCGTCATTTTTTTTCTCATTAGACCAGTCTATTAGGCATCACATGGAAAGTCACTTGCTCTCTGGCTGCCACCATGTCATCTATTACTATGCACAGTGTTACAATACAGCAGCCAGGTTATACATCCATCCAACAAAAAGTCAGGCTGGCTCCCTGAAAGAGCTCGGTTTATTGGTCACTTGCAAGAGTGAGAATGATAATTGGCAACTCATGCATTTTGCCCTGTGCTAAAGTTTGTGCAGCTGCTCAAGGGAACACAGAGCACCGACCTCAATGACCCACAGCTGACACTGGTTGAGGGTGGCACACACCAAGACTGACACCTACTGTCAGGCCATGAGCCCAGAAGTACATTTGCCCTTTGTCCCTATGGTGGCCCCTGTCTCACTGATTCTCCCAAGGTCATGCAATTAGATATTAACAAAACACCAGCAACAGTAGCTCATTACATTTTCTGACTCCCAATAAAGGCTTAAATCAGGTCTCCCAATGCCAAATCCTATACTATTCCTCTATGTTATCTTCCTCTCTAGTACCCTGAAAGTAACTACATAGGATTACCAATAAGAAATAATGCAAATCTGAGTCATGATACACACCAGCAATCACTACTATATACCAGAATATTCACTTAGTTGCTCCATTCTATATTTGTTATTTAAGTATACGAAAAAATAGAAAAATATCAATGACTTAGGATTTACCTGTGACAAAGCCAAGATCAACTACTATTCTCATAATGTGCCCAATTAGTCCCATTTAAAACCATTGTTTGTCTTCTCCAACTTTAAGAGATTGAACTAGGTGCTTAAACTTTATGGATCTTGGTATGTTTACCTGTGAGAGAATTATTGAACTAGACGATCTCTAAAGTCCCCTAATTCTAATGGTCCCTGCTTCTATGAATAAGAGATGAGTTCTTTTAACAATTATTGAAAGGTAATAATTGAGAAAGCCATGTTCAATGATTTCCAAATAGGATATGACTAACCTCAACTCAATGATTGCTGGCATACAGCAAAATCACATGAAGTATGTTTATTAGTCCTTATATCAAACTCTGGTCCAAGGGCAACACTTTGAGAAATATGTCTCTGGTGATTGGTGATTCACCTGAGTGATATCTACTACCTTGAGTGTAGCCAGAGCCATTAGTCATCTTAGTCCCAGATAAAAAACATTAGTTGCTTTAAGACCTTTCAACGTTTTCATTTGCCAATGAAGCAAATTTGCTTCTCTATGTCTTAATGAAAAATATACTATATAATAAAACCATCTGAAGAGGATATGCTAAAATTGTGTATTTAAGACATTCACAAATATTAAGACGAGATATTTCATTTTTGTATAATTATTCTCTATCTTCAATCTCAATTCACTACAAAAATAATCAAGTTAATTATTTTTTTTCCCTCCTGTGGTACTCAGGATCGAACCAGGGATCCTTTACCACTGAGCTACATACCTAGCCCTTTTTATTGAGACATTAAGTTGCTGAAGCTGCCCTTTAACTTGTGTTTCATTTACCTCAGCCTCTCAAGTAGCTGGGGTTACAGGCATCCACTACTACGACTAGCTTAATTTTGAATAATCTTAACAAGTATTCTTAATCTTTGTAATAAAGATTTGATTGTTCCATATATGAAATGGTAACACCTGATAAAGTAAAACGTTGCAAAAAAAATTTATAAGAGAAAATTGGAAACATTGAGCATAAAAGGTTTGGAGTCAAAAGATTCCAAAATGCAGGGTCTATCCATATAAAATACTGAATGAGTGGGTGTTATAGAAGGTATGGTGAATAATGAAGTCAGCTTCTCTTTGTCAACTAATTCAACTTCAGTAAGGAATTAAGAGCTAGAGGTGGCTCTCTCAAGGTCGCACATTTTGTTAATAACCAAACAGCAACAGCTGCTTCAAGGTCACACATTTTGTTAATAACCAAACAGCAACAGCTGCTTATTACCTTTGCTGATTGCTAACCAGGACTTAACCACTATTATTTTACTATCACATGGAAAGAAAGCACTTAAACCACAGAGAAAATAAGCATAAATAACAGATGTCATCGTTTTTTAAAAATGAAAAATACAGAAGTAATTAGAATGCAAGGTACAAGATGGCAAATGCTTTAAACCAACCAACCAACTTAATGCAGGTCAAAAATCAAGAAAACACTGTTCAAGTAGAAAAATATGAAATTCTATTAACAAGTATGTGTCTGGAGGGACTGACGGAATGTGAACAGTGGAAAAGTCACGACGTGGTTTGAAAACATTTTTTTAAATATATTTTTTTAGTTGCAGGTGGATACAGTATCTTTATTTTTATGTGGTGCTGAGGATCAAACCCAGTGCCCTACACCTGCTAGGTGAGTGCTCTATCACTGAGCAACAACCCAGACCAGAAAGCGCATTTTTTAAAATACCAAAAGTCTACTCAAGCACAAAAATTAGACAAAATGGAAGAGCCAACTCAATTTATGTGACAAAAATTTAGTAAAAAAACTGTTTACACAAAAACTTAAAATATATTTAAACCTAAGAGAAAAATGTTTAAAGACTCTTAAAAGACACAGAAGCAGCCCTGAAGAAAGTCATTCCTTGTTCTTGGATATATCAAAAACACATCAATTTTTTCTTTATAAAAGTATATCCAACCAGCCGGGCGCGGTGGCGCAAGCCTGTAATCCCAGGACTTAGGGAAGCTGAGACAGGAGAATCGCGAGTTCACAGCCAGCCTCAGCAAAGGCGATGTGCTAAGCAACTCAATGAGACCCTGTCTCTACATAAAACACAAAATAGGGCTGGGGATGTGGCTCAGTGGTCGAGTGCCCCTGAGTTCAATCTCCAGTACCAAAAAAAAAAGTATATCCAAAAAAGAGAAAAGGAAAAAAAGAAAGCTTGTCCCTTGTTTACTTGTTTTGATTATCCTGAGGTTGGATTGGGTCACAGCGGCCCAGCTTCAGAGGTGCTGGGTCACTGAGCCTCAGAGGAAAGGGTCAACCAAGCGCCTGAAAGGAGCTCGCGCAACTGGAGTCGCCCACGTGCCAAGCTCACCTCATTCAGGTCCGGAGTTGCTTCACTGCAAACCACCGCTCCGCTCCGGGCTGGGCCGCGCTGACAGGTTGAGAGGTAGAGAGCCTGGGCGAACAGCCAGCAGAGGCCCTGCAAGCACCAAAGCAGCAACTTTAAAGGTGGTCCACACCTGAAAGTGGGCCTGTTATTTGGACCCAGACAGCCCCTCTGAGTTCTCAAACAACTGAGGGAAACAGAAGCAGAGGCAAGGGAGAAGTAATGCATCCTCCAAAATCTGCTAGAAGATGAAGCCAGTTTAACCTGTTTAAACTTTCATTATTGAAACCAGTTTTAACATAATATGGCAGGTCTGGAGGGCACGAGACATAACCACTGTCTCAGGTTGGATTCCCAGCGAGGAAGGTTCCCCGAGATTTGCGTCTACCCGGGAGTACTCACCTGTAGCAGAGTGAGGGAAGCGGGAAGGATCGGAGGGAGAGCTGAGTACCACTGCCAAAGCCATGGAGACCTAGAGGTCCTGCGACCTTACTGAGTGGTTTAAATTGGTCCAAGCCACACCTTTCTACTCCCGAGCTGGCCAGTTCGTGGAGTGGGCGTGTATCCTCGGGCAAAACAGCTCCTTTCAACAGGCAAATAGCGAGAGGCTCCCAGGAACTCAGGTGAGAGTCTTAAGAAGCCAGCACTACAGGTGCCAGGAATAATGAGTCTCTTTCCTGAAGGGGCTCTCGCCCCGTGCACCACAGCAGCCTCTGCACCAGGAACGGCCATGAAGCTATTCATAAGACCTCGACGTACCTGCCCAATTTCCTCATTAAAATGATAAAATCTATGTCTATACATCTCTGTATTCCCCACAGATTTTAACCTACAGAATGAATGTTTGCGCTCTCTTAAAATTTTATATATTAAAATCTCAACACCATCCCCGCCTGCCCCCCCCCCCGCCCTCGCCCCACGTGAGGGTGTTAGGAGATGGGAACTTTGAGAGGTAATTGGGCATAGGTGAAGCCCTCAGGACTGAGATTACTAAAAGGACACACAGGTGTTCCCCCTTCACCTGAGTGGTTTAAATTGGTCCGGGCCACACCTTTGTACTCTCGAGCTGGCCAGTTCGTGGAGTGGGCGTGTATCCTCGGGCAAAACAGCTCCTTTCAACAGGCAAATAGCTAGAGGCTCCCAGGAACTCAGGTGAGAGTCTTAAGAAGCCAGCACTAAACCGGGCGCGGTGGCTCACGCTTGTAATCCCAGCACTTAGGGAGGCTGAGACAGGAGAATCGCGAGTTCAAAGCCAGCCTCAGCAACAGCGAGGTGCTAAGCAACTCAGTGAGACCCTGTCTCTACATAAAACACAAAATGGGGCTGGGGATGTGGCTCAGTGGTTGAGTGCCCCTGAGTTCAATCCCTGGTACCCCAAAAAAAAAAAAAAAAAAAAAAGAAGCCAGCACTACAGGTGCCTGGAATAATGAGTCTCTTTCCTGAAGGGGCTCTCGCCCCATGCACCACAGCAGCCTCCGCACCAGGAACGGCCATGAAGCTATTATTCATAAGACCTCGGCGTACCTGCCCAATTTCCTCATTAAAATGATAAAATCTATGTCTATACATCTCTGTATTCCCCACAGATTTTAACCTACAGAATGAATGTTTGCGCTCTCTTAAAACTTTATATATTAAAATCTCAACACCATCCCCGCCTGCCCCCCCCCCCCCGCCCTCGCCCCACGTGAGGGTGTTAGGAGATGGGAACTTTGAGAGGTAATTGGGCATAGGTGAAGCCCTCAGGACTGAGATTACTAAAAGGACACACAGGTGTTCCCCTTTCCCTTCCTGCGTCCCTTCCTTTCCCTCATGGTGGAGCTCTCAAGAATATAATTGGTGTTCTTTAGACAGACTCCTGCAAAGATTTGTCCCTTCTCCTATCTCCTCTTCCTTCTACCACGTGAGGATGGGACAAGATGACCTTCTACAAAGCATACAGGAGACACCACATTTACTGGCACCTTGATCTTGGGCTTCACAGCCTTCAGAGCTGCAAGAAATAAATTTCTGTTCTTTAAGCCACCTAATAATGATATTCTGTTTCAGCAGCCCAGACTAAGACACCCAGTGATCCACACATATTACTCAATAACCATGTGCTTATTCTTACAGAATTTTCAAGGCAGACTAGTGGAAAAACAGATCATTAACAGCAATAAAGGAGCCAAAAAGAAAAACCAGTTTGAGAAGAAAAGGAGAGGAGGAAGAATCATTTGGGATAAAGAAAATTTAAAGCGACAATGTGAGGCTAAGCAAAAATGTTCAAAAGGGGAGAAAAATGTGGAATCATTGTCTTAAGAGATGTCAATGCTACACAACAGAATTTATGAACATCTTTTTCTCAGTTCTTAAGTACATCCATGGGGTGGAAGATAAAATAGTGGAAAATATCTCCCTTCAATATTTTTTATGGAAGATACAATATAGTTAAAACACATATCAGAGGTATTCTTGCAGGAAAAAACAAGGTAAAAATGGATTCCAGAAGTGCAATTCGAGTCCAAAGTGCAAATAATTCTGAGTCATCTGTTTTAGGGTTCAGTCTGCAAATGCAGGGAATATAGTAGGCTTGCATGTCCAAGAAAAAACCCAAACTCAATGCCCCAAATTCTCAACTACATAAAGAGCAGAACATCTCAGCCTTTTATAATATATATTTTTAATTGAAACCTAGTATTTGTACATATTTATGGGACACAGTATTGTATTACAATACATGTATCCAATTTGTAAAGAGCATATCAGGGTAATTGACATATCTATCACCTCAGGCATGTATCATTTCTCTGTATTGGAAACATTTGAAATCTTCTCTAATCAGCTATTTTTATATGGCCCCTCTCTCCCCCAGACACTTGAGAGACTTCCAAAAGTGCCCATGTACATGATTTAAATGACCCTCATGCCTCCCCAGGATTGGGCCCTTAATAAAATCACTTTCTCAGAGTCTCCAAGGGGGGCAGCATCATTGAGGGAAGTTAGTCAAACACCATCAGAGCAACTACTACCAGCTCAGCCATCCCCTTGCTCCAGTGTCCTGTATTGTTGCTGGTTCTGACCTCTGCCATCCTGAAGATGCTCATTACTAACCTTTGGCCCAGAAACATCAATGGCTTATTCTCTTGAACTACTTGAAAACTGCTTTCCCTACTCTTGTTCACTTCTTCAAAGACAATCTCAGAGTGGCACTATTTCCAAACCAGACAATTGTCATTTTTTCTTCACAGTGCTCAGGAGCACTTAACACAGGGTTGTCTTCCTCGAGCACATGGAGATCACTGTTGGTAGAGTGTCTAATTACACAGTTGACCTCTCTGTGTCTTGATCAGGTTACTTGTTCTATTGGTCAGTACCTTATATAGCCCTTTCTTGGTCTCAATTACCATTTTCTTTCTCCTCTTTTTCCATTTCTCATAATTTCCTTTTGTTCTTACAGGTATCCAAAGTTGCTCCTAAGTATGACTCTCACAGTAATGTCCTCAGTTTGGTATATCAAGACTAATTTCAGTAGTCTCCTTGCACTAGGCAAGTTCAGCTTAAAAACAAAAGTGCGATCTATTTTCAATAGGAAGAGATAATGTTGTCTGAAAGCCTGCGGACAGCAGTTAAATCCATTGAAAATCAATAAAAAGGCTTTAAAGGCTACCATCCTCTTTAATGACATTTTTCCTAATGCTGAATGTCCCATACCATGAGGCAGTTAGGTGATAGGATTGATTTTTATATAACTTGAATTTAGGAACATGCATAGGGAAGATAGAAGGACTGAGGAGAAAAGAGAAATTGGATTGCTATGCCTTCTCCCTTGCACAGCCACACGTTGCTTTTGTAGGAAATAACTTATGTACATACAGCATTAGGGAGCAGCATTTTTCAACCACTACATTTGGGTGATGGGTACCCAACCCAGATGTTGCAGGAAACGCCAGATACCCAATATTGCCACTAATTTGCAATAAAAGGTATCCTCACTTAACTTCCTTGTGAGTATAGAATGAAAAGAAAGATAACCACCTATCACAACCAGCATCAGGATCCAGCCATATCTATAGGTGATTTAATAGAATAAGGTAATAGTTTCAAAAAGTACAGGAGAGTTTTTAAAAGGGTTGTAATCTCAAAAAAAAATTTGTAAAATCATTAAAATTCTCCAAAAGCAAGTTTTAATCCAGGAGAGACTATGATAAAGCATTCTCCAGCATCAAGCTGTTCACCTTTCATCAGAGAGACTGATCATAGGCCAATTCCATTGAATGTTAACCCAGATATCACACCTCCACAGAGGGCTGTGAATTTTCACATCCAACCTTCTTTTTCATTTCTACTCTGGTTTGCACCTTTGACCTGAGAATCCTCTGACCTTCAACTTCATCTCCTAGCTCATGTCTTTATCGCGCTGGCTTTGACATCTAATAACTGCCATCATTGGGCCCTAGGACTTCTTTTATGAATCAGCAATCAGGATCCAGTGTGTTTTGACTTCCAAACCTAATGATCATGATGGAAACATCTGAGGAAACAGAAGTGTCAGAAACATCTTTAGGAAAGCAGGAACCTAGAAGAGCTAGCAAATAATGACAACAGAGCAACTCAAAAACAATCTGTTACTCTGTGAATAAAACCCGGTCAATAGGAACAGAAATCACCAAAAACAAACCGAGGAAAACATCTGAAAATAAGAACCATTGAAAAATAAATATTTGAGTGGTTACTGTTATGGTTTAGATATGAGGTGTTCCCCAAAAGCTCATGTGTGAGACCAGGAGAGAATTTTCAGAGGTGAAAGATTAGGTTGTGAAAGTTGTAACCTAATCGGTGGATTAATCCACTAATGGATTAGCCAGGTGGTGTCTGTGGGTAGGATGTGGCTGGAGGAAGTAGGTCACTGGGGACAGGGCTTTGGGTTATTTTGTCCCTGGTGAGCGGAGCTCTCTCTGCTTCCTGGCTCCCATGTTCTGAGCTGCTTTCCTCCTCTACACCCTCCTGCCACAGTATGCCTGCTGCCTCACCTCTCAGGCCCAGAGCAAAGGAGTCGGCCATCTGTGGACTGAGACCTCTGAAATCATGAGCGCCAGATAAACTTTTCCTCCTCTACATTGTTCTTGTCAGGTCTTTTTGGTCACAGTGACAAAAAGCTAACTAAACACTGCTCCATGCAGTACCTGGATGGTCAACTTCATATTCCTGTCAGGAGATTTTGAACTAGTGTTTGAGTTCTGCACCTCCTTTAGGTAGTGTTCAACTTATAAAGAAATTGCTGCTCCTTCTCCTACCTGTCTTTCTTTTCCTCTTCCCAAACTGCCAGAGTTCTTCTCAACTAGCAGCCTTTCCAACTGCCTCAACCCCTGTCTACCAAGAGAGGAGAATTACAAACCAAGTCAGTGCTCTTGGACAGCTCACGGGTTCCAAAGTGAGAAAAGAAGAGTGTTAAGAGCTATATGTATCCATTAGAAATTTTCATTTACAGTTAAACCAAAAACCTGAGTAACAAAAGATGTTCGTTGTTTTATTAACAGGAAATACAAGGATAGGTAGCCCTGAGGTTGTCAAGTCAGGGATCGCATCACACATCATGCTTTGCTCTTTAGATTCCACTTGTACTTTGAGATGTTCTCTTAAAATGGTCTCATCACCATACCTATCCAGTGCCCCAGTCGTATCTATATACAGTGACTCTTGCCTAGCAGGTGAATTTCTTCTCTGTTTGGTACAATGAGAGGGCAAGAATGGGCACTGATTACTGATTCTAAAGGCCCTGCACACACAGTTGTGGAGAGCAGAAAACTTTCATTCATTTGTTTTATTTCAAGAAGGTAGGTTGCCACCTGAAAGTAAGAGTGAAGAAAGGAATAGAGTGGGAACAAGAGGGCGATTAAATAATTCACACCTTGCTCTAACTTTTTATTGAATGTAATAAAAAAGTGTATTGAAGGTAAACCCCAGTGTAACATGCTACTGAAGATATACAGAAGAGAAAAACAATGTAGAAGTGGGGCTGGGATTGTAGCTCAGCGGTAGAGCGCTCGCCTCGCATGCGTGAGGCCCTGGGTTCGATCCTCAGCACCACATACAAAGCAATAAAATAAAGACATTGTGTCCATCTACAACTAAAAAAATATTTAAAAAAAAACAATGAAGAAGAGGAACGAGTGCAAAACACAGTTTACTCTGATGCAAGACACACAGGAGAGATGCCAGTGAGCCTCCAGAGGACAGAGGATGCTGACTGGGGAGAAGGTGGCATCTTGGATAGAAATGAGAGCTGAAGCTTGGGGGTGAGCATTATGGAGAGTCTAGGATGTTAGACCTTGAAAGTTATGTTAAATGAAGACAAAAAAAGAAGACATTAAAAGTTGATTAAAAGAAACACAATAAAAGCTCTGCCAAAAGGGGACTAATCTGGAACCAACATACACAATGGAGTGGAGGAGACCAAGTTCAAGAAGTTCCATTAGAAAGAGATCATAGAATCCAGAGGAGGAGAGGGAGAATTAGAGCTGATATTGAAACAGCTAAGAAAGGAAAATGTGGGGACTGAATCCCCAGTCCTGACTGCCAGTGGAATCTGCAGGAAGGAGAAAGGAGAAAGCCAGAGACTGACCTCACCAATTATGTCCACACCAGTGCACCACCAACGGGAATGGCAAGGTCAGTAGGAACAGCAACTTACAGAGCTGTAGGAAGGAAAGTGGAGAGAAGTTTCATTTTGAAAAGTTGATTGATTTTTCATGTTTACTGGCATAGAGATAAATGAATAGATGTGAGCCTGGAGTTTGGGAGAATAGAGTGGGGAGTGCATTTATGCACAGGGAGGAGTTAAAGGCTATTGAATGGATGAGGTAGCAGGGGCAAGAAGGCAGAAGAAGGAAGGAAGGGGAGAGGCCGCCAAACATCAAGGGTTCACGAATACCCATGTTTAGGAGGAAGATAATGTTCTCCCCACGTTTATCACACAATATAGAAGTTACTTGAGGGTAGACATTATCCTGATCACTAGAATGACCCCAGGGTCTCCTACAGTGCATCTAGATACTTAATAAATATCACCGAATGAACAAAGTCAAAGGAAAAATATATTAGAATTAGAGAGAGTGAGAGATCCATAAGAAAACAAATACTGCAATGTCTCGTTAAGCAAGGACAGAAATCCAAGAATAAAACTGTCCATAGTAGGAGCTGGGATTGTAGCTCATCGGTAGAGCGCTTGCCTCGCATGCGTGAGGCCCTGGGTTCGATCCTTAGCACCACATACAAAGCAATAAAATAAAGACATCGTGTCCATCTACAACTAAAAAAAAATATATAAAAAAAAAATAAACTGTCCGTAGTATAACTTCCTATATCAAAACAGAAAATAGGGATTGAGAGAAAGTTCTTGGATTGAGCAATTAGGAATTCATTCAGAAACCCTAAGAACAAGTTCATCAGATTTTCATAGAAAGGTCAGAATAAAAATCATATTACAAAATGCTATCTGGGAACTAGCAGTTGTATTTTTTTTAAAGTACAGATAGATAATATACTCTAGACTTTTCAAAACTTCAGCTTTAGAAAAAAGAAAGAATTTAGCAAGTTACAGAACCAAGGGAAATATTTGCTTAAAGCAGAAGTTCCCAAAAAGTGTTTAGAGATATTAATAAGCATTACCAAAGAAGGCAGAAAGATCGGTTTTATGGTTACATAATTTTGGAATACACAGACTGAGCAAAAGTAAGCAGACTTCATTATTGCAGAACTTCTTGGAAACTTTAACAAGCTACTGTGATTTCTAAATATTCAAAAGGGAGATAGCAGGATATAGGATGACTCAAATTTTTTTAGCAAAATATTCTTTTTTCCAATGAGTACCTCCTAAAACCAGCATTGGACAGATAGACTTTGGGAAACATGGCTTAAAGAGTAGAGGAGAAGCTTAGCAAGGCTTGAAGCAACTTAGTGAGACTCTGTCTCAAAATAAAAATTTTTAAAAGGGCTGGGGATGTAGCTCAGTGTTAAAGTGCCTCTGGGTTCAACCCCAATACCAAAAAAGAGAGAGAGAGAGAGAGACTTTTATCAGGGAGGAAGAAAGAGGCTAAAACAGGAGAGACTTAAAGAGAATTAGAAAAAGACACTTGGTAGGAGAAGGTCCCAGAAAATGTAAGGTAGGGTAGAGAAGATTGCTCCTTCCTCAGATGTCCCAAAGACATAAGAAAAGGGACAGTAAAAGATGAAAGCAATCTACAGGAGAAAAAGCAGTTGGAGAATTTACAGCAGAACAATTCACTCTTTTCAGAAAAGGAAAGATTAACCATGCAGAAAGGACAAAAGACAGGGTTGACTAATTGGAAGTGAAACATAAAGCCATCGGGGCCTCAGAGAAGGCGCCAACAAGAAAAACATGAAAAGGGTGGTGGGGCAAGGTCAGTTTCAAAAATGCGTTTTTATTAACTATTATGTTTGTAATTACACATAAGCTTTGATGGGAAATGTTATCATGGAATTACCCTGTAGATATGCTTGTCTAAGTCTGTACTTACAGGTTCAAGGATGTTCATTACAGCATTGTTTACAATAGGAGAAATTTTTTTTTTGCAAACACCTATACGTAGGCCAAATTCTTACATCAAAACACCAGATAGGCAGACAATAAAAATATACTGTCTTGGATTGATGTCCAAAATATTTTTTATGGGAATAAGTTATAGGATAATATGTATAGTGTTAAAATAGTAGATACTTCTAGGCTATAGGCTGGTAGGGAAAGGGAAGGTTTTATTTTTTACTTACTATCCTTCTGTTTGAATATTTTACAGTGAACGCATATCACATTTATAATTTTTACAGTTTGTTCCTCCTAGGTCTGAACTTCCAGGACCCTCCTCCTCCTCTGTAGAATGACTTTAACTCCCAGCTCCCAAGAAG
>CM053401.1:65772817-65805403 GCA_028644305.1 Xerus rutilus
AAAAAAAAAAAAACAAGACACCTAATCCACAATGTTAAAGGTCCACAATATTCAAAATAAATATTTCAATTGATAAAAACATGTTAAAATCCAATTGGAAATTTTACTCTGTGAATAAAGATAGATCCAGGGAGACAAAAAAGAAAGAAACAAGACACAAGAGTATATGTTATAGTGAGACAGGAATTAGTTCTAGTGTTCGGTAGCACAATAGGGTAACTACAATTCACAAATTATAATGTACTTTTTAAAAAAAATAGAAGAAATCAAAGTTTCCCAACACAGAGAAAGGATAAATGTTTGAAGAGATGGACATGTTAATACCTCTGATTTAATCTTACACATCATGTACATGTAAAATTATTGTACTATACCCCACTTATATGTACAGTTGTTAGGTGTCAGTTAAAATTTTAAATTTAAAATAAAAATGTATATATAATTTTGTTTATATAAAGTTTAAGAACAGGTAAGATTAATCTACAATGATAAAAACTAGAAGAATAGTTGCCTTTAAAATCATATTTTAGGATAGCTATTTTCCATCTGTATATTCTCTTTAAAAATATGTTTGTTCATGTCTTTTTCCCATTTTCCAATTGAACTTTTTGTTAACTCTTGAGAGAACAAACTACAAGATAACTCTTATAGAACAGAATGCTGACTAGAAAGTGGCAGGAGGGACTTTGGGGGTGATGAAAATATATCTTGATTTGGATGAGGACACATACATTGGTCAAGGCTCATTGATCTGTGCTCTTAATGTATGCTTCCATGTCTGTTAATTTTACTTTAAAATTGAGTAAGTAATTAAAACGAAGCTGAATATCTGATTTTCATACCTGAGATCCAAAGCATAACCTTTGAAATTATAGCCTCTAAACCTTGAGAAAACAAGCACCCCAACTATCTTATCTATTTCACACCATTTGACTTTTTTGCTGAGGACTAAACCCAGGTCTTCAACATACTAGTCAAGCACTTTGCCTGAGCCCCACCCCTAGACCCTCACATCTGTCTTAACATAATGTAGCATAAATATGTTAACCCAAAAGTGTTAGTGTTAGCAGCATGAGTCTTTCAAAACCATGTGAAGAAAGTCTAGCTCCCCCTCTCCTTTTTTTTTTTTTGGTCCTCTCTTGTGGTGCTAGGGATTGAACCCAGGGCCTCACACAGTTTAGGAAAGTGCTCTACCACTGAGCCACATCCCCAACTCTAAGAAGGTGCAGATTCCAAATAAAATCTGTGAAAGAACTCAAGTTTGGTCTCTTCTCCCTTAGAAGCAAATGTATCAGGAAGTCAAGGAAACTTGTGCTTCAGAGCCCCTTCCTGTTTAGGAGCCCTAGCAACAGGTTCATTGACAGAAACATTTGACACATTCAACATGTCGAATGTTTCTGTAAAGTGCTGTAAACGATAACAAAATTAAATGCAGTGGGTTAAGATCACTGCCTCTTTCCATTTTGCCTTTCCCCTTCTCCATGCCTCCCTCTGTGTTGAGTTCCCAGCAGAGGCTGTAGACATTCTAGGGACTTGGCAAAGTTCAGATGGGAATACATTCCTCTAGGATCTCATGTAGCACATGCATGTTGCTTGCAGTCATTTCCTCATATGGTTAGCTGCTAGCATCCCTTGGAGGAATGACTTTCTGAAATTCTCCTTCTACCATCTTACTAACTGCTTCAACTCAAGGGTTCAGGACCATATGTCCTATTAGGACATGAGGGCATCCTGAACCAGAAGCCTGTGGGTGGTGGAGAAAAGAGTTCAAAATATACCAAAGTATAGACCAGTCTGAAAAATTCTTCCAATCCCCGCACGAATAAATTTGGCAAGATTCTATTCTTGAATCTTGAAAACATTGAGAATGTTTTCTGTAGTGCAGTATATGCTATCATAAATATGCTGTACAATTTTTTTTTGGTGGAAACCATATGAACTATTCTTTATTGGAAATCGTACATTTTCAAAATGCAAATCTACAAAGGCATTATATGAATTAAGTATATTTGTGTGTGAAGTTACACCTTTTGTGCATTCCAACTATCAAATGTAAGTGTAAATGCTTAAATCTATCAGGTATAAGAAAGTCTTAAATCTCTTTCTGTTCTTTCTATAGAAAATACAATTATAGGGTTGGGATTGTAGCTCAGTGGTAGAACACTTGGCTAGCATGAGTGAGGTACTGAGTTTGATCCTCAGCACCACATAAAAATAAATAAATAAATAAAGATATTTGTGTCCATCTACAATTAAAAAAAATTAAAAGAAAAGAAAACACAATTATAGAACTGTCATCATAAAAAGAGTTTATCAGAAATAAGTGGGATATGGTAGTACAAGCCTAGAATCCCATCCACTCAGGAGGCTGAGGCAGGAAGATCACAAGTTTAAAGCCAGCCTCAGCAACTTGGCAAAACATTGTCTCAAAATAAAAAGTTAAAAAGGCTGGGGATGTGGTAAAGCATCTTTGGGTTCAATCCTTAGTTCTGAAAAAAAAAAAAAGCAAATCAAAATAATGTAGAAGAAAAAATTCATTTAGGTGTGACAGACAATTAACTAATCTAATAAGCTGGATATGAAGTGGTATTTTTTTACATTATTTAAATTAGCATTTGTTATTTCTCTTCTCATTCTACATAAACATTCACTTTTAAACTTACCTGTATTATAAAGAAGGCTGTCAAATTTTACAAACACCAGGACCCACTGGAGTCCACCTCTGGATGTCAATGTTAATGATCTAAAAAGACAAAAAATCAAATAAACAGTCAAGATGAAGATATAGAGAAATACACATCAATAAGCAAGAGCTCAAGGAAGGGAGTGCAGGGACAGAGGTAATGTCACCCCCTTTTCTAGCAATAATGTTTCACCTTTATAACCATCTATTTGTATGCAGTGTTTCAAACTCAGGTGACAGAAAACCTCACGTACAGGCTGAAAGATTCTGAGGGATGTTTTTTTCTCACTACATTTTGCTTCACAACAAACACTACCTACATAAAATAATTCATTTAAGGAAAACACTCTCTCTTTGGGAAAAGACTAACCAAACATTTTTCATCTACCTAAAGAATCTTACAATGTCCTCGACAATGTGAATAATTAAAGCTGCTCATAAAATATCACCTACCACTGAAAGTCTTGACATCATATTCAGACTGGCTCATATAAGATTTTCTACATACCAAAAATCAATGTCAGATTGAAAAGGGGTCACAACTCAATAGTCCCCTACTCAAGACTAGCCCACAAATGTTATGAGTAATCTGTGCTGTGCTAAGCCATTTCCATGTAACTTTTGCCTTTTGGCATGTGTGACTAAAAGTTCCTTTTTTAAAAAAGTTCCTTTTTTCAAAAAGATAACAAGTTTTTGTATTTTAAGAAAACACATAGAATAAATTGGAAACATTCTAGTGGGTCATTACTAGGGGAATCAATGGGACAATCATGGAAACAAGCAGATTTTTTTAAAAATATTTTTTTAGTTGTAGATGGACACAATGTCTTTATTTTATTGCTTTGTATGTGGTGCTGAGGATCGAACTCAGGGCCTCACACATGTGAGGCGAGCGCTCTACCACTGAGCTACAATCCCAGGCCCAAACAGGCAGATTTTTATTCTTTTGTATTGAGGTACATTTAATCAAAGTGTCATGAAAACTTTTCCTGGATATACATGAAGTTATGAAAAAGGAATTCACAGAAAAGTGGACAGGGTATGATCACATTATGTTCAAAGAATATATGAACATGTGCAAAGAAATAAGACTTACATAAATACTGACAAATGAACACAAAAAAACATATAAAAGGATCCATTTAAACTGTGGAAGTGGTTAGCTGGAAAGGAATATGAAAAAGAAGGTATGCAAGAGAATTCATGCCCATATTTTATAATCAGCATGTAAATCCAGTTTCTGGAACAATGCTTGACATGGCATAGACAATAAATAGTTGTTGCATAAGTTAACGGATTGGTTGATGAATTGATTCAGATTCTATAACCTTTAAACCAAAGATAGTCAATGTAAGAAAATACTAATAAGTAAAAACAAATAGAAACCATCTATAGAAAATAAAAACAAATAGAAACCTGACATTGGAAGAATTGTTGTTTATATTTGGTGTATACATGTATACCAATATGTTTCTTTTATTCATTTACTTTTTATTGGTAAAAATTATATCATTTATGATGTGTAACATGATATTTTGATATATGTATAAATTGTGGAATGACTAAAGCTAATTAACTTATATGTCACACATTTTTGCACATTATGAAAACACTTAAGATCTACTCAGAAATTTTCAAGTATGCAATTATTATTATTAATTACACTCATATTATGCAGTAGATCTGAACTTATTCCTCCTAAGTACAATTTTGTGTCATTTATACCCAACTTTTAAAAAAATACTGTTAAAACAATACACAGTATTTTGTAAATTACTTTTTCCATATCAGAAATATACCAAGTTATCTTTCTATGCCAATAAATATTGGAATGGGATATGGTGGCACATGCCTGTGATTCCAGAAACTTGGGAGGTCAAGGCAAGAGAATCACAAGTTTGAGGCCAGTCTGGGCAACTCAGCAAAACTCAGTCTAAAAATATAAAATTAAAAAGCTTGGGGATGACAGCTGGGTGCGGTGGCTCAAGCCTGTACTCCCAGCATTTAGGGAGGCTGAGAAAGGAGAATCACAAGTTCAAAGCCAGCCTCAGCAATGGCGAGGTGCTAAGCAACTCAGTGAGACCCTGTCTCTACATAAAACACAAAATAGGGCTGGGGATGTGGCTCAGTGGTCGAGTGCCCCTGAGTTCAATCTCTAGTACCAAAAAAAAGGCTTGAGGATGTACCTAGCCTATTGTGGTGAGTCCCTGGGTTCAATCCCATAGGTGTGTGTATGTGTAAAATTTTAGCATCTACATTCTATTCTAGCATTCACAATATTTTACACAAATGCAATTATTTTCCTTAATTTAATGTTTATTCATTTATTCATTCAGTCATTGAATAAATAGTTATGGAAAACCTACAATATTTCAGGTAGGTACTCAGCTACGGGAAAGACACCTGTCTTCAGGGCAACTTGAGTCTATCATGGGAAAGAAACAGTGTGTAAATAAATACAAAGATAAATATATGATTTCAAAATAAGAAACTGAAACAAGATGCTCTGAAAACAAAAGATGCCATACATAATATGAGAATTGAATTTAGATAAAGAATCAAATACCATCTCTTTGAAAGTGTGCAATTTAAGCAAAGCTTGTGGGATGGATTGACATTAGCCAGGTGAGGAGAGCAGAGAGAGTGGTAGATGGTGAGAATAGAACCAGGGAAAAGTGTACTGTTTGTGGACCAGAGAGAAGTTGGAACTGAAGAGCATCAGTCAGGGCAGGGATGGTACTGGGCTCAACTAGAGGCCAAGACTCAGGATGGTTACTCTAGTGCAAAGAGGAGTCCCCAAAAGTGGTTTGGGTTTTTGATTTTGTCCACCTCACCCCACCAATGTGCAGATACAAATGAAGATTTTTCCTGTGTAAGTTCACTAACCACCGAGAGCAGATGGGTTACAGGAGCAAGAATGAAAGTGTACAAAGAATAAAATGAGAGTTTCTAGGCTTGGGAAAGTGTTAAAGAGTAAGAACAGCTACCCACGAATAACAGTTGTTGCAGAATTATTTGGCAAAGGAAGAATATGGGAAGAAGAAAAAAAATGTGTCTTTTGTGACATTTGAGTGCACATAATATTTTACATACAATTTTAGGGTCTTTGCAGAACCTCTAGATGGAAAACTACAGCCTGGAAACATGTTCCCAGTCTCATGAAAAGTAAAGAGGGGTGGGAGATGTGTGTCTCGATTTGCTGACTTGCCCTGGCTTCTGTGGCCAGCTCTGCTCTTGCTGCATTCCTAACCTTCCCTCCCTTCATGTCAGAAGTTGCAGAGACCTAAGGAGCCTTGATAAAATTAGCCTGCAAATATTAAAGCTAATTTACATTCTCTGTGCACCTTTGCACTCACAAAAAGAAGGAGACTGCCCAGAAGGAGGACGCTGGGAACAGAAAGAAGACAATATGGTGTGGAAGGCTCACCATGAATCATTAGGATATACTGTTACAAACCGGCTGGCAGGAATGACACCTCCCCAAATTCTCTGGTTGACTCTCGCTGTGTGGCCCGTTGCTGTAGCCCTTCTACATTGCTAAAAATGGATTTTCAAACATGCCAACAATAATTGAGGCTGCTTTCCTCAGTCTTCAGGTGAGAGGAGACTGATAATAACCTGGAAGTATTCATTCTCAACAGAGAGATGGTTTTGTTGTTTAGTTTTATATGGATTTTTCACTAGTCTTTTAAACTAAAACCAAAATGTTGTCATTTCTCTGGCCCTGATAGGGCACTGAACTGTATGTGTTCTCAATGTCCTCTAAACATTAAAGAATATGACATGTCTTTTGCCTTAGGAATAAAGGAAATACCAAGACACTTTCCAGTGACCTAAAGAATTGGGTCTCTGGAACTTTCTGCTAAGAATCTAAAAGAAAGAATCATGCAGCAAATCCAAGGAGCTCTTCTTCACTCAAACTGTTACGGCGCCTCTCTGACTGCTACATCCACAGGGTCCCCCTCACCTCTGAACCCATTCAGCACCTGGTTGCTCCTTGTAGTAGCAGGTGTCTTGTACGGTGTGCCTGGCACAGCTGTGCAAGGTCCTGGAAGCTACTGATACCCCCATTTACCTGTGACTAGTTCTGCTTCCTCACATGTTGAAGTATAGCATTAGAGAAGCACACCAAGGCAAGCATTTAAGCAGGGTTTATTTTAAAAGGGGCAACATAGACTTCTCCCAGGAAGAAGAACGGGGCCATAGCTGGTATCCTGGTATCCCAAGAAGTACATGTGTTTTGCCTTTTTATATGTCCTAGGCTTCCTTTGTTCTCCTGCTTTCTTCCCCTTATCTCTCTCCTTCCTGCCTATGTGACTAGGCCCAGGAGATGCTTGGTGGGATGGCCAAAAGGTGAAAAGCACATGGATAGGGGGAAGGGCCCAGGTGGAGTGATCTGGGCAGGAAGGGGGTGTAATTAATTCCATAGGGCAGGATAATCCCTGGGACAGGTTACCTTAGCAACAGGTTGGAGCAGGGGCAGGTTATCCTGATAAGGGTGGAGGAAGGGCTCTGAAGGCATTAGCATTTCAATTCCTCTCCAACTTCCCAGACCCAAGTTGGCCTCCTTGATCTGACCTGGCTCAATTTACCTTTCTACACTGACTGCCTGTCTAATTCTGGGTTCACTACTATCTCTTACCTTCATCTGTGCTCTCTGTAAAGATTAGACGACCAGGGAGGAGATGAATTAAGCCGCTCGGCAAGGCTTTATTGGAATACACGCTCCCGGGCTGAATCCTCTCGTCCATCAGAGCATGTCCGAAATGGCGTTGGGGCTTCAGTGCACAAAGAATTTCAAGAAAACCCGGTCAGGAAGGGGAGGGCTTGGGGGCAGGAAGAGAAGGCCAGAGTCCTTCCGGAATAGGACAGGAAAACCTGCTGATTGACAGGAGGCCTGTCTACTGGTAGCATCAGCATCTGGCTTGCCACTCCATTCTGCAGCTACTGACCGGTCCCCCTAATTGAACATCCTGGACCCTGACCAGACCTAACACTCTCCATAAAACTGGTGCAGCACTTGTTCCTAGGAGGCACTCAATCACTGCTATTCCTAAAACAGAAAAGTAACTCAGGGTTCAGGGTGGAAATAAGTCTTTTAAAAATCAAACAAGGGAGCTACAGTTGTAGTTCAATGGGAGAGCACTTGCCTAGCATGTGTGAGGCACTGGGTTCAATCCTCAACACCACATAAAAATAAAGGTGTTAAAAAAACACAAAAACATTATTAAAAAAAACAAATAAAACAAAAAAGACATTCAGAAAGACAAGATGTTAGAACAAGACACTGGAACATTTCCATGGTGATTAGATCATTCTCTGAGAGTCACATTCCCAGGCAGAGAGCCTACCTGGGGTACAATCTTAGTTAAATGTTTTTCAGGAATCCACTGGCTCTGGGTTTGTCTAGATGATAGATGATGAAGATTCTTACCCCAAGGAGAGTAAGGCCCTTGGGAAGAAACCTGAGCACCTCTTTGCACCACTGCTGGCTTGGTAGTCAGCCCAAATGTGTCTTTAAGGAATATGGACCACTGGAGCACTCCAGGCCCACCAGGACAGGGACCCCAGAAGCTGCACAGGCAACCAAACCAGTTCAACATCAGTCACTCTCAATCTAATGTCCCCAAGCTCATTTTAACCTGTCAGATCACCACAACCCAAACAGCTTATCATAAGAGCAGGCTCACATCAGGACAGCTGTATTAACACTGGTTTCATTCCTGTAATAAAGGAAGTGAGAACCCCTGTGAACCCACACCTGGAGGGATTTTCAAGGAGCCACAACTTAAGTAGATGACATAGTAAAGTGAGACAAGAGGTGAGAGGCCTAAAAGCCACAGTTTGAGGAATTGTTAAAATAAACTAAGAGTGTTTAAGAAAAGAGAAAGTACGGGAGCCGTCTTCTAGATTTTGAAGGAAGAGGCAGCATGGAGGATGTTGACCATTCCGGAGCCAGCAGAATGGCGGGGTTAGAAAACTGTGAGTGGAGTAGGCACAAGGCAGGTCTTCTTCATATAGTTTCCTCAGAAAGCAGAATCCAAGGCAAAGCTTAGGTATCGCTGCTTTATTTGGGAGTGCAGCCTCAGAAAGAAATGTGAGGCAGGGAAAGAATAAGAACAAAATACAGTGTGTCACCCAGACGTCACTGCTTTCCAAGAAACACAGCAGGCCACACCTCTTGACACCATGAAGCAGTTTGACAGGAGGAAACAGCTAGCAAATTCTCTTTTGGGTCCTTCTTGTCTCTACCACTCTCCACATAGTATAAATACCCCTAAAGTCCAAGGAACCTTCCCTGGCCCCTACTAGAGGCCAGAACCCAGTTGTTCTCCCAAACATGGGAGCTGTTGCAGCTCCCACCACAGTGCATGCGACCGAGGTGACCTGCAGCTTTGCCCTCACTCTTGCAAAAGTAAGTATAACTGGAATCTAAGGAGGTGAGGTGACCCAATGGAAGCAGCTACCAAGGCTTTAGAACGACAGGAAGGGCAGAACGAGAGTCAACAGAAAGGCTCAGGACAGGTGAGGCTGAAGGGTCAGTCCATAGGCCACACCTGCACAGCAGGCTGTGTTAGGAGGCAATGTCCTAATGTCCCAAATCATCTATCAGTGGAAGAGTCCAGTGCTTCTCAACCAGGAAGTGTAAAGGAATGCCAAGGGATCTTGTCAAATGAGGATTCTGATTCAGCAAGTCTGGGGTAGGGTCTCAGATTCAGCATTTCTTCCTAACTCCCAGGTGATGCTTTGCTGCAGCTTTCAGGCTACACTTCAAATATTAAGTGGATGTTCTGCTTCACCAAGTAGTGAATTTCACATCCCGAGGTGTGTTTTAGATGATCCTGCATTGATTGATCTTCTGCCAAAAAAAAAGTCAGGGATTTTGCAGAAAGTTCTCCTGCCTTCAATAAAAGGTTGAACTAAATGACCACTGTAGAACCTTCCAAGTCTAAGATTTTCATTTATTTTTCCAAAACCTGAAAAATACTGAACCAATGATGAATTAAACATTAGTTAACAAAAGAAATGCCCGCCGTAATGCTGGGCAGAGTGCTCATCTAGCATGTGTGGGGGCACTGGGTTCAATCCTCAGTACCACATAAAAATAAATAAATAAATAAAGATATTGTGTCAATCTACAACTAAAAAAAGAAAGAAAGAAATGCCCATCTTAGCTCTAATTCATTGCTCACTTTTCACCAATGACGGCTTATCAGACCCAGAGCACAATTAGCCCAGACCCTCATGGAAATTTAGAGCTTTACCTAATGACAATAGACCAGGAACACATGTAATTCAGTCAGTAATTTATGTGCCTGATGCTTTTCTCATCATCTCCCTTTCAATATCTTTCCTCCTCCACAAGAAATTCAAGGAGTAAATTCAGAGATGTTAAGGGGTGTAGACAGGACATTAGGATCGTCAGGGACTTTCTCCTCTAGAGATTTATTGAACTTGAATTAAATTTAAAGTGCAAATTTCATCATTTCATTTCATTCTCTGATAGATGAAAACTGAAACTCAATCTCCTCAATCCAAAACCTTATGGAACAAGTTTCTGGATAGCCAAGATTTCTATAAAGACAAAAGTTAGCCCTTTAGAATTAAATTCATTTTCCCTTAATTATTTTATTCTAATTACCACTTGGAACTGCACTACAAATTTGAATTACACATAGCTACTTCTCTCAACTTTTCAATTTCTCAAATTCTTATTTGTTCTCTATCATCTGGAGGCACTGTATTGGCCTATTTAAGCTTCCTCCACATACACTGTTGGCTTTGTCCACACTGGTGACAGGCTGTGCCTCTCACACTCAGGAGGGACAGAAGGGCTCAGCTTTCAAGGCAAGAGTCAGAGGGCTGGAAACAGCCACTGACCCTCTCTGCCACGTGGCATCATTGTTGAGGACTGGTTCCACCTAGTGGTTTGGGCCTGCCACTGCAAAGAGCTGGTGCTGCTCTGAACCCAGGTAAGATTTCTGTGGTTTCCTGAGGAAGCACAACCTCATCTTTTAATGTTGACGTTAGCCTCTGGCTACAGCAACTTGTTCTTTGCTCTTTTGTGACATATACACACTTCCCCAGATGCGGGCCAGCCACAGGGATGCTGTTTCAATATCCACCACCTCACAGATCCACAATCCTCTCCACAATCCACAACTTAGCCTCTAAATCCTCAAAATACAAAAGGTCTTATTACACTCTTCTTTCCTGAACATCTGCATTGACCTTTCTCAGGAAAGCTAACATCCATGATTTCTGGGAGCCCTAGCTCAGCCTCCTACCCACTTCTCTGACGTCTTAGAGAAGATACATTGAACATAATTTCCTTTCTTATTCATATCTCAGGACCAAAAGTATGAACATCATCATTTGATTTGGTTTGATTTGAGGTTGATTTTTTTTTAGTTAAGAATACAAGTGCATTTAACATTAGAAAAATTATATATTCAGAGATACAATTTGACTTAATTCATATTATAAACCTAGTGTTTGGGAGAGCCTTGATTTCTAGCCCATCTCTGGTCCCCAAACACATGCTCTGGACAATTTTCCACAGGGCCCCTATCTCCCTGCCAGGGCTTTCTTACACATGCTATCCCTTCTCCAAACCTACTATTCTCTCTTTTATTTTTTTACATAAGTATCTTTATAATCCAGTTAAATTTGACTACTACTTTTTCTTTAACAGTGAGCCATACTCCCCTATCTCTGTCTTTGTTTCTGTTTTCCTGAATTGCCCTGTATTTCATCAATGCCTTTGAATCTCCAGTCTTTTCTTCAAGCCCACACATTAAGTCCTCCTTCAGGTCTTTTATCATCCCTTCTACTGGATGGTGGTCTCTTCATCCTTTGAACCCTCATAACATTTTATGCATGCTTTTCTTATATACTTTCATTCCTACATTGCAGATATTTGAGGATGTCCTGACTTTTGTCAACATAGCATTTTAATTTTTATTCCTGCAAGCATCTGGAATAGCATCTTATACTTAGTAGGCATTTAGTAAACACATGCTGAATGGAATTTCAATGCCAAAAGCATCTCCACATCTTTAGTAACATTTTACTTGGTCCCTCTTAGCATACTCTAATCCCATGAAGATTAGATACAAAAAAAGAAATACAAAATAAGAATAAAGGATAGTATTGAGGACATTTTTAGTAGATTGCAGAAATCCCAAATGGTTTGGATGGCTAGAAATACCTATTGATGTATTCACAGCATAGAGAAAAGTCATCCATCTCTGTAGCTGAGAAAGACAAATGGGGAATTTGGGACTGCAAGAAGGGAGCTGTCATTTCATAGAGATGGTCACACTTCTGTCCCTTGAGAACTGTGACAGCCCTCTCAGTTTTCTTTCCTACATCTCGCTGCTCCCTCTCCTCAATATCTTAGTGCTAGATTCCCACAGGACTTGGTCTAGTTCTTTCTTCTGTTACTCTCCATCTACAGCTTCCCCCTAGGAGGGTAACTTTTGCCACCTGAGCAATTTACACTCTACTAGGAACTGGCTGGTAAATGCAGAGATGGGGACTAATCAATGTCACTTAACCATCATAATGTATTCCCAACTTCTGACATTGGTAGAGACTTGCATGCTGTGAGTGACAGGTGGTGGTGAGAAGGAAGAACCAGAACTTAGGTTTGCTTGAGTGCCTCCTGGACATGTGATGTTCTGCAAGCCTAGTAATAAAATCAAGTGTTTATGTTTGCTTACTAGGCATAAGTAAAAACCCTCCTGAACCAATGTCTCTCATTCTTTTCTTCTGGGCAGTCAGAAAATTCCACAGAAAAATTTGGGCCTCTTAAGGCAAATCACTTATACACACTAAATGCATGGTACTTTGGGGCTCTTTTGAAGATGGAAGAAAATTTAACATGCAACAACCTTTTATGCACATTTACTGCCCCACTGCTCATTTGAATTCTGCCACTCAAAAAGAATGGAATGCTGATTATTATATATTATTCTACAGTACAAAGCTAGTACAAAGCCAGGTAAGTCTTTACCCTAGGATATATAAATGCTGGGATGTGTGTGTGTGAGTATGTATGTGAGTGAGAACACGTGTGGGTGTGCGTGCGTGTGTGTCTGTGAGCGTGCCTGAGTGATGTGTATGAAATCCTCTCCTTACCCAGTTCTACCCACTGAGGCTTTGACTGCATGGAATTGCACTGTACAGGGGGAGCTCCTAGTTTTCTTCTATGCAAAATAGCCCAAAACTTCCCAATGAATGGTTTGGTAAGAAAGTTCACTGCTTTAAGAAGCAGTGCCTGGGGCTGGGGATGGAGCTCAGTCACACTGGCCTAGCATGCTCAAGGGTCTGGGTTTGATCACCAGCACTGCAAAAATAGATAAATAAATAGATAAAATAAGAAGCAGTGCCTGGTTTTCTTACAATTGTGAGAATTTTACCAATAGTATCAAATAGAAAACAAGTATTAGAGAGAAGACTAATGAAGTTTATTTTCCATATAGAAACAAATTTGTTTAAATCATCTTAAGATCTATCTTTAAAACCTGAAAACCATCAAGAAAACCTTCATATTTAAATCTTCATCTGATTCATAAATCTTTCCCCCTTAGAATGAAACTAGTTAGTTTAGAACTTGCTTGATAAATTGCCTATTGTGTCCATGGTCTGAAGGACCTGAAATACCCACGTCTAAGAAGGAGAACTCTAAGTCCATGATCATGGTTTTGAAACATTTGTGATCATATACCCTGTCAATAAAACATATTTGAGAACTCAACATATTTTTGTTTATGTATTTATTTGTAAATCATATGCAGATACCATAATATAGACTACATTACCTGTATAGTAAAATGGAGATAAAATTTTTGGAGCTGAATATGTATTTATTTATTTATTTACTTACTTATTTTAGAGAAAGTACTCTACCACTGAATTATATCCTAGCCCTTTTTATTTTTAATTTTGAGACAGTATTGGCTATGTTGCCTAGGTTGGCCTTGAACTTGTGATGGATCCTCCTGCCTCAGCCTCCTGAGTAGCTGGGATTACAGGTGTACAACATGGAACATGGCTTAAAAATTATATTTTAATAGTGCATAAAAGATTATCTTCTCCTTCTCCTTCTAAAATTCTTATTTTTGATAGTAATATTTTCACACTGTGACAGCAGTGTGATTTAACAAAATTTTACTGTTTGTGAATTCAGTCTGTCTTCACATTCTGAAACCTTATTGCCACTGCCTTTCTAGTCTCAGTGGTTTCACACCATCATTAACTAATCCCTCCAGGCATGAAACACAGTGACTGAAGTGCACCGTAATAGGACTGGATGTGACTCTGCATTCGTTTGCTAGGGCTGCTATAATAAAGTGCCGAGACTTGATGGCTTCAACAACAGAATTTTCCCATCTCACTGTTCAGAGTCTGGAAGTTGAAAATCAACCCAAGTGTCAACGTTGGTTCTTTCTGAGGTCCATGAGAGAAAGCTCTGTCCCATGTCTCCTTCTTCCCCTGGTAGATGGCCATCTACTTCCTGTGTCTTCATGTGGTCCTCTCTATTTATATCCCTGTTCCAGATTTCCTCTTTTGTCAATACACAAGTCCTTGCACTAGGGCACATCCTTATGGCTTCATTTTAACTTAATTACCTCTGCATAGATCCTATCTCCGGAAATAGTCACATTCTGAAAAATGTAGAAAATCACATTTCTACATATGAATTGAGTTGGGCAGAGATACCCTTCAACTCATAATGAATTTCATAGTTCAAATGGTTTTGTTTTTAATTTTGAAGTTTTAGGTCAACTTCTTGTTAGTTGTGATCAGCTCTGCCATTGACCTTGTATTATGAACTAATATTACCTTTATTACATGGCCTCATCGCAGAAATCTAAGATCCTTGCTCACGAACCATGTTCATGCAAACTTTAACACATCACAAGGTGCCAGAAGAAAACAAATGGAGGTTGCCACAGCTACAGCTCCCATCCTTCCCACATGGCACCTTGGCACCTGCCATCCAGACCATTTGAGGGCTCTGCCAATTCCTTTATTGCATAAAGCTCCATTCCATGTGTATGGGTTCTCACATATTCTTGGAGTGTGCCCGTGGATTGTTTTGTGGTATGATCACCCCACCTGAAGACTTCTGATCCAGACCACATTTTCCAGAAACTACAGCATTTTGAAATCAAACTCGTAAGAAAGGCCTGCAGCTGTGAAGTAGGCTGTGAAATCATGCTGCAGTCAAACCAAACCCAAAGGGCCTGCAGAACTTAAGATTCTTGCTATCTCTTTTCATCATCTCAGATACATCAGTATTTAATTGCTCCCTGAGGTTTGAGGTGGTAGGCTGAGAACAATATGGGCTCCAGCAGTGTAGAGAGCCACCAGTGGGCTGTGGCCCTGACTCATTGTGAGCCCTATTCAGGCTCTGCTAAAGGTCCCACACAGCACCAGAGATGGAGTGACCTGCACAGGGCTGCACAGCCCTTCTGAAATGGGTGTGGCCTGCCAAGATGCCAATCAACTTGCTGATTGCCAGACATCAGGAAGCAAGACTCCGCCCTTGAAACCTTATTCCTGCCTTTGATGTACCCCCTTAAACAAACCATGGGAGCCATTTTCTTGCTGTCTAGCTCCAGCTCCTGTGTGGACTGGACCTCCAACTTATGAAACTATCTTTTCTGACTTGTCTTTTGTTCTTTACTAATTATTCTAGACTTTAATTTCTCCCTCTAAGCAGGCAAGAATTCCCTGGCGAGGTGCTAGCCACCCTGTGACACAGCAGCACTTTGTTTGCTCCATGGCGAATGCCGTTCAGTCCACTTCGTCTGGAGCATTTCCTGAAAATGTCATTCAGAAGATATCAATAGTGCCTGAGTCGTGGTTTGATTGAATTTGTAGAAAAATGTAGTAGGAACTGTGTTTTTCACTGAAGTCATAAGACAATAATGGTGACGCAGGTTGGGAATGAAAGATGCCAAATAATCTGTTCAATTCAATAAAGCAAACACACAGGCTGATGTGTTCAGTGCTCCAGCCAGTAACCTCAGACAGAGAGAGAGAGAATGGAAATATCACCTGTTTCCTGAAGAGCTGCAGAGGTAAAATCTCTCTGTGCGCAGTGAATTTGGCCAAGTATATTCTAGTTCTGGGGACTAAATGGGCCCTCAAAAGAGCAACAATGCAATGGCCAAATGACATATTCAGAGGAAATCAAGGGCCTGCCAAAGGGAAAGGAAGCCTATCAAGGGGAGCAAGAGGAAACACCCTGCTGAGTTTCCCTGCAGTTGTTCTGCAGCTCAAATGCAAAACAACACAAAAGCCAACTAATGCAGAAAGTGTTGGACATTTTTCATCCTCAAATATATTCTGAACTGGCACAGAGTAATTATTTTCTACAATTCTAGGTAGAATGGAAATAGCCTGCGGGGGCATTTCAGCTGTACCTAACCAGGGTAATCCAAAAGTTAAATAAGACTGGAATCTTGGATCTCTGTAACCCAGTGAATCTTAGCTCATATCTACTGACTGTAGTTCCCAAACATACCATGCAGCTGTGTGTCTCCTTGACATTTTAAAATTTTGTTTTAGTTGTAGATGGACAACTTTTTAAAAATTTATTTTTATATGGTGCTGAGGATTGAACCCAGTGCCTCACACATGCTAGGAAAGTGCTCTACTACTGAGCTACAACTCCAGCCCTCTCCTTGATGTTTAATGATAGTTGAAGGCTAAGTTTATGTCTCTGCTCTGCAAAACTGTACCACTCAATACACTTTGAGTACAGTTTGTTTCACTGCACATATTTCTACAATTATGTGTGTCTCATAACAACATGCTTTTTAAAAGTTATGCCTATCTTACTAGATTGCAAGTTCATTAACATCAGGGACTATGTTTGATCTTTTTGTTTTCAGTGCCAATACAGATTTTAACATTTAAATAAATATTCAATAAGTGTTTTGGGGACTGAATAAATAATAACTTGGTCTGCTGTTGAAAATGCTTAAAAGTTCCTAGTATTGTCAGACACATGTTCTCATGAACCCTAACAATAAACCTGTGATTTCATTATCAATATTCTCATTTTAAGGATAGGAAAAGTGTGCTCAGAGAAAATAAGACTTTCCCAAGGTCACAGAGCTTCTCGCAGCAGAAGCAGGATGCCCACCCAGAACTTCTGCCACCAAGATCAGTTAGTGCTTTTTCACGCCCCCTACAGCAAGCTCAGGCCTTCTTATGGCAGAATCACCCATACCCAATAGTAAGGGACATGGAAGCAAAGCTGTAGGTCTGTAAATGAGAAGATCAAGATTGAGAGTTGCTTTCTTAGATAGAAGACTATATGATGAGCTAGTGAATAAATGAAAGAACTGCTGTCAGACTGTAAGACAGAGAGCAAATCTCACCCAACAAGGTGGCCCAGCCCTGGCCTCAGGTATGAGACTTAGAATGTGTGGCTCAGGCTTGGCTATTGTGAGACTGACTGAGAGGAATTACTTGAGGTACATGAGTTCTCATTCAGACTGAGGCTTTTACCCCCACAAAACAGACATCGAGTTAGTTCAGCTTATGGTTGTCTTGAGTTTCCTCAAGAAATTGCAGAGCAGATGGGCATGAACCCCTGTATGCCCCATGCTGACTCCTGAGCAGTTTCCGAAGCATTTGGGGCAGATTTTTCCAGAATAGGAGTGTTATCTCAGGGAAAGAGATTTTGAAGACATGTGAAGCTGGATGGAATTCTGGTTCCTCTCTTACTACCTGTATGGTATTGGGCAAGTTCCTTAACCTCTGTGCCTCAGAGCCCTCATGTGTGAAATTGGGTTGATTGCTAGTATCTACCTCGTAGGGTAGATTTCTGTGATGAAATGAGATGAAATAAAGGTGGTAACTTGACCAATGTTTCTTAATTTGGAGTCCCAGGACTTCTGAAGATCCTCAGACACTCTTTTGTTCAATGATACTTTGTATTTTTCAGTATGGAGAGTGTGCATTCTAAACTGACCAACCTTTAGTAGTTTATATTGACTTTATTATTAAAGTAGGAAAATAATTAAAATGGAAATTACTACTATTTAAATGATGATTGGCAATGACTAAAATACTCACGAGGAAAACCTAATCATGTCCAACATATAATACTCACACATACTACTAATATACTGAACATGAACAATTTAAGTTTAACCAAAATATGCACTTCAAACTAATTAATTTGAATTTTACTGGCTGTAGTTTTTTGTATTAATTTGTAAATTTGTTTTTATAATACATATCTAGCCTTGTAATTTTACATGTTTAAGGAATTTTAGAATAAAAAATGGTATGTAATGCTAAAGGTCTGCAAAAATTTATTTCCTTTAAAAGAGATCTATATATATCCAAAATGACTCAAGTCAAACATTGAACCAGTGTCTAAAATCCTCTGATGTGGAAACTAATGACTGCAGGACATGGATAGGAGGGATGGGAACAATGGGGTGACCTCAGATCATTTTAAGACTTCATTATAATCATCACACAATTTTTCTCTTCAGTATCCTGCAAGGAGAAAGAAAAGACAGGAGAGACATTCTAGATGATAAAGACTGGCATGCTTTCATGCAAATTCAAACTATAAAGGGAAGTATCTCACACTGCTTGCCTGCGTCTCATTACTCAAAAGTCAGTCCATAGGGAAAGAGCTCACGTTAACATTAAGTCAAATAAGGACTATAATCCATGAAAGATTTATTGCAAACTGCCCTTAAAATTTTTGAACTACAAGTCCTCACATCTGAGTAGATTAACCCAGCGGCGTATTGCAGGAAACCAGCAGAAACTTGATTCCACTTAACTGGTAACAGTTCCTATTTTCTCCAAGTCTAAACAATGACAAAAACAATTAAACTTCCAGGAAAGGTGGTGAGTGGGAAAGTTTTATTTTTTTGCAGGGAACTTTTAAACTATATAGTATTTAATCCTAGGTTGGTGTCCTCTTCACCTGTAATAAGGGGCAGCTTCTTCTTCTTTCATTCATATTCATTCCTTTGGTAACCATGGGATTTCAGAGGAAGGGGCAAAAGTGACAGTAACAGGGTTACAACTTTTGTCACCTGTGTGCTAAGTCAAAAATCTAGTCGATTCATGTAAAATTCTAAATTGTAGCGTCAGACACAAGAGGCCATCAGCATACAGGTTAAGAGAATAAGGCAACTGGAAGGACTCACTGCCTCCGACAGCCCGAGTGTCCTGTAGGTGGCGCACTATCACGCATGCTTTCCTTCTCCCACAGTTACAACAGGAATGGAGCTTTAGCAATATTGTGGACTGGAGGAGGGCATCCAACAGGAACACATGGGTGTCCACAGATGCTTGGTAGGAGAGGTTGGCTCAGTAACCGTACACTGGTTCACCAGTGTGTTGCTTTCTCAACCATTTGAAGCAAAGGTCCAGATTGAGAGACAGGGGTAGATGTAACTAGAAACAAACACGTAAAAAGACACTAATGACAGCTTGATTTTTTAGGACAGTTACAGCTTGATTTTGGGTCCCAGGAAGTGCTCTAAACAAGTTACATCCATTATCCCATTTAATGCTATATCAAGTCGATGAGGTAGGTACAATTAGGACAGTAGTCCCAGTTTTTAAGACAAGAAAACTGAGGCCAAGGGGCTGGGGTTGTGGCTTAGCGGTAGAGCGCTTGCCTCGCATGTGTGGGGCACTGGGTTTGATTCTCAGCACCACATAAAATAAATAAAGGTATTGTGTTCATCTATAACTTAAAAAATATTTAAAAAAAAAAAAAACTGAGGCCAAGTACCTTATTATACAGATAACAGGCCAGAATTCTAACTCAAGTAGCCTCATTCCAAGACCCCAACTAAGCTACCATGCTGCAATCAAAGTGGGGAGAATGTTGAGTCCTAATAAGAGGAAGAAACATCAGCTCCTTCATGTGAGTAAGCAGTCACTCCAGGTGCTGAGTGATACCTCCCGCTGCCAGACACATCTCAGTTCCCGGGATGCCTCCCTGCACCTCAGTGTTTTCTCACATATATCCTGGTTGTATGACTCTTCCTGGGCTCCTGTGAAACCTGATCTCTCATTCTTATGAGTACCTCTAGTGCTTTGAATAAACTGGGATTTCTCTTGCCTCTCAAAAGCCTAACACTGAGGTAGGTGCCCAATGATGATCCAGGAGTGATTTTCAAACTTTGGTGTCCATCAGAAACCTCTGGAGGATTTTGCTAAAACAGATTGCTGGGCTGTGCCCCAGAGTTATTGATTCACCACAATTGCCATAAGGCCCAAGAATTCACATATGATGTTGATGCTATAAATCCAGGGACCATATTTTGAGAACTACTGATCCACAGCCACACCATCCCACATATGAAGAGCAACAAAAGCAGCAGCCATACCTGTGAGCTTGTTGGGACTACAGGGTCTCAGTCCCCACACAGGCTTACTGCATTTAAACAAGACCTCCAGGTGCTTCACATGCTCATTACAGTTAGAGAAACACTGGTAGATATACCAGGAAACTTCAAAAAACACTGATGCTTGGGCTCCACGCAGAGATGCTGAGTTTGGTGCCTGTCCCCTTCCTCCAAGATGCTAATTAAGCAGGTTGGGCATGTGGTCAGAGCATGGGGATTTTTTAGATCTCCCTGGGCAATTCTAATGTGCAGCTGGAGTTGAGAGCCGCAGACCACTAGCTGATCCACTGACAGTTTCTCTTACCCCACACCAATTTACAAGATGTGTACTTGTAGAAGGAAAACAACCGGTCACTGTCACATTTATTGAACTGACAGAAGAGGAGAAAGAGTGAAAATAACATGTCTGAGAAGTCTACTTTGGTCAAGACAGGCTTCAGCTACAAAAGGTTGAAGAATAAAATGACATCAACAAGTAAAATCATTTCTAAACCCAGCAAATATTATGTAGCACCAATCTGCAGATGCAGCAGAGGAGTCAGACAAAAAAATATACTCTTCTCAAATGAATATGTGATCTTTTTTTAAAAAAATTTGTTTTTAGTTGTAAATGAACACAATACCTTTATTTTATTTTTTTCATGTTGTGCTGAGGAACAAACCCAGTGCCTCACATATGCTAGGCAAGCATTCTACCACTGAACTATAACCCCAGCCCTGAATATGTGATCTTAATATGAAGTACTTTACTACTGTTCCCTTGTACTCTAAAAGTACTTTTCCCTGCCTTGTTTTGTTTTTAATTAGATATGTGGCTTTACACAAGTTATTCCGTTTCTTTGTACCTCAACTGAAAATCAAGAATAATCTCTAGTTTCTTGTGTGAAGGTTGAATTGGATTCCATCAGAAGGGCCCAGTGCATGCTCAGCCATCTAATGAGAACACAGTAAGTAGTCCACTTGGGAGAACTCCTCAATTAGGAACTTTAGTGATTAGGTAGCTAATGATCTGTCATGCCCTCCTTAGCATCTGCTAATCTCACTTCAGGAAGGAGGGTATGTTCAGCCCTCTTTAGGAAGCCACAGAATCTTTAGCCAGTAAGGTTGGAGGCAGGGCTGGATCCAGACAAAAGAGGCTGGTCAGCAAGTGCTTGAAAGTCAAATATTAAAATTATTCCACAGCCAGGTTTCCCGCATCCTCAATGGGTTGCACAAGGAGAAGCAAGCAGTTCTGCAAATCTTAGCAGAGTCACAGAGCTCAAGATGGGAACCCACTCGAAATGGCTGTGACCCAGCGTTTCAAGGTTTGTATCATCCCCAGGGGATCCGAGTAGGTTGTGAAGAGGACAGTGTTTCCACAAAATCTCTTGAGAGACCATTTGACACAGGAAATAAAGAGGTGAAGGGGCGGAGATGATATAAGTGAAACAAAATTTTTTCATGATTGTTTCCACATGCTCCTTCCTTATCTGCCTTATTTAAAAAGACATCTCCTCTCAAAATAAAAAGGACTGAGGATAAAGCGCCCCTGGTTCAATTCCCAGTACCACAAGACACACAAAAAAAGATACCTCTTCTAATAGAAGTTCTGTAGTGCTTTGAAAATGCTCAGATGTATTTTCTAACTTGCAGTCAATATCCTTTGTATACCAATGAGATACTGTAGGAATGTAATTAGCTGTCTGCAACTAGTTAATTAAGAGATACTGCAGTACCTCAGCCTCAGGCATTAAGCAAGTCTAGCTGATATGGACCACAACTGGCAAATAGGAGGATTGACAGGACACCAGGGGATAATGCGTCACTCATTCAGGAATTTGTTTTTCCAGTGGGTAGATGAGCTCAGCAGAGAGTCCTAGGGGTGGGCTTTTCATGAGGCACAATTATTGTTAAGAAAAAAAGAATTTCTAACTATTGGAAAATGCAGTAGTAGAGAGTTCTTCCTATATTCCACCATTTTCCTTTTTTCTGTCACCCCAGGACTCAATTTACTGAAGACTAGAAGGGAGTTAAGACAGAGAGGCCACTTTGGACATGCCACCTAGCAGGGCCAAACTGGCGAAGACCTTGTATGGATTTCTTTTTAAAAGGGGTCCTCTCCTCCAAACACAGCCCTTGTCCTTGTGTTTGTTGCTTGGTAAGTGGAACCTGGACTGGATTCCAGCCATGCTCACCCTTTGGAAATACATGGGCAACCTGCACACCTGTTAGCAGAATCCTTATCTTCACCCTGCCCTCTCACCCAGACCAAAGGAAGACTAGACTTTGGAAAGTAAGCCTTCAGCAGGGAGGGACCAGATTGTCTCTCCTTACCTTTGAAAGGAACGGACATTTGCACATGTGAGGGCTCATTTGCTACTTATCTGTCTACAATGCACTTATCTGTCCACAGTGGCACTTTGATTGGCACTTTGAATGTTGGCAAAGGTCTCTCATTCTCAGATATTAGTTTGGAGAAAAGTGGAGACATCTGCTATTTTCCAAACTAATAATCACCTACTGGTGAATGCAGTGGGAAATAGGGAAATAGTTTCAAAATTTGGGAGAGATTCCTATGCCCACCTGGAGACTGTAAAGTGTGACCCCCACAGGAGCAGGCACTCTGACTACCTTCATCTCTTGCAATTTTACACATAATGAAGTGATGGTAAAAAGAGTGTAAATACGTGAAGAATATCAACGTGGAGGAAGAAAGCTAGGAGAGTATAGTTTGCCCTTTAATCATTCAGTACTTCTGAGTGGTGTCCTTCTCTGTCCCCAGCATTGCCTGCTCTTTGGGGCCATGCTCATTGCTGCTCTCACTGTCTGCACAAGGATCACTTGGGGGAAATGTCAAAAACACAACACAGGTCTATTCCATCAGAATTCCTAGGAGCAGAGCTGGAAATTTACATTTTTTAACAAGGTCCCCAGGTGGTTTTATGTATTCTAAAGTTTGTGAATGACTAATCAACCCAGATAAGTAGCATATATAGTGGATATTTGCTAGCCTGGTTTATCTGCTTATGACTTCTTTTTACATTTAGAGATTAGAGAGTGAGTCCCCAATGTCATTTACACAGCTATCTATTAGGCTAAACTTAGCATAATAGAGTTCTCCTTGACTAGAAAGCACAAAAGAGCAATCAAACTTCCACTGTCCATAAATAACTGGTCATGAGCTTTTGCTAAGCAGTTCCCAGTGAATTTATATGGAATCAAGCATCCAGTTCTGATGCTGCCCTAAAACCTATTGTATCACCAGTGCAGCCTCATCGTCAAATGTATAGCCCCCTCCATTTGGTTTCCAGCTCTTGAGACAAAGGTGCAAAGGAGCTCTCTGCTGAAAGAAGAGTGAAGAGGTGCTTGGAGTACCAGGAGAACTGGAAGAGTAGGTCAAAATGTCTCACTGAACAAGACAGCCCATTTCCTGGCTACAGTCAAATCTTTAGTTAGTGGCCATTAGAGACTCCATAAAGTTGGAGAGTACTAAGGACTTTGGGTCAGATCAGGAGGACTATTGACTGTAAAATAAGGTATATTCATTTCTTATTGCTGCTATAGCCATTTACCACAAATTTGATGGCTTAATACAACACAGGTACCTTATTTTACAGTTCTGTCAGTTAAAAATTGGACATAGATCTCATCAGGCTGAAATCAAGGCATTGGCAAAGCTACATTCCATTCTTTAAGCTCTGGCTGGGTGTTTCCTTGCCTTTTCCAGCTTGGAGAAGCTGGGAATGTTTCTTGGCTCATGACCCCCTTCCTCCATCGTCAAAGCCACAAAAGCAAGGCAAGTCCCCTTTGCTCCATGTGTGGGGGCGTGCCACAAGATGGCACTGAGCAGTCAGCTCAGTGCTGACCACGCTGCCTGAGAAGCCACCTCCCCGCACTTTTATTGGCTGACCTCTGCCCCCGTACTGCTTTAGCCGAGTGACCTTATACTGTTTTCAGGTGGACAGCCCCTTCCGCATTATTAGCTTAGAAACTGGACACCACTGGACCCTCCTGCCTATATAAGCCTGTGAACTCCCTCAATAAATCGGTACTTGCTTAGATGAGACCCTCTGGTACATGGCGATTTGTGCCAGGCGGCCTTCCTCTCTCAGTCCGACCCCATCGGAGACTCCTGGGGTGCTCCTCTCACTCGCTGGCCAAAGGGGAGTTCGCTACCTGGCTGGGAACATCTCGACACCATGGAAGATAACATTCTTAAGTTGCAGAGAGTAAGGTAGGGAGGGGAATTATTCCACCTGCTACCCAGGAGAACTCTGAACCCTAGTCAGGGATGAAAGCAGAAGTTATAAATGTCATATGTCAGTTCTGAGATGTGAAGTAAAGCTATAAGGCTATAAACAGGAAAGAAAACACTGTCTTCAGAAGCGTGAGGGATGAGGACAAAGCAAGTTGCAGATGAGAGAAAGGCCAGATGAAGTAGCTCAGGACCTAGGCAGGAAGTGATGGAGCAGAGTTGAAGGCTTGCTTTTGTGGAGTGCCATCTGCATTGTGGCACCACTCATGAGCTTAAAAAATATGTAAATTCAGACAAAATACCAACCCACAATCTATCACCAATTCTCACCATCATCATCCTCTTTTTCTTCTATCCTCCAATTTCCTCCATATCTTCCTTTTAATCCTTTTTCTTCAAAGATAAATAAAAGGAAATCATGTACAGTGAGGAAAAAATTAACCTTGACATTATCTTCTGAGTTTCACTTTATACGTATCCACACCAGAGCCATCTGGTTGGATTAGAATCTCCTCTGGGGCATTGCCTCTTACTCATCTATGAAAATTTTTGCAAGTTTTACATGGATTTTAGCACCTATTATAAAGAATTGTACAGTGTCATGAACCCAGTAAGCATTAAAATGTAAATTGATGAGAAGGGAAACATATAAAAAAAATTGCTCAGGGAAAAAACAAGAGGTCAATCTGAAGGAATTGCTGAGGAAGATATACTAATACCCATGAGGAGCCCAGGCTGGAATCTGCTGGGAGACAGAACTGGATTCTTGTTCTACCAGCGGTAGTTCTGCCTGGAGCAGTTTTTCAACTCTCCTAAGCGGAACAGATTTCAGCCTGTATCTGTATTTTTGTGGGAGATGCTGATGCAGAATTGCCCATGACCTCGAGTCATGTTCTCTGCCTCCAGGCCAGAAAAATAGTTTGCTACTACTGTCTATTCCTCACTGTTAGAGTTTATTTTAAATTATAGCAGTAATAAATGCTTAATCTGTCTTCCCAAAATTCAAGTCATGAAGAAATGTGTGAAAAGCAGGGGTCACTCCCTCCATCCTTTCCCCAGTCCACTTTTTCTCCCCACCAAAAACCACTGAATCATGTGTGTCCTTCCAAACCTTCTCATGGACATATGGACACACAAGTATATCTTTTTTTTTATTGTTTTAGTTGATTTGTCTTTTGCATTCAATATATTCTGGATGCCCTTCCCTGGAAATATGTTTAGTTGGACCACAATTTTAATTGGCTTCATAGCACTCCTCAAAAAAGTCCTATATTTTAAGTCTTTTTTAGGTACAAATATTTACTTGGTTTCAGGGTTTTAAAAAAATCAGTATTGCAATATCTATCATTGTGCTCATATTCTTGCACACTTGCATGATTATTTCTGTAAGAGAGATGCCAAAAGGTAAAATGTCTGGGTATAAATGTGAAAAAAAACTTTATAATTTTTCTCTGAGGCCCCAAAATAGTTAATTTGGTTTGCTTTTATAAGATTAGATAGCTCATATTTTATCATAATGTTTCTATGAAAAGCCATCAGGCTTCTGAGGATCCTTTGGAAGATTGCTATGGTCATTGATAGACAGTACAAGGCCACCTGGAGGTAATCTGGGACAAGGGAGGCTGAGATTCTGGAGAAGTGGGGGCTGAACCGTCAGTCTCCTTAGGAATCTTTTCCTTATCTATCCATAGGCTTCCTCTTTCTTCTTTATCAACTAACAAGAGACTCATGGGAAGTGAATCAATAATTCTCACCCCACATGTCATCAAGTTTGGGAAACATCTTAGGTTTCTCTAACCCTCGCTTTCTGGAAGGATTTGGCAGCAATTTCTGAGAATCCCAAATGGCATAAAACCAGGACTGTGGATTTTAGTCAGCTAAACCTAAATTCACACCATGTGGTGGTGCATACCTATAATCCCAGTGGCTCAGGAGGCTGAGGCAGGAGGATTGAGAGTTCAAAACTGGCCTTGGCAACTTAGGGAGGCCCTAAGCAACTCAGCAAGGCCCTGTCTCTAAATAAAATACAAAAAAGGACTGCAGATGTGGCTTAGTGGTTAAGCATCCCTGGGTCCTATCTTCAGTACAAAAAAAAAAAAAAAAAACTAAACTAAACTAAATTTGCTACAAAATTAAACTAAATTTGCCACAAATATAATTCAAGATCTTGATCAAGCTGGACACAGTGGCACAGGCCTGTAATCCTAGCACTTTGGGAGGCTGAGACAGGAGAATCACGAGTTCAAAGTCAGCCTCAGCAACAGTGAGGCGCTAACAATGAGACCTCATTTCAAAAAATACAGAACAGGGCTGGGGATGTGGCTCAGAGGTTGAGTACCCCTGAGTTCAATCCCTGGTACCAAAAAAAAATCTTGATCAAAGTCACTAAATGTTTCTGTTAAGGGTGATCCTGATTGCAACAAGAATTAAATTGAGTATATGAAATATTAGCTACTCAGTAACTGTGAGAGTGCCTTTCCTTTTATTTACTGCTTCCATCTGGTTCCTTTGAGTGTCTGGCACTTCTCCTTGTACCCACAGGCCATCAATGCCAGCTGGCACAGTCTTTCCCCTGCTTGATTTGCGGACCAGGACTTGCTTTTTGGTGTCTGTCCAGTCTTTTGTTTTTATGAAGGTTGAGTTTTGTTCTTGTTCTTTCTCTACCCTATATTTAGAAAGATTTTATTGAAGGACACCACTCATCCTAATTGTCCCATCATCTTTTTCCTATAATTTAGAAATCTCATTCTCTTCTTCAAGATACTAAAGCCTGCCTGACACTAGACCAGAAATGCCCTTCCCAAGCCTGGATTTGGAATTAACTTTCTCTTAGGCGTCATTCCCCAACACCACCACCATAACTCAGTCTCCATTTATATTTCTGTGTCCACATCTCCCAATCAGGTCCTCCTGGATCTGCCAGTTTTCCTTTGCTGGAACAATGAGACACCACAGTGCAGTTTAAATGGCTCCCAGGAGCTCATGCTCACTGCTCTTCTGGTTCTTGTAAATGATTCCATGAAGAGAAGGGACTGAAGTTGTTCTAAGAGAAAGGCCTATCTCCCAGTTCTCTCTGTGTTTCTTGCCTACTAAGCAATCGTGGTACAAGAGTTTCCCCCTTTCCCCAAACTGTGCCAATAAATCAGTCTACAGGGATAAATCTGAACAATGACCGTGGTGTACACGATGCACCATTCTGGGAGCAAGGGGCAGGAGTGAAAGCAAAAGTCGCCACCCAAACTCCACAGGTCTACGGCTGAGTTTAAACCTTACAGAAACTAACCAAAGCTTTTGCCTTTTTACATCTGCATCTGATCCTTCTGCTTCCTCAGTTGTCAAAGTGCTCTCCGAAACATAAATACCTGTGATTGCTCATCAGCAGAGAAATGATGTCGAGCATTCTGCTTTCATTAACACATGTCCTATGGAATTTGCCTCTTTGTCTTATTACTAAGACCATTAGTGTCTTTAGGTATTAAATAACCATAATAATAAGGAAAGAAAAACTTTATATATTTTACACAGTAACTATCTGTATTAGTTAGTTTAGCTGCTTAACCAACCAGAGACCAAATCACAATGGCTAAAAACAAGATAAAGTTATTTCTCTTGTTAAAGTTCCATTGAAGAGTTCATCAGGTAGAAGCTCTATTCTACAAGGTCACTCAGGGATCTGGTCTCTATCTTGTTCTGAAATTCCTTTGGGTGCTATTCTTATTCTCAGGTGAAAACCAGCTTATACCTTGCCACATATCAACCTATAGAAAGGTCTGGAAGTTGACAACATTGTTTCTGCTCACATGCCATTTTCCAGATCTTGGTTGTGTGGATACATTTTGTGAGGGGAAATTAGAACATGTAGTTTCTAATCAAACAGATATGTGTCCACTTCAACCTCGGGTAGTTCTTTTACTGAAGTCATATCACATGTAAAATTTTAGTTTGCTTTGCACTTAGTATTTTAGCAATCATTTCCCAAGCCATTAATAAATATTCATGAACATCATCTTTAATAACTACATGATGGTTCTACAGATAAAAGTATTTTCCTACTTCCAAACATGTAGGTTGTTTCCAGTCAGGGAATTTATAAATAGTACTGCAATTAACATCTGCTACATTAATCTTTATTTGTTCTTCTGGTTATTTCTTTAGGAACTGTCCCTACAGGTGAGATTATTAAATGAGAATTTATACCAATTAACCTTCTCCTCAGAAGCAAGTGAGGATGGATCAAATTCACATTACTAATAATGCAGTTTTTGTATCTTTTAATATTTGATCAGTTGAAAATGGTATCTAATCATAGTTTTAAATTCCATTCTTTTAATTAGTGTATTTATTTTATTGATTGTGAATTTTAACAAGTTTCAAATCCCTATTAACTATATCTATTGCTTCTCTTTGCTCATTTATTATTATTACTGGGTTTTTATTTTTTTCATCTGTAAAACAGGATAGTAACAGTGCCTGCATAATAGAGTATGTTGAGGGTCAAACAAGAAAGTGAGTAACGGCAACTTTGTTTCTTCTGCTCATTTGTTCTGGTGTCTTCTGGAAAAGCCCCACAGCTTTGGACCCAGGTGTGTCATGGCTACAGTGGAGTGGTCTAAGGAGCCCCAGTCACACTGTCATATCACCCCATCCTGCTTTCTTCACAGTATTAATGATTTATCAAAAATCATATCCTTGGTATTTCCCTTTCCCACTACAACAAGGCTCTAGTCTCTCTACTGGTGTTTTTCTATCATCATCTGGCACAAAATAGGTACTCATTTAATATTTCTTGTTTGTTTGGTACTGAGGATTAAACTCAGGGGTACTCAATCACTGAGCCACTTCCCCAGCCCTATTTGTGTGTGCATGTGTGTGTGTGTATGTAGAGACAGGGTCTCACTGAGTTGCTTAGCACCTCTCCATTGCTGAGGCTGGCTTTGAACTCGCGATTCTCCTGTCTCGGCCTCCCAAAATAGTGGGATTACAGGCGTGCACGGCTCATGTAATACTTTTTGGATACATAAATGAAGTTCCTTTTCTCACTGTCAGAATCTCTTGCTATGTTAGAAACATAGTCACCATCTCCAATGACCCCCTTCTGCAAAGACAAGCCATGACACTCCCACACCCACCTCCCACATCTCACTCACCCAGGCTTCAGGCTCTTCCCTGCTTCTACGTGTCACACTTACAGTCCCAACTCAAAATGCCATCAATGATTATCCCTTGACATTCCACTGCACTGTATCACACTTCTGGCACAGTTTCTGCTAAGATGTGTAGTCTCCAATGAAGAAAAAAAAAAGAAAGAAAAGTGGAGGAGAGCCCCAATTTGGCTGCCAACAGAATATTGTCCTCTGAAGAAAGGAATGCATTTGCCTGACTCTGATTGGAATCCTGAGCTAGCAACAGGCTGTGTTGGTAACAGAGAGCTTTTTCATATCTTCAGCCAGATGATGTGTACTTTTCCAAACCAATGGGTGGAGCAAATAGGGCCTGTGTGCATGACTGTGCATCTCAGGCCGCACCATCGATGTGGCAGTTTCTAGAAGTCCTCCCCAACTCAAGGATATAACCTTCCTGTACCCTGCTTATCAGAGATGTTGCAATTAAAAAAAAAACAATTTTAACACATTTCAAGAGGAATTTTCATGAACTGTCAAGAGAGGACAGATGCGGTACTTCTAGCTGGACTGAAAGTCTAGCCTAGTAATAAGTATTGTACATTTTTTCTTATTTTGTCCTAGTTTAGTTTGCTATTTTGAAATCATTATGCATGGTTTCAAATGTGTTTTAATATTTTGAAATTAATTCCACTTTAATTTATAACTCTTATGGTCTATAATATAAGAGGAACCATTTTTGAAACCTGATACATAATGAAGTTTCAGAATTGCTTTGACAAATTAAAAAGCAAGGGCAACATATGAATTGTTTTTGAAATTTAGGTGAAAATATGAACCTTCCTTCAGAAGTTGCCATGGTACTTGATGTACCCCTAGTTCCTCCAATTCCTGAGCCTCTCAACATGATTCTCTTCTCATGTCTACTTAGCTCCTTTAGGAACTGAATGGAAGTCCACTTCAGTAAGCTGACTTCAAAACTATGTCCTGACCACCCTCAGCCTCAGGTCTCTCCATCTTGAAATGAGAAAATGCCCTCTTTTCTCGTTGTTCCATTTAAAAGACTGTAGGAATTCATAAGCAGGCTGCATGTTAGTTAAGAGCCACGTCAGCTGCACTTCTGGCTTAGAGATTTCCTGGTAAAGGAATGAGCTGTTGGGCGTATAATCAAGCCTCTTTGTGTGTCCCTTCGTATTACCGTGTCCAGTGCTCATTCGGCAAGGATCTCCTTCATGGCCAACATCCAGTGCACCTGCAATTGAGGCAGACTTCATCGTTTCTTCCATCTTTTCCAAATACTGTTTGGGATTGATATATTGGGAACAAAGATACAGCAGTCTGAGGATAATCAGGGAAGGATATTTACTGTGACTAACAAGCCATTGTCATGGCTATCTGACCCAAACATCCCCAGTCCAAGATGTGATAACAAACTGTGGCCCCCTACAAGCCCTTGAGTGCTGCTTTTGTTTGATTACAGCTAAGTCTACCTCAGTGCTTCACAACGTTCCACAAACTGGCGGCCTAATACTTTATGTAGGCTATTCTTGACTACATGGAGAATCTAAAACATTTTTTGTTATCATCATGCTTTCAAGGATATTGATTTTTACAATACAGAAAATATTAGGAACTTGCATGCCTGTGAATCAGGACTTATAAAGCTCATCTTGCTCTGGATAGTATAGAAACTGTCAGTCAAGGGAAAATCAAAAAACATCTTTTATTAGTGCAGACTCTGCAGTGCCCAAATACAGAGGCTCAGAAGGAACAGAATCACTCACATTGATAAATAGCACCCCCGGCACATATAAAGACACAAAGTGAAATGGCATACAAATATGGACCACTATGATACAGCCATTCAGGAGGATGTTGAAGAGTTTCCAAGATGCCTGATTTAAAACAATTTTTTTTAAGTTTTAGCACATCAACAAAAGTGAGCATCAGTGAGACCCAGCCCATAACGAATGAATCCAAAGGATTCAGTATAGACAGAACTATCTTTTTTTTCTCCACAATATTTGAAAAGACATTAAATCTCAGATGTTCTCAGATTATTCTTCAGAAGAGTTCAAAGAAATGGCTTTGATAGTGATGGCTTTGAACGTGGGCAGATCTTCATTTCTAAGAGGAAATCTGAAATGAGGTTGAGGCAGTGACCGCAAAGGGCAAACATGGTCCAGGAGCCTGTCAGCAAGTCAGCATGGGTGGGGCGGACTCAGTGAGCAGCTTTCCGACCCTCTCAGCCTCATAGGAATGGGTCCTGAGCCTCGAACGTTTCAAGAGATATAGAGTCTTCACAGCCATGCTGGACGTACCACCTATGGGGGAATATTTTTTCCTGTTTCATACTCAGTGCCTGCCTCTTTGCTCTGCTGGGGTGGGGGTTATGGCACCTAGCCAACCCCATTACTCTATCTGTCCCCTGTGGGGAATAAGGTCCTTCTGCTACAGCACAAGAGCTGTGCTTGGAGACCAATTGCCCTGAGTCGGCTGCCACCAGTGAGCTGCTGGCCTAGGGGACTCACATCCACTGTTGAAGTGCATCCTGCTCAGACTCCTCCATGTGAATAGAGCGCTACTCCATCCAGTACTGGATTGTATTGTGTTTTCCTTGGTAAGTTCAGTGCTAAGATGCAGTGGAGAGAAGTGGCTCTGACTTGTGCTCCTGTCACAGGCCATAAGTGCCACTTGATGACAGTTATGCTTCAGATGTGCCCAGAGGCTGCCACACGGGCTCCCTAGAATAAGCACGAGTTGAAAAGCTGAGCTAGCTGCACAGGCAGATGAGCTTCCAAGCTACCTTGCAAGACTCCTACCACCACATAGAGATTGGTAAGATGAGTTCATCTGGACGAGGTACACAAGGGAGACTGAATAACTTTTCTCTTAAAGAACAAGTTTTAGAAACCTCTAGAAAAGGAAATGGAGTATATTTAATCTGTGAACCCAACCTGTGAACAAACCATGAACTCACTGAGGTGCAGTAGGCCCTAGCAACCATGATCTAGATACCCACACCAGTGATTTCAAAGGCCAATGTGCTAAACAGCTGTATCAGAATTCACCTGGGGAAATAATTTTAAAAGACAGATTTCCAGGCCATGCCCTGGGGGCTTCTGACTTAGTGAA
>CM053401.1:65805903-65828852 GCA_028644305.1 Xerus rutilus
TAACCAAGGCAGCCTCTGATGAATACAGTTCAGCCAGTTTGAGAAGCTAGTTGAAAAGGCAGAGGAAATCATTCCAGTGCTTTACAAATGATTCTGACCATGAGACACTGGGAAAAGTTTGCTTTAGAAAACAGTAACAGGGGAAGCAAAATTTTACCTCTACCTTCTTGGGGTTTTTCCAGCTGAGCCTGAGAATTAAATTGACATAAAATGGATTAACAGGGGAAAAACATATAAATTTATTTAATGTCAATTTTACATAACACAAGAACCCTCATTAAGGATATAAAGACCCAAAGAAATAACAAAACCCAGATGTTTTTATTCTAATTTGAACAAAGCAGCAGTTGTTGAAAAGTATCTAAACTATGAGAGGAGGCCAAAGGAAAATAAGAATTATTTTAACAAAATTTTTTTTGCACAGATTCTTTCTCAGTGTCAACTTCCCATCCTGATGATAAGAACATTAATTTTCTTCTAACACGGGGGCACATCTTCCATGTGGGGTTTATGTCCTGCTTTCAGGAAGCAAATGGGAAGGGTCAGAATACTCTTCTTACAGCTGTTGTGTTTAAGTGCCTTTCATTAAAAAATGATCCTTATGCCAAAGGGGCATTTGGGGAGTGGCATATCCTGCCACCAGTAGGTACAGAAGAACTACGTTCCTAGGTGCTCCTACAGTAAGCTGACCTGCCAGCTGGCTCCCTCTAGACCTTTTAGTGGCTAGCTTTGAAGTTGGCATAAGTTTTATCTTGGGTTTTTTAGACTTTCATCAGTAAGACTGGATGTTTTTACCAGAAGAACGGGTCATGCTGCCTTCTTGTAGGTTTGGCCATCATTTTAGGCAACAAGGAACACACATTCCACAGTGTGACGTGGTAGGGAGAGGACCTGGCTATGAGTCACGAGACCTAGGTCTGGTCTTGGCTCCACCAGCGAGGATCACATAATCACCCTCTAGGTCAGCTGTTCCATCTTCAAAATGGTTTGATAGGCTGTTCCCATATCCAAAAGGAGTACTGAGGGCAAATCTTACAAGATAGTTCAAAGAATTCTTAAGAATGGATGAAAACATATACCAATAAGATAGCCAGGGGGCACAGGCTATTTGCACACAGAGGCAGGACAAGGAGACAATTATCAGTCACTTGCCACAGAGAAGGAAAACAATGTGCACACCCTTACCAACATTTATTTTTACTAATCTGAGTATTTCACTAATAAGGAGAATTTCGGCTGCCTGAATTACCCATTAGTTCCATTAAAAATCCCCATTTTACATGTGTAGAGATAGTCTCAGTAAAGACAGTATTCTTTTCTTTAGGGAATGAGACAATAGAACAAAAATCACATCTTGCCCTTGCTATTTTTTTTTTTTTTTTTTTTGGGTACTGGGGATTGAACTCAGGGCACTCAACCACTGAGCCTATTTTGTATGTAGGATGTAGGATGAGCCTACATCCCCAGGCCTATTTTGTGTTTTATGTAGAGACAGGGTCTCACTGAGTTGCTCAGCGCCTCGCCGTTGCTGAAGCTGGCTTTGAACTTGTGATTCTCCTGTCTCAGCCTCCCAAAGTGCTGGGACTACAGGCTTGTGCCACTGCGCCCAGCTTGTCCTTGGTATTTAATTTCTGAATACTACAAGTTATCAAGCTATGTTCACCCAAATGGAACTTCAGAAGATCACAAGACCCATTTGATTGGTTAGCTAGGGAGTAAAGACTTGGAGTCTTCCAGGAAGTGTCTCTTCAGTAGTGCCCAGTGTCTCTAGAGTGTCAGACTGAATCCCAGGGATTCCTGGGTGACTCTTGCAAAGCATTACAGGTTAGCCCTGTGGCTGCACTGCCAGGATATATACATCAGAATCTTGATAAATTGCAATGCCTCAGACTTAGAGCTTTGGGGAATTGTATTGTTATTATTTTAATTTCTGGAGAGAGTTTGTGAAAGTTCTTCTCAAGCCAATAGATTAGGATGAGAGGGCTGATACAATTGTTTAGCACATGTAATTTCTATATTACATAGAGGGGCCAAAAAGGAAATTATTAACTTGCTATATCTTGCTCTCTGATTCCAGAAATGAATCTCCATCCCTAGTTTTCAGACATTTGATGCATCTATCTGGAAGCCTACACTTCTCAATTCATAAGCCTAATTTACCATCAATTGCTTCTGTAACCCAGGTATGTCATAGAGCATGACAACTTCCATTTCTCCATAAAGTGAGTCATTTTAATAATGCATAATATTTATTAAGGATTTTAATTTGAAACCCTTTATCTCACACTTTTATAGTAGCATTGAACGGAAGTCTGTCAGAGCTCTATAATTATGACCACAGGCTGTTGTTATATGCAACTTCCTGAATATAACCTAATTGCCTAGAGGAAAAATAATGCTCCTTCTAGAAGCACCTTCTGTTAAGGTTTCTTACATTCAGAAGAAATTAAACAAATGTGAGAGTACAAACTTTAGATCTACTTATGCTACTATTACAGAAGCCATGGGAGGCTCCTGGAAGCTATCACATTTGCCATCAAGTCTCACAAACTTGGGAGCTCAAACTTTGTTACAATTTACCACAACGTGTCTTACCCCCAAAACGTGCAGTGAACAAAGTCTTGCTTTTTGGCTTTCAAAGGAAGACATTTATTTAAGCAGTGGCTTTGCCCTTGTCTTAAGAGATGTGCTTTCCCTTCAGCTGCTCATCTTAGCCACTCCAGACAATCCAGTCCACCCTCAGGGCGGCCACGCTGCTGGTTTCATCCCGGATCCTGATTCAGAGCAGGAGCAACATGATATTACTCAGGAAACCAGTATCAGCCAGAGAAAGAAAGAAGGCAAAACAAAACCAAAACCAAAAAATGGTCTTAATCTTTGATGTCTTAATCTTTTTTAGTAAGGATTTTGCAAAGATACAGTTTGAATCATACCAAGAACCCAGCATTGTAATTATGTCCAGAATTCCAGACCAATAAACACTGATTTGTTATAGAGATTGAAAGAAAAGCATGGTATAAAAAGATATGGCAAAATCAAGGAACTTGTTCAAAATTTAATTCTAATGGCAAAAAGTAAGTCAAAACAATATGACTATATATCAGGTTCCAAATTATGTGGGAAAATGTCTTTGTAGATCTGACCTATATAAGCCTCAGACCACAAATACACACACACACATATATATTGACCTCAGTGTTTAAGTTTATAAGATCTAAAATGGGGGAGGGGATGAAATGCACATGCATTCCATATACATATATGATTTTTATATATGATACATACATACATATATATATGATCATATATATACATAATTATTTTAAGGTTGTCATTATCCTTGCCCCCAAAAGATTATTGTGTCCTTTATATATATATTTTTTAAAAAACAACCTTTATTTTATTTATGTATATATTTTGTATGTGGTGCTGAGGATCGAACCCAGTGCCTCACGCGTGCAAGGCAAGCACTCTACCACTGAGCCATGACTCCAGCCCCTGTCCTTTATATTTTTTTATAAAATTTTTTCTTTTATGAATTTATGATCATGATAGAAATTAGTTTTGCTTTTTGTTGTTGTTTAGCTTGTTTTGTTTGTTTTTAATTTGGCAATAAAATGCCAATAAAATATTGACAATAAAATATTGGAAACCTGATCGTTTCTAAATCTGGAGGTGGCAAGCATTTATTTCTGAGCCTTGAAATTCATACATCTGGGATGTAAGACCCAGACAGCATGTATCAAATTCTAATGACCGAATGCTTCTGAATAACTTTTATCCCATGAATTCTAGTTCCAAATCTTGTAGTCACACAGACTCAGTTTTCTTTTTCCAGATGAAGTCTTCTCTATAGCTGAAAGCAATGCCTCCGTCTCCACTAAGGTCTTTTCAGAAGTAGAAATCTTATTGTCTTCAACTCTCCTTTTGGATCAAACCTCGAATAAAGCCTGCTATGAGGAAAATAAAGCCTATGAAGAGGAGGGAAAAACTTGAAATTAAATACATATATACTTATACTATGATAATTTAAGGAAATAAATAACATCTCTTTTATGTTTTGTAAATGAGGAAACTAAATTCAAGAAGTTTAGAGTCATAACCAAGACCAAACAGCTTGCTGATGACATTCAGTACTCAGCAAATTAAAGTGCCCTGCCCTCGAGAGAGACATACAGTAAGTCAAAGGACAGAAGAACAGTAATAGATGAGTATAAACCCATCCAACAAGCATTTTCAATGTCTGGTCTATGCCAAGCATTGCGGTATCTGTGAGGAGACAAGGTAGAGTCTCTGCTTTGGAGGAGCTGGGAATCCTGAAATGGGAACAAAATAGTATGAAAAGCTCACATTAAGCTAACTTCACTCAGGGAAGCTAGGAAGGCACAGAAAATGAAGTGACATTTAGGCTGGACTCTGAGGGATAAAGAGGTAAATCATTACCTAAGATGTTCACTGCAGAAGATCTTGTTTGGAGGGGAAAAATAATGAGCTCAACTCCAGAGCACTGAACTTTAGGTAATTTTGAGATGCCCAGAGAAGATAGTTCAAAAGCAATTATACTATGGGAGGAAAAAAAAAAAAGCAGACTATGAGTTACATGGACACAGAAAGTAGGGCAAGAAGAAAATTTTTTTCACTCTACCAAACTGGAAAATTCTTTATGTAAAATCTCAGAATGAATTTACTTTTAATTCTGATTCAAAAGGGTTTTTTTTTCTGAATCATGGTACAGAAATCCATTTTTATTGATAGTGATGAAATAAGGAATAAGAAATAAGGAATATGAATAGGAAATATATCCTTCAAAGATGTGAGTTTCAACATTGTAGGAATAAAGTAATTCAACATCAAACTTTCTATCTTAACTCACAGATACATACAATTAACCAACAACCAATAGATTACCAGTGTGTTAAGAATATCTACCCTAGTCTACCATTACTGGAAAAACAAGATTAGCTTTCAAATTCCTTGAGACTGCGAACTTAAAATTGTTTTCGGATAAATATGTAAATGACTTCTTGATGTTTGATAAGCACTCTGTGAGTCTTTCATCCTAGCAGAGAGAGGTAGTTTGGTTTGGGGTCTGGGCTGATCAGGATTACTCTGTATGACAGCAGCTGCTTACAACCTATACTTGCTCGAGACAGTCCTTGGCATGATCTCATCAACCACATGCTCCATGAGTCTGCGTCATGCTCCTTCCAGCACCCGCAAACCTCCACTCCTGGTGTCTCATGAAACAACCTTGGACCTCATATCTGAGTTTGCAGCTACATTTAAACCCAATACCAGTCACATAGTAGCAGCTCTGCTATTTTTTGTTTGCTAAGTGCAGCCAAAAACAAGTACGTATTTTAAAAAAAAATGAATAAATTTGAGTCAACAATACCTGGCAATGCTGCCTGCTGCCATCCCTAGGATATATATTTGGAGTTCTCCAGCAGTTGTGGATCCAGGAGAAAACTTCTTGCAGGTATTGTCTACTTCTTTCTCTTTTACCCATCTGTTGAAAATTTCAACTGGGAATTTTAAATAATAGCCTGGATGATCAATTTGGTTCATGTTAACCTCTAGTACTCCATTAAAACACACTGAACAAAATGATCTGTCTCTGTCCTGAGGCTTCTATTTTGAGTTTTCTCTTGGCACCATTTTAGCATGTACTTAAAAACTGGAATTTTTTTAAGCTTAGATGAGATGCAGAATAATTTTCTGTTATGCATGACTGAGAGGCAGAAAAAATATTTCAGAAAAAGAAAGCTGTCTCTAAGTGGTTATAAGAATAATGTGAGATAAGACTGATAGGGAATTTAATTTTAGCAGTATTAATGTGTGGAACAAAATACTAAAATGTTGCTTTCATACTTGGTGGTATATTGCTAATCATACCTAACAGCTATGATTACTACACATTTAAATTGCATTTGAAGAATCCATGTCTATTTGCCTGTATTATTTTGTAAATATAACTAAAATAAGAGTATTTTACAATGGTGTTGCTTATTATCTTATTACTCAGTCCTAGACAAAGCCCAGGAAAGCATCCTTTGACAATGTGCTCTAATAATGACTTTAGGACATTTAATTTATATATAAAAGTTGCTATAATTACTTCTCTTAGTAGGTTGTTTTGTTCCTTGATGGCAAAGTTAAGAATCTCCGTGAAAAAATGGAGTTCAAAATCAAATACCAAGACTTAAACACAATGCATACAGGGATATTGGTCTCCTGGGTTGTTGGTCAGCCTCTCTTCAGTTGGATCTGCCTCTCAGCAAAAATGCCAAGATAGTTTCAGAGAATCTTACACTCAAAAATATTGCTTCTATATATAGTGGCAGGAAACAGTGTTTGGGGAGGAATATCATCTTGTCCCAGAAGCCTACAGAAATTGTTCAATGAAAAATGATGAAATAAACTCAATGTGACAAACTAAGACAATGAAAGTAAAGACACATTTTACAAAGACTTTTCAAGCTAATTGAAGTTTTATTTTGAAAAAATTTGAGTCCTGCAGAGACTCTACTCCTTAAGGCTGGGGTAAGGGGCAGGAGAAGTCTTGCTTTTTTATAATGAAAGCTTTATGGGAAATCTGAGCACGAACTTATAAAACTGTGGAATGATCTATCTTAAAGCTAATTGTCGAAGCAAGACCACTATTTAAAAATTCAGTGGACAGTTTTCTAGTCAATCACACAACTGGTATATTCCATGTTCTCTTTCCTCCTGACTTCTTCAAACTGCTGAATATGGTTAAAGTCTTTGTCTCCTTAGCCTCAGGTCTCCACACTTGCCTGTCCCTTCCTTCTTCTCCAACCAGGGTTAGTTCCCTTATCACTATGACCTCCAGCCCCCTCTAATCTTAATCTACCATTAAAGTCTCAACTAAATAAGACTGTGGGAATTTATCTCCTTTATTTTACAATTTTCTACATCAAATATAATAACTAAAACCATACACATCATTTTTCCAAAACCTGATGTGCCCCCTGACTTTTGCTTCTGGCAAAGGGACGTGTATGTATTCTTCCTGCCACTCGAACTTGACACTGGACACCAGCCCCTCTGGATTTTTTTCTGTCATAATATTGCCTAGCAATGTTTGTTTTTGAGTGATGAGATTTTGTGATAAGTAGTATTAATTATTGAGGCACACACACAAACTGTGTCTCTAAAACACAGACATTCACACACACACAATGCATTTACCAATTTGTCCAAATATTGCATTATCTTGTTTGCATCTGGGTGATAAGCTTTGTATCCATCTTTACTTGAATCCCCACCTCATCCCTGGTATCCTCAGTCTCCGTTTCCATCCTATCCATTTGCAGCAGATCACTTCACTTCTTACTTGGCTAAGAAGATTGAAGTCTTTCAATGTGGTTCTCCCCACTTTGATTCCTAAAAACTTCAAAATTTCACAGACTCCTCAGACATTTTTCCTTCATTTATGCTCTTCTCATGACCTTGATTCTTTCTTTGCCTTTATATCTGCTCTTGGATCTTGAGTCTTAATCAAATATCCTCCCTCCCTCTCCGGCATCATCTGCCTCTTTCTGGGGAAAAAAAGCCCACAAAAACAAAAACAAAAACCTACTTCTTCCTGTCTATCTACAACATTGTCAGCAACTTCTCCTGAGAACAAAGGCCTTCTTTTGCCCTGCTGACCTCTCAGGCTCTGCTAGGCTTGCTGCCTGTCCCATATGAGGGACAGGCAGCAAGTTCTGCCTCCCTTTCTGTCTTCTTGACCATCTATACTGTTTGCAGTCTTGAGCACTTTACTGAAACAGCAGTCTTGAAGATCATCATTTAACTCCTAAAAACCAAATCCAGTAGCCTCATTACAGTTCTTACCTTCTCAGCATCTCTGATACATTCACCACTGCCAACAGCCTCCTAATTCTCAAAATTCTTTCATCCCTTTGCTCCTGAGACTCTCTAATCCCCTGAGTTCCATTCTATTTTCTGGACAGTTTTCTTGTTTTCTCATGCCTTATTCTCTCTATTCCTTAAGTGAAGTTTTTCTCCAGAGTCCCATTGTTAACCCTTTCATTCTCTCATTATGTATTCTTTCAGGTCCATTTCATGGCTCACATACTGCAGGCTGCCAAATTGATCTCTCTTCCTTCTTTTTTGAAATGCAGACCAAATTTCTAGCTACTTCCCAAATAGCTCTATTTGGTGTTTTGCAAGAACCTCACGCTCAACATGTACCAAACGTAGCTTATCATCTTCTCTACAAACTTCCTGTCCTTACCTGAATTTCCTGTTTTATCAATTTTCTTCCATAGTAAAATAGAATATAGTAGGATTATTCTGTTTAATGTCCCCAAACAGTTCAACAATTGCTTCCTAGTTATTTTATGTTATCCTTATTATTGGAATATATTTCTTCTTTCTTTCTAGCTCTGAAAATACTAGATAACTTTTCAGATCCAAGAGCTAAGTCCCTATTGCTCCATGGCTTTATCACTTCTCTTCTCTGGCTCCTACTTCACTTATAATCCATTCTTTTTTTCAGTGTTGAAGATTAAACTCAGGGCCTTATGCATGTAGGCACATGCTATACAGCAGTACTACAATCCCAGCCCAATCTATTCTTTCCATTAGCATTTAACAAACTTACTTTGACTCATTTACTTTTTGCAAAACATTTTCATTTAATTGTCATATGTTCATATTTTATTTGCTTAATTAGATTGTAAGTTTTTCCAAAAACATTGCTCATAGACTACCTTTCCTCAATCCTCATCCCTCATTCATGTATTAAAAGCATGTTTGTGGGCTGGACTTGTAGCTCAGTGGTAGAGCACTTGCCTCGCAAGGGTGAGGCACTGGGTTCGATCCTCAGCACCACATAAAAATACATAAATAAAGCTATTGTGTCCATCTACAACTAAAAAATATTTTTAAAAAAGCATGTTTATAGGGTATGTCCTTGTCTTAATCTGTTAAGGCTGTTACAACAAATATATAATAGGTAACTTATAAATAACAAAAAATTATTTCTCATAGTTCTAGAAGGTTATGAAGTCCAAGACTAAAGTGCTGGTGGATTAAGTGTCTGGTGAGGATTCATTCCTGGTTCATAGATGGCTATCTTTTTATGTTAAACTTGCATGGCAGAAAGGGTAAGAGAGCTTTCTGGGGTCTTTTTTATAAAGGCACTAATTATTTGTGAGGATTTCCCCTATCATTTAATCACTTCCCAAAGGTCCCCTTCCTAATACTTTGGAATTTTAGGGCTATACAAACATTCAGTTCATAGCAATGCAGTCATGCAGTGCTTAAGGATAGGAATGCATTCTGAGAAATTCATTGTTAGAGGATTTTGTCCTTGTGCAAACATCATAGAGTGCACTTGACACAAAGTAATGGATCTGTAACATCACTAAGCCATCTAATCTTAGGGAACCACCACCCTATACATACATGGTCCATCATTGACCACAATGCCATTTTATAACACCTGAGTGTATTAATATGCCCAACACAGTATTATATAATGAGGAAAGATATATATGACATGTTACCGGCCATTGAGGAATTTGCCATCTTACAGAAGAGTCAGAAATAAACCCAGTAGGTATAGCAATGTAATGCATGTTGTGTTAGAGGTACGTGCAACATGTTTTGGACACACAAGGAAAAAAGTGCTTAAAAGTTGTACCAAAAGATGTCACAGGTTTTTTTCCTAAAAGAGGGAATAATAGTTAAAAAAGGAAAACAATGGTGAAAAGGCTTTCCAGGCAGAGTAAATAGTCCAGGAAAAAATAGTTTATTTGCAGAAGATAAGTTATTAGTCATAGGTAGTTAGGGGCAGTAACAGGAATTTGGAAACATAGGAGTCATGACAGGCTTTATATATTGAACTAAGAGTTTTGACTCTATCCTGGGGAAAATGGAAAGCTATGGGGGGTTATTAAATATAACCTTTTGATTTAAGTCATATATGTAGAAAGTACATAATTCATATGTTTACAGCTCAGTAAATTTTCACAAAGCAAACACAGATGTGTAATCAACACTTACATTAAGAAAAAGAATACTACCAGAACCAATGGAAAGATCTTAAGCAATGGAAATACATTATCAGACTTGGGTTTCAAAAGTACTTTGTGGTGAACTGAAGGAAAAAATAGTTGGCAGGGAGATTTCAATTGTAAAGGCAAAATAAATCATAAAGGCCTTAAAGTAATGGCATGGTGAATAGATTGAAAGGGTTTTATTGGTGCATTGTAACAATAAATAATATAAATAAATAATAGCAGGATCCATTATGCCATATTCATACATGGACATAATTTAATCAATCTCATTTCCTAGAACCTTCCCTTTCCCTCCCTTCCTCTCTTCTTCTGATCCACCTGATCTACTCTACTTATCTCCCTTCTATTTTTATTATTATTTTAATTAGTGCATTATAATTATATATATGGATTCCTTGTGGTATAGTCATACATGGTCATATCATAATTGGGTAAATTTCTATCACAAGTGCTCCCTATGCCCTCCCCTACTCCTTCTCATTCTTCCCCCATCCCCTTCCTCTACTCTATTGTTTTCCCTTCTATTATTGTGAGATTCCTCCCACCCTTTTTTTCTCTTGAGAGAGAGTGAAAGAATAGATATTTGACTCTTGCCTTTCTGAATCTGGCTTATTTCACTTAGCATGATAGTCTCCATTTCCATCCATTTACCAGAAAATGACATAATTTCATTCTTTTAAGAGATATTTAGGAGGCAGAATTCACGGACTTCTCAATGGATTGTTGCATGAAGTGATGGAGAACAGTGGGCTAGGGGGCCATTCAGAAAGCAGAGTGTGCTCTAATTAAGGAATATATCTGTCCTGAAACAGAGGGAACTGGAAGTGTACCTAGCTAGACTTCAGAATTCCTATATTCTAGTTTTTACTCTATGTTTCCTGTTCATCCCCCTTGTGAATGGGAGCATCCACTGCAATTTTTTTGTTTGAGTTGTGAAGTGTAGATAGCTTGTTTTTTTTTTTAATTCACAAATCTCCGGAACAGGATTCATACCCAAGAGTTAGACCAGAAATCCTCATCTGCATGTAATCTACATTTAGATGATAGTATTTTTAAATGTTGAGCCTGAGTCAGAATAGGATGAGGCCTTTTAGGGAAGAGTGAGCATATTTTACATGCAGAAAGAATGTAAATAACTGTGTCCACAGGATAGGCTATGGCAACTTGAAAGTATTGCCATATGATTTTGTAATTCTTCTCATCAGATGGTATAGTCTTTTTCTCCACTTCTTTAGTCTGGGGTAACCTTATGATTTGCTTTGACCAATAAACTGTGTCACCAATGATTTGCAAATTTTGCAGCTTAGACCTGAAGATGTTTGCAGTTTCCACTCTTGCATCCTTAGAATGGTACCATATAAGCAAGTTGATACAGCCTACTAGAAGGAAAAGAAAAAGAACATGGTGAGGGAGAAAGTGACATAAACATTTCAAATAAGGGTTTGTGGGTGCTATGATTTGGCAAAGTGTCTATCAAAGATTCACGTGTTAAAGGCTTAGTCTTCAACCGATGGCTCTCTTGAGAGTTGGTGAAAACTTTCATTTAGGTCATTGGGGGGGTACTCTCAAAGGGAATAGTGTGATTCTGGCCCTTTCCTATTTCTATCTTTTGCATTTGAACATGGAGTGAGGGGTGGATTCTGTTCTATCGAGTTCTGCCATGATGCGCTGCTTCACTGCAATCCTAAAACAACAAAGCTGATCAATCAATCATGGACTGGAACCTCCAAAACGATGACCCAAAATAAAATTTTTCTCTTTATAAGTTGGTTATCTCAAGTATTTGTTATAGTAACAGAAAGTTGACTAACATAGTTGGCCTGTGCATACTCATATTGTATGAGTTCGATGTCTAAAACCAGAATGCCAATACATTAATTTGCCTTATGAAACATAAATATTACATGGACCAATTATACTGAGTTGACATGATTAGTGCATTCCTTCTTCATAGTCAGATCCATTTAGAATGCTAATTATTATCAGATTATATTAGAGATTATAAAATGGGAACAATGAGTGATGTTCACAAAATTAACACTCTTATTCATGTTTAGCAGCATCTAGGAGAGCTTGAAGCTACCACTCCCACAATTATATGATCTTGGCATATTATCCACAAAGACATAGACCTATTTGGATGAAAAGTATTTACTGAATGCCTCTCACGTGACAAGCATTCTTTTTGTCATTGAGTCCTCAGCATTGAAAACAGCTGGAGACTCAGTGACAAAAGACATGAAGCTCTGCCCACACGGAGCTTACCCTCTGAGTCTTTGGCAAACACCTCTCTCTGCTTTCTGTGATATTCTTCTTCAGCTGCCATTGCTGACTTCCTTCAGTTTGACATCTCTCCTTCAAGGGTCTAGTGCTCTCATGTTTCTCTCTCTCTCTCTCTCTCTCTCTCTCTCTCTCTCTCTCATATTATATATATAGTACTTGGGATTGAACCCAGGGACTCAAGTACATTAGGCAAGTGCTTTATCACTGAGCTACACCCACTATTTGCCCCCTCCCCAAAACAAGCTCCCATTTAAATAGTCCTGTTTTTACCCACTTTGTGTAGAATCTCTTCAAGTTAACAATTTCTACATTGGTTCCATGTTTATAGGAAGCATTTATTCATCTGCCCATACTCCTTACTACTTCTATCTGGTATATTGCCCACAAATGATATCACAGGGGATAATAAGGAAAAGACATATAGAAAATTGAGGAAATACTACACGTGAAATACAGAGGTATACTTCACTAGCTGCAAATTGGATTTTTGCTTTTATTATTTATCAACACATCTTAATTCTACAGATTCATAGGTTTCTCTGTGACATTTCCATATGTACATATATTATGCTTTGACTATGTCCAACTTCTTTATTATTATTATTATCATCATCATCATCATCATTATTGCAAATTGGTTTTTTAAATATTTATTTCTATGACTATAAACAGGAAAACATACACTTTTCCTATTGCTTTTATTTTAATTGTTTATCTTGCCTTTAATAAATTTCTAAAAAGACAAATAATTATTGATCTCAGCCGTTCTCTTTTTTATCATCACTCTAATTTTAGAAGGTTTATTGCTTCTTCTTGTAGATATTTAACTTTTGTTGTGCCTAGAAGAAGCTCTAGAATGAAATACTCGGTACTGGCCTCTTCTGGAACACCTCTTGTTGATGGACTGCCTTATCACTCTTCTTAAGGGATCTGAATGTTGCTCTCTTTCCCATCCCCTAAGTGTTAATGGCCTGTAAGCATCATTAGTTCTTGCCTCTTCTCATTCCATGACTCTTCTCAAATGACAATCTACTTCTATAGCTTCATCCATGTGTTAGTCTGCATTCTCTGAGGAGCAGAAGCTGGGACAAGATTATATGTTCAAGAACTTTATTTAGAGAAATGCCTATGAGAGAAAATAAGAAGGAAGCTTGTAAAGACTGGAAGACCCAACAGTTTGCAAAGCCATTCTGACCCCAAGTGGAGGAGAAAAGGAAGGATGAACTGCTGTGAGGTTCTAGGAGTGTTCAACAAGGTCCCCAGAGAGTCCTTATACCAAAGTCTCTTATCATAGAAGTCCCCCATCTCTGAGCAATGGCTTTCCCTAGCATACCTTCTACACCAAGGCATCATCTGGAAGCAACCCATAGGAAGGTTGGATTCAATGTAAGCAAGAGAAGGACTGCAAAGCACAGCAGCTGAGGCTGTAGGTTACTTATGCTCCCTATAACCAGTGATCTGAGAAAACTGCATAATTACCACAAGCCACTGCCTGACAATTCCCAAGCCCTAGCTTCTATTCTGAGAATTAGATCATAATTTTTATTGTTTGAGGTTGTGCCTCGTGGGTCTCCTCGACAAGTTGGGGTCCTGAGAGATGAAAAGGGGTCTTCAGGGAAGACGGAGCGGGGTCTCATGGGACAAAGTTAAGGGTGACAGTCCGCAGAGTCACTCCACCCAGACTCTGGGGGTAGGTAAAACTGCTCTGCCAGAGGGAGACGCAGAACCTCTTTAATCCAGGAAGTACAGAGGCTTATATAGGGTCCTTGGACCAATCCCGGCCTCGAAGTTACAACAAATGAGGCACGCTCTGCTGGGCATGCGTTTCATCACCATAGAATGGGAAAAGAGGGAAGGGAGGGGTTGAAGGTATGGGGAGTGCTCCTACAATTTCGATTGCCGCCAACTATTTCAACATATACTACGTACGCATTCCATTAGTATGTACAGTGTTATTATTGAGTTCCTGTTATATACCAACATTGTGCTATTCTGAAGAAATTCATTGACTAAAGAAGGAAGCAAACATAAAATAAATAATTACAAGTCGTTTGTTCATTCAATAACTATTACACACCAAGCTCTCATACAAGTGCTAGAGACATAACAATAAATAAACATGATAATGTGCTCTAGTTGGATAAGTAATTCTAGGTGGATAAGTCAAATAAATAACTCCATAATTATCATATGATGTAAAAAGGTAGAAAAGACAATCTATAGTTTAACATACAAATAGGCATTTTCCAAGTGAACAAGAGGAAGGGCAGTTTTTTGAGGTTCTCAGAATGGTATAAGCATTGGACGATAACAGAGCGCTTGGGGAGGAACTGCATGGGCTTAGTTATAGCCACTGACTATTTCAATAATTTAATTAGAAATAATAATAAGAACTGAAGTTTACCATTGGCCAAATAAATGAAAGTATGTGAAAGGAGGAAGGCAGGCAGTAAGGGAAAGATATGTACAAGATACAATTGTGAGGATTTAGTGACAAATTGGATTTGGGGTGGCCATCTCAACATGTCCAACACCTGTCTCACTTACTATATTTTATGTCTGCCTAACATCACCACTCCTACATTCTCTGATTGGATACCTCAGTGACCCTACCTCAGAGCTTGGAATGTGATAAGTACATATTGAGGAAACTGATAACTGAGTCAAAAACATGCCTTACCCTCGTTGCCTGTGTCATCAGAGTTCTCAACTCAACCAGCAAATCCATTCTGGCCAGTTCTAACAGAAAAAGGACTTATTAAAGGGTATTCATTAGCTCACATAAAATGGGAGAGCCGGAGAAACAGGCTGGAGGTTAGTTTTCAAGAATAATGGTAAACACCAAACCACAGAACTGTGTGACTAGGGAGCTGCCAGTGCCACCCCAACACTAAGAATAAAATGCTAGGGACCTGATGAAATGGCTCTGCAGCCAGCACCACAGCCACTTCCACAGCAGCCATTGACCTTGCCACCACTATCAAAACTGGAAACCCTTGGGGCCACCCACTACAGCAGCAGCCAACATCCCACATGGAGCCTGCTTCCTTAGGTTGCTCGCTTCTGGCATCAAATCTTGTGGGTATGTCTGATTTAGTGGAAGCTGCGTCTCTTGCTTGAATCTCAGTCACAGGAGAAAGTGAAGAATTTGAGTTTCAGCTTCAGTATTAGTGTGGCTTTCAATGGGGAAATTCTACAGATATGAAAAGTATTCAGGCTATGATAGTCAGCCATGCAGATAATGTCTATAACTTCACTCATTTTGTCATTTGAACTAACAATTGATTTAAATGCCTGTTTCAAAGGGACCAGGCAGACGGTCCAAAATTAAAAAGGGATGGTCCTTGTCTTAAAACACACACTTCAGAAGGTAAAGACCCCTTTTAAAAAGTGTGACACTCTTCCCTGCTGCAAACAAAGTATTCTCACAAGTTTTGATGTCGACTAACATGTGGCATTGTTTCAAATGGATGGTTAGGCCCATATTCCACAAAAGGCAAAAAAGAGAGGGAAAAAAAAAAGGCAAAAGAGAGAGCTCTCCAACCTTACTAAATTGGCTGACAATTTCTTCCATTTAGTGGTTTCCATTATTTATCTTGGATTGAATAATAGTCTGTTTTCCTCTTTCCCTACTAAATTGAACAGTTTGAGAGTGCTGTGTATCATTCTGTCAGCTACCACTGCTAGTTCTTGAATAAAATTTGCTCAGATGTTTTGTAGTCTAATCCAGTGCTTCTAGCAGCACTTTCTTAGGATGATAGAAACATTCTATATTGTGGTGTCTGATCAGAAGCTGCAGGAACCCATGAAACCCTTAAAATGTGGCTAGTGCCACTGTAGGAATGAATTTTTAATTTTTTTATTTCAATTATAATAACCTAAATTGAAATTTAAATAGTTACATACGGCTAGTGGCTAGTGAATTAGTGCGGGTCTCAAGCTTAAATTTCAAAAAATGATCCTAAATGATCTTTAAACCCCAATATTATTTCCTATCTCTCTCTTTATTCAAAACATTACTATCCCCTAACATCTGGATTGGGTCATTTTCCTTTGTGTGTGTGTGTGTGTGTGTGTGTGTGTGTTTAAAGTCCATTGACAGTCCTTGACAAAGACCTGTGTGACTGTCTCTTTTTTGTTGCAAAACATCCAACAATATAAAGTCAGGATGACCTAGATAATTGACTCTGAGTAACCACCTTGCTCTTCCCTAGAAAATGATTTGGTGGTTAACACTGAAGTGCAATTATACAAGAAAATTGTGGGAGATGATATGTATGTAACCATTTTAACAGTACAGGGTAGAGAATTCACATTGATTACACATGTGTCTTTAAAGTTTAGTTTCAGAAAAAAAATGGCCATAATAATATTGAAGCAAATACGTATCACAAGAACTGTAGGACTGACCATATGATGTTAAATGAGAATAAGTGCATAATGAAGATACTAACCTAATCACAATTTATAGTTTTTAAAAAGAAAGAGGCGATTAAGGACCACACCAATCCTGTCAACACTGATGATCCATCTATAAAACAACTGCCCCACACTTACACGTCAAAAAGAGTCTGCTACTTTGCCAATGTGTGGCAGCCTGACTTCTTAGCAGAACATAGATTCAATTTTAGTTTATAAACACAAAATTTTAGAATGCATTTAGGAGGGCAGTTAAATTGAATACAAATTTACTATCCACATAAATTGTACATAATTCTCCTGGGGGCGGTGGGTGGGACATGCATTGACTTAGATCAACAGCTCAAACAAAGGACCCCCACACATTGAGAATCCCTCCATTGAGAGGAATTTAACTGAATTAGGAGTCTGCTGCTGTATTCTTCCCATTTGGGTTACAGTTTATAGAAACTAAATAGATTAATAAGTAGAATAGATATGCAAGAATCAGATATATGATGTTCACCTGGATTGGACATTAGAATGCACTGATGTCTATGTTGAGATGAATTTCCTTATCCTTCTAAGATATAATCTTCTACATCATGAAAACCTTTTTATTAAATGTTTTCATTAGTGCATTATAGTTATACATAATAGTGGAGTTCATTTTTACATAGTCACGCATGCATGTAATATTATTTGCTGCATTTCAATCCCTAGTACTTCCTTATTCCCTCCTCATCTCTTTCTGCCTTTCTCTACTTGTATTTCTTCTATTTATTGTTTTTAAATTGGTGCTTTATAGATATACATAAAAATGAAATTCACTATGATATATTCAAATATGTACATAGCATAATTTGGTCAATTTCATTTCAAAGTTCCTCCCTCTTCCTGCCCCTCCCCCTCCCCTCTAGCCTCTTTCTCTATTAATCTCCCTTCTATTTTCATGGGAGCACCCCCTTTTCTCCCTTATTTTGCTGTAGCTTCCACATTTGAAACATCGGACCATTGATGTTCTCCAGTTCCATCTATTTACCAGAAAATGCCATAATTTATTTCTTCTTTATGGATGACCAAAACTCCATTGTGTATATATACCACATTTTCTTTATCCATGTATCTGTTTGATGGGCACCTGAGCTAGTTCCATAACTTGGCTAGTGCCCAATCAATAAATGGGCAAAAGAACTAAATAGACAAGTCTCAAAAGAAGAAATACAAATGCTCAACAATATATGAAAAAATGTTCAACATTCCTAGCAATCAGGGAAATGCAAATCAAAACTATACTGAGATTTTATCTCACTCCAATTAGAAGGGCAGTCATCAATAATATAAATAATAATAAATGCCAGTGAGGATGTGAGGGGAAAGGTACATGCATATGTTGTTGGTGGGACTGTAAATTGGTACAAGCACTTTGGAGAGCAGTATGGAGATTCCTCAGAAGACTAGAAATGGATTCACCATATAACCCAGTTCTCCCACTCCTTATATTTATCTAAAAGATCTAAAATCACCACACTATAGTGATACAGGTACATCTATGTTTATAGCAGTGCAATTCACAATAGCCAAGTCATGAAATCCTTCTTGATCATTACACATGAAATCAGGGAGGAAGCAAAGTAGAGGAAACAGGATAAATGAGAGGGGTCAGTGAGAATTTCACACAGTGCACAAGAGAAAGACATTAAAGCAATGTAGCCCTCTCCAAATACACTTAAGTCTAGCTCTGTTTGTGACGTTCTTTAAGAGAATCAGATCTCCTAGACAGAAAATCATTTACTTATTAATTCATTCAACAATGTGCATCAGGGCTTTCCTTAGAAGCCTCATCAAAAATATATGAATACAGACAAGCATAACAATTGCTCCTACCTTCCAGGGATTACAAACTACTTAGCAAGACTCCCTTACCAGGCCTCTTCTGAGCCAGAGGTGACAAAATTAAGTTTATCTTAGCATTAGGGGGTACACTTATTTTTAGGGTGGTACATTGCATTGAAATGTTCCAGAAGTTCTATTTCATTTAACTATTTTACATTATTAGAGTGCTGAAAAGAAACAAAATAACTGAAGAATAACTTATCCACAGCAATAATAAATATGATAATGAACTGGAAAAAAATTTCTATAATGTTTTATATAATGAAAACTAAATATGTAGAAGTTACTCCTAAATATCTAGGAAATTAAGAAGTCGTGTGGAAAACAAGCATCAGGTTCTCTTTTGTTTTGGGGTTGAAGGAGACCAGTGAAATACCCAATGCATCAAGAATAATTCTACAGCCAGTAGAATTATTACAAGAGAGGGGATACTCTCTAGAAAAAAAGATCATTAATGGAAGATTTGTTAACTCTTTCTGACTCTTGCTTCCTCCAGTCAGTTCAATAGTGTGGACTATTAGTAGACCTTTTTACTGAGTAGTTCCTATTCTACCTGGAGGTAGAGAACAGTAAACAAATAATGTTAATGTATAAATTATCCTTGTGAAAATCCTTAAAATGTTTTCTGCAAAACATTGGTGATACATCCCAAAATATAAAACTATGGATAGCCATCTGTGCAGAAGGAACTCTTCTTATACACATTAAACATGTAACCTCAGCCTTGGAAGCAAACACAGACCAACCCTCCGTATGTATTGATGTTCTCCAGCTGTAATCTCCACAACAGGTGCACAAGAGAGGGTATACAAGACAATTCATTAGAATCCTAGAAGGAAATATTAGAACATCTACTTGCATACTCAGTGTAAAAACTGAGACATAGATTAAGGCTATAATATCTTCCTCCAGCCCTCACATGGCCCACTGTTAGATGGTCACATGTGTGTACAACCCAAGAGGTCTCCACAAGAAATGGGGGTTCCATGATTCCAGGGCACTGATACCAACTTCACTCAATCTTTTTCTTTTTTTTTTTTTTGTACAGGGAATTGAACTCAGGGGCACTCGACCACTGAGCCACATCTCCAGCCCAATTTTGTATTTTATTAGAGACAGGGTCCCACTGAGTTGCTTAGCATCTCACTTTTGCTGAGGCTGGCTTTGAACTTGCAATCCTCCTGCCTCAGCCTCCTGAGCTGCTGGGATTATAGGTGTGCATCACTGCACCTGGCTTGCTCAATCTTTGTTTCTGGAATACTGCAATATATTGTAATTTATATGACCTGGGAAGTAAGTGTAAAAATTATTTTTTATTCATCAGTAAAATTCCAGGAGCTGGGTCTAGTTGTTAAAAGTGAAGGGGATAAAGTCAAAATGGCTGGAGCCAAATCTTAAATGACTTTTCAACAAATTTCTTGCTATGTACTTAACATCTCTGTGCATTGGTTATCTCATCTGTAAAATAAAAATGAAGCCAAACTCAGCATGATGTTATGAGATTAAATGAATTAACATTTGTTAAGTGCTTAACCAAGTGCCTGGCAAAAAGTAAGAAGCATATAAATCTCTGTTAGATAAAATATGTATTCATGAGGAGTGTCTCTGAAAATATTTTGTACTGTGGAGAGGTTCACTGGTTATCTAGTGGCAAAATATTTCAAACTCTTGTCAAATTAAAAGTGAATTGTATAGTTTTCTACAGAAAAGACATGTGCTCCAAATTCACTGATCTTTTCTGTAATGCAAAATGGCTGCTAAAATTGAGCATCCTAGCAAACATAAAAAAAGAAAAAGAATGGATGGGGTTGTGGCTCATTGGTAGAGCGCTTGCCTAGCATGTGTGAGGCCCTGGGTTCGATTTTCAGCACTGCATATAAATAAATGAAACAAAAAAAGGTCCATCAACTAAAAAAAAATATTTAAAAAATTTAACAAAAGAAAAAGAAATTTGCTGACAGTTCCTTTAATGACAAGTTCTGTCAGAAGTAAGCTCCTACAGTTGTTAATGAACACACACACACACACACACACACACACACACACGTCCCCTCAAATTAAAGGTGATATTTTAGTAACAATTTAAAAAACAAAAAAATCTACTTCTTTTATTCGAGTGCTGTGGAAGCAGTATACTGAAAAACAAATGTTTAGAAATGTTTGTATCACTATGTGATTTTGTGTGAAAATGATGTCACCCATTAATATTTTTAATTCTATATGCAAAAAAATTGGGCATTGAAAGTTTCTAATTTTTTAATACAGAAAGTTGCCTTAGAGTTTGGAATTGTTTGAAAATTTTTAGATGCAACAGTATTCCATTTTTACTTCATATATTTTTTAAAATTTTATTTTATTTAATAAAATAAATGTTTATTTTTGTTGCTTTCTTTTGTAGATTTTTTTTATGTTGTATGTCTATTCTTAATTAGTCTAGAAGCAACATGTATAAAATTTATCTAAGAAATACAGTGGTCGAACACTTACATAGCATGCACAAGGCCCTGGGTTTCATCCCTAGTATCACCAAAATAAATAAATAAGGGCTATATAATGAAAATATTTTTACTGATATGGGTGCATGGTTTTTTAAAAAAAGACCATCATCCTACTACTAGGAAATAGTAATATTGAGGGCCTTCTATATTCCAGGAGTTTATCATACATGATCTTTCCTAATAATAACAATAATTCTATTGACACGAGGTGATCATATTATTCCTAGTTCATGAAATAGGAAGCTGAAGTTAAAAGAAATTAGACCATTTCCCCAGAATCACAGAGTTCTAAGGGGTTGGATAAGGACTGGAAGTTGGTGCTGTCCAGCTCCAAAGGCATAATCCTGGCCATGCTGAGTTGCCACTTTCCTAAGTACAGGACAGAGGAATTATGGTGATATCTTACTGGAAAACAACTCCAGCAGATAACAGCAGAACATTCAGATTGGTTAACTTACGGAAAAGTTGTTTAATTGTATTTTGATCATATATGCACAACATCTTCAACATCCAAGTAGTTTGTGCTTTAAACTTGAACATCACTTCTTAGGGATATAGATTTCATTTTCCTCTGGCACCAGGATTAAAGATATTCATATCTTAATCTCAGGATTATATGGAATCCTATTTTTCTTATATCTGAATTATTAGACATTCACAATGAAAAACAGTAAAAAAAAAAGAACAAAGTTTTACAATGTCAATGCACAGAAAGAATCAGAATACTTCTGCTTACAAAAATACGTGCTCTACAGGACTGTGACAACGTGTAGGGTAATTCTGTGTGAGTTTTCAGTGAAATAGTTTTTAATTTTCATGGAATTTTAGAAGTTAATGGCATTAGTTCTTCAGAATGCCTAATTTAACTTCAAAGTCTATAAATTTAATTTGCTTTATAAGGTATATAATCAGTGTTCTGTCATTTTTATCAGAATTGATTAAGGCTGGTTATTGAGCAAATGAAAAAATGAGAAAGGGAGCAGAGAAAGAGAGTGTTTTGAGAGTTTGATTTTTAATTTTGCTGATGTAATTAGCAAAATTTAGGGAAAAAAAGAAGAGCATGAGATTAACAATGGCATGTGTATTCTTATGAAATGAAAAACACTGTCTTCAGTAAAACTGGATGACACATGGGATGGAGGAAAGAGGAGCATGACATGTACTTATTCAAACCCATTCATTGTGGTTCTGCCAGGTGCCCACTGCTCCTGTTCACTGTAATCTTGTTTAGAGTGTTTGGATGACGTAGTAACCCCTTATCCCCAGGTCTCTAGAAGCTCAGTTGGTCCAGGATGGTTGATTTCTGGGTGGTGGTGATGGGGATGGATGGGAGGCAGGTGACCCATGGATGGATGATAGGTGTATCTGATGCCAGAGCAGCCTGAAGGTGGCTCTCAGAACAGTGAATAACCAATGCTCAAATTATGAGTCCAGAGTTTTAAATTCAGGAAGCACTTAAGTTGCAGCATTGTTATTTTTGGCAAGGAATTAAATGAGCAATCTCCACTGACAGAAATTCTTGCCTAACTGTCCTTTGAAATCTGGTTTTCTCTAGCTCCAAAGAAGAATATCAGAACTGGGATAGTTTTTGGACACTAGGTCATTCTCCTCGACTTTTGGAGAAACATTTGATATATTTTCCATGTCAGCTTCCCCAGATTGCTAAACTAAGAAATATACTAGCTGTTTCCTTTCTTTTTACAATATACTTTTAAATTTATTGTAATCTAACTTCTTTGTCCTCACCCTCACTAACCTTAAGATAGAGTCTAAATTGGTATCACTTTGATTCCTCAATCTCTCTTCTCCCTCTTAACTC
>CM053401.1:65829352-65873434 GCA_028644305.1 Xerus rutilus
TTAGTTCAATGACCATTTCCAGAGATCACTGATTAATGAATATTTCAAAGTCTACCTGGAAGGAAAATTCAAGTGTTTGGTTAAAATTCTATCATCTATGATTTTTCTCTAAAACAGTCTACTAATACTTTGAATATCAACATTAAAGGCATGCTTAGCAAATTAATAATGGAAAGAAGGTAAAAACTAGCTAATATAATAGACAACAAAATCAAGACCCTACAGGTTCTCATAGTATATAATTAAATTTAACTCAATGAAAAGTTTACATGGTAAATTTAGAAGTTCAGTTCTTGAGGACTAAATTAAAACAGAATGACTTAATATTTGCACTTACAAAAAATAAGTTCAGGCAAGCATTAGTTAACTCTAAGCTTCATATTTGTTGAGAGTTAAGCCTGCCAAGCCTTGAATAGAAGATATGTTCATATTACAAGCAGAAGTGATGCTACCCAGTCCAAACCTAGAAAAACAAAAGTCAGTACTAGGTTGACCCATTGAAATAGGGATGCAGCAAATTAGAGAACAGATTAACTATAACCACAGGAGTCTTAGAAAGCATGAAAAAAGAAAAAAAGAAGCAACTGTTGAACCCAAGAGCCAGTGTGCATGTCTATAATCTCAGCTACTCAGAAAGCTGAAGCTGGAGGATTACAAATTTGATTACACCCAGGGCAAGAGAGGAAAACCCTCATCTTAAAAAAAAAAAAAAAAAAAGAACCAAGAGTGTCTCACTTAATAAAGAGAAGAGGAGGCTATATTTCCATATCTACTGACTGAAATGTTTTCATTTAATCTTATGTAGTTTCCAAAAGCAGAACTAATATAAATGGACAGAAATTGTGGGGTGGCAGATTTTGATCAATGAAAGAACTCTCACAATGTCAGTCATGTAACAGCAATCCAGGCTTTCTTAGAAAATGGTGACTTCTAGGTCACTAGAGGAATTCCAAAAGCAGCCGAATGGCCACTTATGAGACACTGTAGGGAAGATCCATTTTGTAGATGGAGAATTGGAATAAATTACTTCTAAATCACCTTCAAATTCTGAATGTCTTCAATCCTATCCTACAATACACTGCTATATCTTCAGCTTTTACTTCCACTGTTTGCCTACAAAACTATGCCAGTCAGCCAAGCACGGATATTCTGTATTCTTCACTTCTTGGTTCTGTATCTTTTCTTATCTTCTTGCTTTCATATGGACTGACCTTTGCCATTTTTATGAGATTTGCAAAATCATACTCATCCTTGAAGATCAAATACACTGCAATGACATCCCTGAGATTTTCTCCAATAATTAATCTAATTACACTCTTCACTCTCAGCACTATGTTCATCTCTCTGGTATAGCTTTTATGATATTCCATCTTGTATTATCCATTTTTATAGCTCTCTTTATTCCCTATGAAATTGAAAGCTACTTGAAGGCAAGGACCATAGATTTTACATTTCAACATTCCTGTGCAGTTTTAAGTACAATGATTGCCTATGACTGCCCTAATGATACATGCTTATTAAATTGAATTTGACACAGTTGCTGCATAAAATCAATAGTGAGACTGGAAGGATAATTTAAATATACTTTCCGATTAAATGCATTTCTGAAGCAGAATACTTAAGCATCTCCTTCATGGACCCTACTAGTTTTTTGGTTTTTTTCTACCTGAGTTTTTTATTGCAGTAAAATGTATAATATGTAGCATTTTAAAGTATGCAATAGAGTGATATTAAGTACATTCACAATGTTGTACAATCATCACCATTATGTAGTTCCTGAACTTTTTCATCATCCAAAAGGAAGCCCTAGACTCATTAGGCAGTCACTCCTCATTGCCTCCACCCCTAGTCCCTGGCAACCATTCCTTGGCTCTCTGACTCTCTGAGTTCATTTGCAGCTCTGAGACAATGTCTTTACCAAGTGGTTATTTGATAAATATTCCTTAAACTGAATTTGAATGAAAAGGTACTGTCAGAAAATACACATGAAGAAAGAAGCCAAAAGAGACCAATTGTTTAAAGTGTAAGTGATTTTTAAAGTATGTTGTTCCTGAGCTTAATATTGTATAGAAAAATGTGATTGATAAGCAAGTATTTTTGAAGTATATAGTTCTATACAAAGCTTTCTAAAAATAGTCATAAAAAATCAGAAGTTAGCTGTGCAAAAGTACATTGGATGAAAGTCTTTTAAAATCTAATTTTGCAGTTAGAACTTCTAGTTTCCCTCAAAATACACATGAACTATTAAATGATAAAAAACATTTTAAGAATTGATCTTGAAGAAATTTTAGGTTTTCCTTATATTCTTCACTACAATAGTTTGGTTTGTAATATCTAAAACATTATTGTTTCTGATTTTGGCTTCTCAAAATGAAACCACTCAGGATTTCTTTTGTAGATATTTTTGTGATTTCTAAAAGTTGGAGGAGCTCCTAAGCCAGTTCTCACTTTCAAGTAATAATCCTTTTTAAAATTCTGCCACTGGTTTATAATTTAATTTATTAGTTATTAAATTACATTATTACATTATTGCAAAAAGGCTTGAAAATTACATTATTTTTTGAAATTATATTATTTAAAAAGACTGGGTTTGATACATGAAAATATTTCTTTATGTTAATTCTTTTACTCGATGCTAGGTAGCATCAATATTTTTATAATTTTATAATATTTCTCCTTTTGCTAGAAGATCTACTGCTTTGAACCCCAATTTCTCCACCAAAGACATTATTCCAAGAAGTCTTGTAACTAAGAGGAGCTTGTACATTTTTTGCATTCCCTTCTGACTAAAGAGAGTTCACCAAGGTACTATCGTGAGCAAGTGAGAGTTTAAGTTAATTAAATTCAGTGACATTAAACTAAACATAAAACTCCCAATGTGTACAAAATGACTTGTTTCCAACAAGCCCCTTTTCATGTCATGAAACTGTAAAGGGTTATGACATAGCTATTATTCCAAACAATCTTGAAAGCAAAATTGAGAGGTTCTTTTTTTTTCTCTGAGAATGAAGGTGCTTTATTGTCATGATTGTGACATTCCCTTGCCTTCAAGACATTTCTTAAGTCATGTTTTTGTTTCTTTGTGTATCACAGGAAAAATGGAATAAAGGAATTACTCAAATTGTCATAAATGAAAGTAGAGTAGATATTAGAAATATAAAAGGAAACAAGTGAATGGGGAAAGATTCCTAAAAGCAACTGCATGTTGATTGGAAACTGAGTTGAAGGTCACATAGCTAGAGAGGATGTAAATGGATCCTACCTCTTTTGACAAAGGTTTCTTTTCTTTTCTTTCTTTTTTTGGTACTGGGGATTGAATCTGGTGCTTAACCACTGAGTTAGATTCCTAGCCCTTTTTATTTTTTATTTTGAGGCAGGGTCTTGCTGAGGCTGGCCTTAAATATACAGTCCTCCTGCCTCTGCCTCCTGAGTTATTGGAATTACAGGTGTAATATAGCATTGGCAATATCACTTTGAGGACTTTATCCCAAAGAAATAATTGGAAAAGTGACAAAAATGTGCAAACAACAATGCTCATTCAAGTGTTATTCATAATGGGAAAAAATGAACTTGAAAACAAACTTGAATATCCAAACAAGGGGCTACAAAATATGAGACAGCCATTAGCAATAATTATCTAGCTCCATCTAATTGTCATGGAAATAGGTTGTAACAAAATACTTAGTGATAAAAGCCATCTACAAAATAGTATGCACCATATGAGTTTTTGTAAAGATAAATAAATAATGAAATTTTTAAAAAGATCATCTTTAGGTGGTGCATTTCTGGAGTTTGTTACCTGCTTGCTTTCTATATTCTTCAGTTTTGCTACAATGATTATGGATTTATTATGTAATTTGGATGCACACATTTTTAAATAGCATTTTTCTAATTCTAAATTCATATGAGAATTACCTAGAACCTACCTCGTCATTTCTAGATGACTATAAACAGTAAAAGTAGTAAATACAGATGAATGAACCCAATGGAAAATTGCTCTCAAACAACAACATGTTGCAGCTCTACTCCTCATGCAACCCCACTTAATTTAAGAACATTTCTGTTGGGGAAACTTGTCCAAACATTTGAAAATGAAATGACTATTAATTTTGAATGACCTTATTTTTAAATTCAATGTATTTTATGTATGTTTATTTCACAAAAGATTATATATATCAACCATATTAGCATGTTAGGGCTGCTATTCCAAAAATGCCTTACATTGAGTAGCTTATAAACAATGGAAATTCATTCTCAAGTTCTGGAGCCTGGGAAGTCCAAGATCAAGGTGTTAGTAGATTCAGAGGGCCCATTTCCTGGTTCATAGTTGGTACCTTTTGTGTTTTCACGTCGTAGAAGGGGAAAATTAGCTCCCTTGGACCTATTTTATGAGGGCACTAATCCCATTTATGAGGACCCCTTTCTCAAGAACTAACTATCTCCCAAAAGTCCCACATCTGAATATCATCACCTTGGAGGTAAGAATTTCACCAAATGAATTTCAAGGGAAACTTTGAAACACAAACTTTCAAACTGTGACAGCCCAATTATTTTTTAACTAAATGACATGACTAAGAGATCTTGATGCTATCCCCTTTAGGGCTTAAACCAGAAAATTACAGTGGCTATAAAAACACTTACCAAACACACTCATGGATATGCAGGTAATATGGCTTGGCCAATCTGGACTGGTCTGGCTGGGAATTTATGCCTCAGGATGTAGGATAGCTGGACTTGGTTCTGAGATTTGGCCAGAGTTCAGGTCTGCTCCATTGGTGTTTGTTCTGGGGTTCAGGATGAAACAGGAGCAGCTATCTGAGGCATGCTCTTCTCAGGAAGCTCACCGATGTACAAAGCTCAAGCCAAGTTACACAAAAGCATTTATAGCCTCTTCTCACTTCCAATGCCAAAGCAAGTTACATGGCCAAACTTAAAGTCAGTAGGTCAGGGAAGTGTATCCTGTCCCACAGGGAAAGCAAAGTGGGTGAATAACAGCTAAACAGTACTCTTAACTACCATAGTAAATGAAGTCAGTGACTGGGAAGTGACTTATAAGCCATTGCATAAGCTTCTAGGTAAAAGGAGACTTTAATTTGGGGGTTGAGAGAAACTTTAAGCGAGTTATCATGTGTTTCCACTTTCAGTTTTTGCTTTAATTTCCCATCTACCTTCTTTTTCTTTCCTATCCCACTAAATCTTTAAGCAAACCATTTGCCTGTTTGTGAAGCTAGTACTATAGTGGGGTCATAGGCATTCATTAGTACCAATACAGCTGTTGAGGACTGAATGTTTGCATAAACTCAGATTTTATATGTTAAAATCCTAATCCCCAACTCGAGGGTTCCAGGAGGCAGAGCCTTTGGCAGGTGATTTTTTTTTTTTTTAAATGTGAGGATACAATGAGAAGACAGCAGTCTGCAAGCCAGAAGAGGACCCTCACCAGAATCTGCCAGGCTGGCACCTGATCCCAGACTTCCAGCCTCCAGAACTATAAGAAATAAATTTTTGCTCTTTGTTAAGCCTGAACTCACTAAGTCAATAGCTCTTTTTTTTTTTCAATATTTTTATTTTATTTTTATGTGGTGCTGAGGATCGAACTCAGTGCCTCATGCATGCCAGGCGAACACGCTACCACTGCGCCATAACCCCAGCCCCAGTCAATAGCTCTTGGTAGGATAAAAAACAAAAAAACCTGTTCTGAACATAATTGGATAACTTTGCTGCTCTTCTGCCTCTAAGAACAACTAAAATCAGTTGAATATTTCTTTATAAAGAGAAGCTGGTTGATGATAAGGAGGTGTTATAGAAAGATGTGTTTTACCTCTGTGATCTTGGAGGGCTCCTCTAGTAGCTGAAAAGAAAATCAGAAGTTAAACATTAAGTTCTATTTAGGTGAAAATTAAAATCAAATAAGCTCCTTGGGAGAATGTGATCATCCCTGACTATGTGCCCAGCTCAACAAGAACCCTTAATGTTGTTTGTTATTCCTTGGGACTAAAAAATGGACCTTTTTCCAATCACTCTAATAGCCATTCATCTAATATTAATATAGTTTCCAAACTGATCTATTTTCTGAATGTCCATACTTATATACTAAATATTTGACTCTTCCATTTTTCTCTGATGAAATCTCAACTTTGTGTCCAAAATGTAGGTTTATATTTTCCTTCCGCACTTTATAAGCATACTAAAAGTGAAAGACATCATCTACCTTTGGTTTAAGAATGTAACTTGGAGGGCTGGGGATATACTGGTAATCAGCTTTCCTAGAATGCACAAGGCCCTGGGTTTGATCCCCAGCACTGCAAAAAAGAAGGAGAAGGAGGAGGGGAGGAGGAGGGGGGAGGAGGAGGAGGAGGAGGAGGAGGAGAAAAAGAAGTAAATATAGAGAGTGTAGTTAACATTGCCATCCCTAGTCCCAATCCATGAGTAAATTTGAAATTTGACTTTTCCTATCTCTAGGATATAGCTCAGTCTGTGTGCTTTCCTCACTTACCCAGTTTCAAATCTAGTCTAAACCACTTTCATCTGTCTCTCCTCAATTGCTACCACGATCTCCAAAGTGGTTTCTTTTCCTCTACTCATGAGTTATTTCAGTCCATTTAACCATATAGCCCAAAAGTGGCCTTCAAATGTAGATCTCTGCCACTCCTCTGCTCATAAAGCTTCAATGGCTTCCCATAGGGTTAGAAAGATAAATCCTGAAGCATCGCGTCGTCTGGACCCTCAGCCTTCACCATTCTCTTCTCATGCTTCAGCCATACTGGCCCTTCTGCATCTGTGATGGCCTCAACTGCTCTCTGCCTTTGTGCTTCTGTTCCTTTTGTTCCCACATGGAGCACTCTTTCCCAGTCTTCCCTTGGCTAACTGATTTTGCCTTCACTTCCTCCCAAAGGTTTCCTTGACAAACACCACCCCCACCCAACCAGTTTAGTTCCCCTATTATGTATCAACACCCTTATCTCACAGCATGAGTCACAGTTTATAACTGTATATTTACTTAAGATCTTTCTCTCTCATCAAACTGTGAGGTTCATAAGTAAAGAATCATATTGATCTTTTTCACTTGTGTATCCCCAGTCCCTAGCACAGTGCCAAGCATACAGTAAATATTTAATATTGAATACATGATTAGTTGCAATAATACTTTTATATGATTTTATGTTCTTATTTTTTTCAGTTGAGTTGGTCTCATAAATACTGTCATTAGGTATCCCATTTGTTACTCATAAAAGGTACATAATATTCCACCAAATAAATAAGACAAAATGCATTTAATTGTGTCCCCATTTCCTGAAAAGTGTTACCCATTTTGACTATTATAGTCAATGCTGTTATAGTAGAGCTGTCTCCTTGAAAGAAATATACAGAAGTAAAATCACAGGAACATAGCTTCTTGATAATTTTTCCAGATAGGACCACCAGCTTTTCTTTGAAAGTATTAGAATGAATTATATCCCTCCCCCTCCAAATGACTACTCTTTTCATCATATTTGTTTATTTTATTAAAGTATTTATTCCTGAGACACAGTCTTGCTATGTTGCCCGGGTTCATCTTGAACTCCAGGGCTCAAGTGATCCTCCTGCCTCAGCCTCCTCAGTCCTGGGACTGAAGATGCATGCTCCTTCAACTGGCTTGGCCATATGTTTTAATGCTTATATAAAGATAATGTCTGTGAACTCCATGTCTGCCTTTCCATGGGGCCATATAATCAATTTACAAGTTGCAACAGCATTGGCACTATTTAAAGTCTAATTTCTTATAAGTCCTTGGAACACTTCCCAGTATATTTTATGTGCAGTAAAATTATAGGGACACCAGGATATCTGTTGGAAAGATATGTTTCTTGTGAATATGACATCATAAATCTGATCTAGAGTCAAAGTTGTTAATTGATTCAATGAAAAATAATATCAATGAAAAATAATAAAATGATTTGTTCTTTTAACATGTGAATTGCCCCAGAAACTCATTGCCTTTATTCAAAGATGCATTGTAAATACTTGAATTAAAACACAACGTAGTTTTCACAAAGATTTCCTTACAGAGATGCTAGATCCTGACAAAGCTTTTCAAAAATCACTTTATTTTTCTTAGAAAAGAAAACGACTACATTAACTCTCAGGTGGGAATAAACATAGGACAAAAAGTGGTCAAGAGATGACCTTTTCATAGCCCGCAGCACACTTACCTCCAGGGGTCAAGGATCTAGCAAAGAGAACTATGATTGTGTTTTTAGAAAGCTATCTGCCTTGGACCACATCTGCTTGGTAAGTATTCTAACAGGGGTGATTTGAATCTACTCCAATTCAGGCAGTTTCTGGAAAGCCCTGGGAGTTCCATGCCCACAGTGTATCAGGCTCTTCTGGGATGGAAGTAACATGGTTCCCAGAGTCCTGTATCACACTGGCTCCAGTCCACCCCAGTGCTGAACTCAAGTTTTCCAGAACAATTTACTTCATCAATGGAATTCTCTCTCCCCAATCCTTCTTCCTTTATTGCAGCCCTATCTCCAAAATCCTATAAAAGACTTAAGGACAGGTCCAGCAAGGATTCAACGGGACAGATTAACCCCAAATTTCTATACATGTGTGGTACAAGCAGACCACATGGAAAGGAAAGATTCAGGTAAAGGAGAGGGAGATGCCTCGGGCTGTCACAGTCAGTGCATATTTCCACAGAGGCGGCATTTCAGACTGCAAAGAAAGACAGGGTAGGATTTAGAAATACAGAGATGGGGCTTAGAGATTAGAGTAAGAAAGGGCACAGGGGCAAAGAAAATTGATTGCACTTTTAAAGTGCTTTTTGTTTTTCTCAGGTTTTTTCTTGGCTGGGTGTCCACAGGCAGTGCTTCTTAAACTTTCATGTGTAAATGAATTACCTGGAGATCTTGTTAAGGTTCGGGTTCTGATTCACCAGGTCTGCAGGTCTAGGGTGGCCAGGAGAGTCTGCATTTCTAAACATGCTCCCAGGTAATGCTGAAGGGGCTAGTCTGAGACGCGTGCCTTGAGTAGCAACATCCTAGTGCTGTTTCCACAATGAGGCAGGAGCAGTGAGAAGTGACAGAGCTGAGCAGGTCCTTCAGGCCTGGAGAGCTTCTGAGGACAGAGCAGCAGGAGCTTCTGTCACTTTTAGTCTCCTGGGCTGTGGTGTGGTCAGAGACCATAACAAAGAAGAGAAAGAGCTGCCATATGTAACACAGGAGACCTCTCCATCTCATACTGTGGATGGATTGCATCCTTCTCTCTTCTCTAAACCAGCAGCTCAGAAATTCTGGGTGAGATAGTAGCTTTGTGTGGTCACTGACTCAGTTGTGTCCGGGCAGAATAAGGGGTTCTTTGTTAGCTCAAAGCCTAGCAGCTTTTCTGGATCTTGGTGGAGACAGAGTCATTTTAAATCAAAAATAGGTCTTTCAAAAATATTACTGAAATAAAAGAAGTAGTGATTAAGATGCTTCAGTCTTCCAAACTTTGAACTTTATACAAATACTTTTTCCTTGAGTTAAGATGGAGGCCCTGATGCTGCAGAGGGTGGTTCAAACAAACTTTGTATATTTTTTTATTTCCACTAGATGCTGTACTCCTTCCAATTCAAGTAATACAAGAAATGAGGGGGAAAAGAGTTGTATTTAGCTCTTTTGGACCAAAATTCATAACGAGTCACTGTAAAAGACTAATATTTGGTATAGAAAGAATTTCTTAGTCTTAATTGAGTCAGAAAAACAAATGCTGAAATCTATAAACTGGTAATTTACATTATCTTTGCAACTATAGTAATAGGTGGAAACATGAGGGCATCTGGACAGGAGAAGCTGGAAATTTTTTTAAAAACACACTTTCTATGTATATGAAGTTGTTTTTGTAGAAATATTGATGCTATTCTGCATCTGTGGAGATAAAATATGATTGCCTATGGCAGAGGCAGTGCTTCTAAGCAAGAGCTTGGGTTCAAAGTTCAAAACACTTTTGGTTTTTTGTTCCCATTTTTCTTGAGGTTCCCTAGATTGGTGGTCATGGGATAAAAATAGCAATATTTATTCAGTGTTTTCTGTGGGCCAGGTATTGTGCTAAATATATTATGTATGAGGATTAAAATATATAATATATAATATATATTATATATTTTAATCCTCCAATTAAAACCATAAACAGATAGTAATATGCAGATTTAGAGATAACAAATCTAATAGATAACTTATGGATTTTGCCCAAGATTCTAAAGTAGGAGTTGAAAAGAGTTTCTAACCAAATTTCTCTAATATGAAATCTATGCTCCTTTTCCTGTGGCATGCTGCTTTTTCACACCTTATTGTTTGATGTCTCTTGCTGAGGACAGTGTGCCTCTTTATGGTAGCAGTTCTTATTAGATGTTGAGTTGCATTGGAAAATCTGTGGGGTTAGTGATAGGTTAAACCTAAAGATCTTTGAGATCCCTTTCAAACTTCACATATACCCTTCCAATGCAGCGCCCTTGGACACACTATTTTCTCTGCCTGAAATTCTTTCTTTTCTTCTTTTTTGCCTATATAACTACTTCAGATTTATTCTTCAGACTTCAGCTTAATCATTATTTCTTCAAAAAAGTCTTTCTTCCCTTTGACCACTATTTTTACTCTGAACTTTTAATAGCACAATGTACCTTTTGATTGTAAAACTCATTGCAGATACAATTTTACATTTATATGTGTGTCCTAAATACCGGATTCCTTCTCTCTAAAATGAATTCTTTGTCTCCTGTCCATGATGACTCACTCAAATGGAGACAGGTTGTAACTGTCATTTGTTAGTGGGCTCCTGCCTCTGTGCTAGGCATTAGGTGGTGGGGATAGAAGACCCCTAAGACTTGTTCCCAGCACTCAAGACACAATCTACTTGGAAAGATGAGGCTAAGAAATTTGAAACTATTACAGAATAACCAAGTTCAGGATATAACCAAGTCTTTTTTGCAAGACAAAAATTGCTTTGGTTTTATTTTTTTCTCAAGGAAACATCTCCCTTCCTAGGCTTTGTCATATCTATATGTTGATATATGAAATCTGAAGCAGCTCAAGGGATAAAGTAATATAATTAGAGAAGCAGAAAGAAGTTGGATGTCAGTAGAAGACTGTCAAAGGTGAGAGGGATGAAACAAGATCTGAAATCTGCCATGGCTTTCAGAAATATTCCATTTTCAAGTGTATGGTAGTGGACTGAGGGAATCAGATTTGATGTCAATAGTCAATATTTATGCTGGCTCTTTCTCTTCTTTCAGTATTGGAAATTGAAATCAGAGGTGCTCTATCACTGAGCTACTTCCTAGCCCTTTTTAAATTTTATTTTATTTTATTTTTAATATATTTTAATTATACATGGACACAGGGTCTTTATTTTGTTTATTTATTTTTATGTGGTGCTGAGGATTGAACCCAGTGCCTCACATGTGCAAGGCAAGCGCTCTGCCACTGAGCCATAGCCTCAGCCCCCCTTTTTAAATTTTATTTTTGAGACAGCATCTTGCTAAGTTGCCCAGACTGGCCTCCAACCTTGGTGGTCTTCCTGCCTACATGTCCTGAGTAGCTGGGATTAGAGGCATGAGCCATAGTGCCTGGCTATGCTGGCTCTCAAAAGCATAGAAGAGAAAGAAACTGTACACTTAGTAAATTAGTGACAAAATATTGTATGACAATTCAGTCATAAAAGAAGGTGGGCTCCAGTTATAAATGAGCTAGCATCCTTAAAGTTATAAAACCGCAGACCAAGGCTAACTGTGTGGGTAACAGAATAGGATCTCAAGCAAAAGCTCCAGGAGCCCATCTGAATTCTGCAGATCTCCCAGACCTCACCATATCAATGTCACTAAATGTGACAGATTTCATTCCCAACTTACAGATGACACATACATTCAACAGCTATCACTAGCCTGGGGATGCTTGCTGCTACTGCCAAGGGAGCTATTATGAAAAGCTAAACAAAATCTACAAGTTTAAAAGAATCCATGGTTTTGAAGGAGGATGGGAAGAAATTTTTAAAAGCATAATGATAGGGAACTCAATTTCTTCCCTTCCTCTATATGTTCTTTCTACCACTTAATTCCAGAATTCTTGCTTGTTAAGTATTTTTCTTTTTCTGTTTCTCTGTGTGTGCGTGTATTGCTAGGCATCAATACCAGGGCCTCACACATGTTAGGCAATAACTCTACCACTGATCTACATCCCTAGCCCCAAATTCCGTTAAGACCACAAAATACTTTTTAAATTGCACATGTCTTTGGAAAGGCTGATAACCTTCCATACACGAACAGGAATTAATATAATTGAGTTAGTTTACTCAGTTCTCACTTGAAGTATACTAAAAGAATATTGATTCGTAAAAATAGGAAGTAACAGACAAGCTGGGATAGGAAAATCAAGGCCAGAATAAAGAGGACAGACGCATGGGAAAAGGCTTCAGGAGAATTCTTGGGAAATAAGGTGCAGAAGGAACAGAAAGAGGCTGACATTATTTCTACCTGTTTCAAGACCAGTCGGGGCTGGTACTGTCCTCCTGAAGAGAGGGAGAGAAATTTCTTCCTCTTTGTTCTGCGTAGAATCAGCCCAGCAACCAGGACCTGATCAGGTCCCATTATAAACATCAGGCATCAAATAGATTGCTCAGAACTACCTTAGTGACATGGCTTTTGTAGGAAAATGAATGTTATTCCAGGCAACTTAAAGGAAGGACTCTTCTGGCTCTACAAACAGTGACTACTTTGGGGGAATATAATGAAGGCTGACCTATGAAATTCCAAATATTCAAGATACTGTGACCAACAAAAATGACAGTTTGATATGGTTCAACCTAAAAGTTGATAAGTTGATGAATTCCTGATTTTCCTTACCTGAAGTCACATCATAAGAATACAAAAAAATTGAAAAGCTACTAGCTATGCTGGGTACTAGAGGAGTTTACAAATAATATATAGACTTTGCTAGTCTTGAAGACATACTATGATTGGTGATGCTATATTATAAGTGATGCTGCTAAAAATAGTTATGTTATAATGTCTAGTTCCCTGGATCAAGCTCACTGTGTCCATCTCAATTCATTCCTTTTGCTATTTCGACAGCATGTCTGTCCATAGCCCGAGGCAACCTGAGATATCTAAATTCATAGGTGTTTTAGGTTGAGGTTCACAGTGGGCATCAGGGAGTTCAGGGTGACTCCAGATGAACTCAATTTTTTTCTTGCGTCACTTAACTGCTCACAGGAGGGTTTGCCATGTGGTCCCACGTCCTCACAGCTATGAGTTCACTACTAGGGAAGGTCACTTTTATGTTTTCCTTTTCTTTCCCACAATACAAGGGCATTTTTTTAAACATTTATTTTTTAGTTGTAGGCAGGCAGAATATCTTTATTTTTATTTTTATGTGGTGCTGAGGATCGAACCCAGTGCCTCACGCATGCCAGGCGAGCACGGTACCACTGCGCCATAACCTCAGCCCCTACAAGGGCATTTTTAAAGTCTCTAACTTGGCATCTAGATGAGCTATAAGGTTTTTATCAGTTCTATCGTTTCATGATTGGACTTTAAAAATAAAAAGAACAACTATGCTTGCAGTGACATGCACAAGGTCTTCTATAACTGTATGTAAGAAACAGACAACAATAGTAGTTCTTGCGGAGGGAAACTTTTTCGTCTGTACTGAGCTGATTTTTGCACTGTATTTCTTTTAATACCATGTATTATTTATTAATAATAATTAAAATACAATTAATTTAAAATTTAAGCAGAGAAGGCTGGTTGTGTAGCTCAGTGGAGGAACGTGTGCTTAGCATGCATGAGGCCATGGTTTTATCCCCAGCACCAAACAAAACAAACACATAAAATGTAAGAAAAGTATTTCACTTGTAAAAGCATAGAACCCCTCCCTATATAAATGTTTACATCCTGTTCTTGTTCTTTTTGATGACCTTATCATTATTGTGATTTTTAAAAATAATAATTCTTAGGAACTGTGGGAGGTAGAACAGAGACAAAGAAGATTTTGATGATGGAAATTGCTATTTATTTTGCAAATATTTGTAACTACCTGTTATGTGATAGGTTCTGGGCTAGGCACTTCCTCCTTTCCATATCTTCTGGAAGGATTCTTGTGTAAACACCCAAGCATTTTTTTTTTCCCCTTTGAGAGTTTGGCATGCTTAAAATGCTTCCCATAGATCAGTGGCCCTCTGGTCTGTTCCCCATGAATGCAGCAACTGATGTGTTCACCTGCAGGGAAAAATCACTCACAGCACAGCAGTGAGGTAGGTCCCAGGTGTCTGGCTGAGACAAACACTACAGTGCTGGCCTGCATATGAGTTAGAGGGCACTTTGTATGCAGGGGGTGATTGATGAGACCTTCCATGTTGAGAAAGAAAAGATAAAAAAAAGATGATTCTAAAGTATTATAAACAGCATCCCAGCACATTAAAATAGCTTGTTGAATCAATAAAACTTGCTACTTAAAGACAACTTTTGTAAAACAGTAGGAATTTCTCATTTCAATTTGGATTTGATATAGACGATATTTAGATAAGAACAATGCCTTCTATTGGCTTAAACTCTCAACATTCTAAAACCCTTATACATACACTATTTCTTTAAATCCTTACATAAACACTGTGAGAATTGTTTTCCATTTCTCAGATGAGGAAAGCACAACTTAGAGGTGGAGTCAGTCATCTATCTTTAAACCCAAAGGGGAAATGGCTGAGGTTAGACCAGGACCTGGAAGCTCTCCCTGGTGGTACTAAGCTAGGCCCTTCATGTGCCCTTCAGAGACTGGCAAAGCATACATAACTTGATCAGGGAAATCTCTCTGATTTTCATGAAACAGTGAATACATCTTAGGTATCTATATTTCCCATTCTTTCCCTCCAAACCATCTTCCTAGCTCTACTGTTGGGCCCATCTACCCAGAGTTCAGTTTGGATTATGCCACTTTATTCTCCCACTCCCTTCTCCACAGAGCCTACAAAATAAAGTGTATGCTACACAGACTGGTAATCAGGTCCTCTGCCTGAGACCCCATCCATTCCTGCGATCCTCTTTCCTATTTTGACATGCTAATGCTTGCCCCTTTTACTCCAACCAAGCAGGGCCAGTCTAGGGTGAAGCAGAACACACAATTTGAGGGTTTGCCAAAGAATTCCATAATGAAGGTTAATATTTTAATGCAACATTTAAAAAATTCTAAACTAATGCAAAAATGAATGATGAAAAATATCAAAATTTCAAATAAAGACAGGATTAGCATTCACTGATACTTCCTTTTGCTTCAGACTCCAAAATGCCTCTGAGAGGCTTTGTAACTTATCTTGCAGTGACTTCCCACATAAGTACTTTTATGGATGATGCTTCCTCAAACTTAGTACTCACAACCACTTTCTACATTACCTACCTCTCCTTGAATGCTCCAGCATTTATCAGTAGCTTTCTGTCAGGAAAACCTATTTCCCCTAGTACTTTGAAAGCAGTTTGAATCATTCTGGATCCTTTCCAGCGCCTTCCTAATCACTGTGGGCACTCAGCACCTCTTCAGTACAAGAATGCAGAATCCATGGGCTCGAATTGGTGAACAGGGAAGGGATACAGCTATGTTCGGTTTAGTTTTTGGAAAAAAAATTGTATTTGTTACCAAGATTTAATAACAAGAATATCTTACATGAAAAAAAAATTGACATCTCTGCCATTTCTTGAAAAATCAGAAAACCCAGCAAAACTTGGTCTGAATTCTTGCATGACAGCAATGGACATCTAGAGCAGAACAGTGGCCTTGTCCTTAAAGGTCTCTCCAGTTCGCCTCTTCCCACTCATTTCACTAATTTACGTTGCCTGCCAGGTCTCCTTAACTCTATGAGTTTGTCACCCTAGGCATGAAGTTATGAGCAGACTGGATAAAAAACCATCTGCAGGGCCCACCCCTTCTTTCCAGGAGAAATGTTTTCTGCTTGTCCTTTCGAATATAGTCTTCCAGAGAGGCTCACAGAAGCCATCCACCTTTCTAACCCACAAACTTCCCACAACCCTTAAAACTCACATTGCCTTCCACACACTGACCAGTTTGTCTCAGATCCTTTGCTTGGAGCCGGCACTCTTGATCTCCCTGCCTCCCCTTTCCCCCTGCGCTCCGTAGCCTGGGGCGGGTTCCTGGGCCCCTGTCGCTGCTCTTTGCCCCGGGCCAGGGCGCTCGGGCTCGCCCACGGCGGCACTGGGCATGCTCAGAGGCGACCGCGGGGGCAGGTTTGCTTTGCAGGCGCTCGCACTCGGCGACGGGCGGGCGCGCGGCTGCAGCTGGAGCTCCAGTGCCAGGAGTTGGAGTTGCCGGGAGTTTCCCCCCCACCCCTCCTCTTCGCGCGCGGCAGCAGGAGCCCGCGCGGGAGTCGCGAGCAGCGGCGAGCCAGCGCCAGGGCCGGCCGAGCCTTGTCCGGAGTCTGGAGCCCCGCGCGGGGCAGCCCCTGGGGAGGAGTCTAGCCGGCTGAGACGCGTGCCGCGCGCTGGCACCGGCCAGGGCACGAACCAGACTGCACGGTAGGGCGAGGCGGAGGCCCAGCCCGGGGGGATGCGGTGGCCCAGCCCGGGGGGATGCGGTTGCAGCCGCAGCTACTGTTGGGGAGACTGGCGCTCGGTCAGATGCGGGCGGGAGGAGTAGGCAGGCACCAGAGAGATGCTTTCAAGTTGGCGGGGGCGCATCGGAGAGGGGCTTTGTGAGCGTGGAAGGGAATTCGATTTCTGATTCTCTCCCAACGTGGGACTCGGGGTGTGGGCAAGATTGGGCAAACCCCGGAGCGGAGCAGTTCCCTCTGAGAAAGTTGAGGATGGAGCTTTTCTTTCCTTACTGTCTCCAAGGTAGTATGATCCCCGAGGGTGCCTCCTGGAGGCTCCCAGTGTGGGGAACTCAGTGGGTCACTGCGCCCCTGGGGTGAGCCCTCCTACCCCAGGCTAAAATCAGAGAATCACCCCGATCTTTGTGAACTGTGGCGTCTTCTAGGAAGATCGTTGCTGCCAAAACTGAGGCGGGCTCTTCTGGCAGGCACGGCTCTCTGTCCTTAGGGCAGTTAATATCAGGCGATGTCCCATCCCCATCCTCAGACTAGTCAAGGGCGAAGGGCGCCGGGTTCCGAATTCGCTCTTGCGGCGCGCGCGGTAATCTAGCCTCACAGACCGCGGGGCAGCGTGGCTAGAGTAGGTGGATGGCCCGATTTTTCCTCCTGCCTTTCCTTAGGCTCACAACAGCCTGTCCCCCATCCCCCTGTTCATCATCGCAGAGGACAGGACCTGGAGTACCAGGTAGAGAATTTAGGAAGACATACTGTTCCTTAGGAGAGGGTGTGTGGGGTGTATCTGCCTTTGATTCTGGCCCAGGACTTCATAACGAATCCTTTCCCGTTGCTATTTTTCCTCAGGCTCTGGGTGTGAAAAAAGGGCTAACAGGTCCACAGAAGGGCTCACTCAATCCACCTTCTCTTAAGGTCCAGTTCTAGGCGACCCCAGGACTCTAGGACTGGCATTGTGCGGATTGCAAGGGTGTGGAGGATGCCCACAATTTCTCTTGGCTCCACTTTTTTCACTTCTTGTTTTTGAGTTTTGGGGTTTTGCCTGCGCACGAGTCAGAGCTGCGCTGTCATAACCCTGGGGAGGGGGCCGGGCAGTGGAGGAGCTTCAGCCCAGGCAGCCAGCCTCTGTTGCCTCAGAGGCTGCTAGTGGGAATCCATCCAGAAATGATTATGCAGGCTAGAAATATGCCTCTTTTTTTTTCTTCGGTTTTGGCTGAATACCTTGGCTGTTGGGTTTGTGTGTTAAGTTCTTAAAGGGGCACCCACACACTGCTCAAATGCCATGGTTTAGAGGCCCACTATTTCTGCAGAATGATTTTCTCTTTTGTTTTTTTCCTTGGAGGGTAGTCCACTTTGGGGTGAATTTTTCAAAAGTGAGAATCACTTAGGGTGGATATACTAAACAGGTTCTAGAGTCAGACCTGAGATCAAGTTGCAGCTTTACAACTGATGACAGGGCTGGTGGACAAATTATTAGCCACTCTGAACTTTGGTTTTCTCTTCTGTCAAAGGGGGATAATCACGGCCTTGTCTCTCTCCATTGCAGGGTTGTTGTGAGACTTGGATGAGATAATGAAAATGAAAAATGCTAAGAAAACTTTAAAGCACCACTCATGTCTTAGGTATTGTCTCTGAGCTCTTTACTCAGTTTTAAAAATTAATTAATCCTTAATTATAGCAAAACATCTGAGTCTTCTCCCCTCTGCCACTCTTCACCAGGGAACTTAGTTACTCATGTCTTTGGAAGTACCTATTTACTCCCCTGCCTTTCCTCAAATCCACTTCTCTTTTGATTTTAAGAGTTGGCACTTCAGTCCTCATATTTCTCTGAGAGAGGCATTACGGTATAGATTAGATTAGACCACCTGGAATGCCTTATCAATGGTCATGATCCTGAGTCCCAGAATTGTCATGTCAGCAAGGCCTTGCTTTAAGATTCAAGGTTGCTGAAGAAGACAGCAGGCCCTGGGGTAGAACTCTGACTTGGCTTTTCACAGTGGCCTGGAACTAAGGATTCAACCCCTCATTGGCAAAATCAGTCTGTGAGATTAAAAGCCAATGCCAATCGGAGGCAAGGAGAGGAAAGATTGACCCTCAGTTAATAAGGGTTTAATCAGATTCCTGAGACGCCCTAGATGTGCATCTTCCCTGATCATAGATGAGCATCAGAATATCCTGGATGGCTTGTTAGATTGTAGATTGTTGTGCTATATACACTCCAAAGTCTCTAATTCTCTAGGTCTGGGATGAAGGTCCGATAGTTTGCATTTCTCTCTTTTTTTTGGTACTAAGGATTGAACTAAGGGGCACTCGACCACTGAGCCACATCCCCAGCCCTATTTTGTGTTTTATGTAGACACAGAGTCTAACTAAGTTGCATAGTGTCTCGCCGTTGCTAAGGCTGGCTTTGAACTCGTGATTATCCCCGACAGTTTGCATTTCTAACAAGTTTCAGATGATGCTGATGCTGCCAGTGCAGAGACCACGCCTATAGAATCACTTATAGGGGTCAGGATGGTTCTGAAATTCATTATTTTAGTACTTATATATACAGACAGGTTTTCTTCCAGGTGTTTTAGGAAAGTCGCTTTAAGAATGTTCTATTCCAATACCTGCATCACTTACCATTGTCCAGTTTTGATGCTTCTGATTGCTCTTCAAATAAAATGAATTTCTCAAAAAGCTAGGATTACCCCTTCTTTTCATACTATAAACTACTTAGTCTCTGGTTTCTGGATCCCTTTAGGGTCAGACTGAAATTGATGACCCTTATACTCATAAATCCAAACTATTCCCTTTTTTCTTTGAGACTCTCAGATTTGTGGAGAGGAGTTTGCATACAGTTCTGACAGTTTGAATGTATGGTTGAAGGCCCGGTAAAATCAGTTGAGAGCAAATTTAGAAAGAATTCTTAGTTATATCTTCCCTGAATGAAGGCCTTCTGGAGTGTGTGAAGTATACCCCATTCCAGTTGCCCCATAGTAGTCAAACCTGGCAAAGGCCTTCCATGTCTTCTGGAGGATGGTAGCATTGATTGGCAGTGACTGAGGCCCTCTTTCTCTCAAAGGGGGAGGAAGGCAGGCATTCAGGGGCAGCTGTGCAGTATTAGCAGGATGCCATGGGTAAATTAGCTTATACTTATTTGGATTCAATCCAGTCAAAATTACATCTTGTTGTCCCCTAAACCATCCAGGGTTGCCATGACTTTCTGTGACCTAGAGTGTGGCCTTGGGTTTTAACTGCTTTGCATTAGAGAGGCTTTGGGAGCCTTCTTGAGCCAGGATCATTCCTGAGATAACATCCCAAGGAAGAGATGAGGTTTATGTCATGTGGCACCCAAATGGACTAGGCGAATGGGGAGGTCAGTCAGCACTTTAATGTACTTTATCTCAACTTTCCAACTGTGCTTTGTTTTAGTGTTGGAATGATTAGCACTAGAGAAACCTATCAGTAAATCAAAAACCTATTCAAAAATTCAAGTGCACCACTTAATGTTTTAATAGATAAAACTGCAAGGCCCAAACCTGCCTTCCTGACAGTAATCAGCACTGAGTGAAGGGACAGCCTTTGAGTCGTAATTCTTCAGATCTGGTAGCTCTTTTAAATGGTTTCTCCCACTTAACCTAAGCAGGGAACATTTCTGTTTTAAAATTCTTTCCCATAACTTGATGTTTATGTTTTGGATGTTACCCCTACTTTTTGCTGCTGGGATTTTTTCCAATGTGAGAGTAGCCTTTTTCCTTATCACTTTTGTTTACTTTTCTTAGCAGCAATCCCCTGGTATCTTTGCTCCCTGTAATAAATCTGTTGTGGGACAGTCATTGTGGTATTTTATTTCTCTTTGGTCACTAGGTCTATTGTTACTGGCTCACAGAGAGTCAAGGCCCATCACTGGCACACTATTCTTAACCTTCCTAGAGGCTACTTTTAAACAAAACCCTGGTTATGCTATACTTGCTTGGTTCTAAGATACATTTTTCCTTCCACATTTCAGTATTTTCCAGTTTCAGAAATCCAGATGAGTCTTAAACATATGATCACATCTAATGTACATTTGTTTTTCTGTAACCTAGGGTGTTAAGAGTGTCTACCAATTGATGGCATCTTAAAGCAAATTTATTTCCTTACCCCAGTAGAAAATATGGTTTTCTACTCATGCTGCCCAGCTGATAGAATTGAGCAGCAATTGAATTAGCTCAGCGGTTCCCAGAATATGTTGGAAGAATGCTGTTGGGATGTGCGCTAATAGGTGTGCTCTTGTAAAGGGCAAATCAGTTTGTGAAGCACTGCCTATTATTTTTCTCAACATGCTCATCATCATGTCAAAGATTGAGACGTACCACACTTAACAGTATCAACAACAAAAACTTGGTTTATTTATTTAAGTCCATGTTTTTCCCAGAACACAGAACATTTTTGAGGTTATATGTGTATCTTGGAACTTCATCATTGAATTAGCACATTCCAACAATTCTAATATGTTAATAACTGGGTATGGGTAAGGTAGTTTCACTTAGCATATCCCCCAAATATAGGGACATTTTATAGATAGTAGTTGATTAATGACTTCCATAGTGATTTTTTTTTCAGAATAGAGAAAAACATTTTAAATTGTAGTGGCTGAGTAAGTCTCCATGAAGGGATTGGACCCTGATAACATAAATGATGGGGGTCTCACTTTTCTAGAGAGAAAGAACATTTTAGGTTTGTGGTTTCATGGGGCAGGACTGTGCACACTTGTAGTTTTGATTCCATATAAATAATTTTCAAAGCATATAAGACAAAAGATTGTGCCTCCCATGGTGTGTTAGTGACTCTGTGGTGGTGGTTAAAGTTCTTTCTGGATTCTGTAAATTCACTGCAGTAGCAGATGAGTTTCAGTGATGGCAGGATAGCCATTTGTAGATAAGAAGGAGTGGAGGCACAAGACTCGGATGATGGCAGGGGGTGCCTGGTTCGAAAAGGGAGAGTGCCAGTGTTCCTGGCACTTTAGATGACAGGGTTTCAGGTAAAGAAGGATTCCTTACAATCCTCAGTTGAAGGCTGAGGATTGAAGGCTCAGTTGAAGGATATTGGATGAAGAGGGAAGAACTTTCCAAGGGTTCTTGACTGGAGTTTCAAAAAAGAGCAAAAAGAAAGAACACTTACAACTCAACAATAAAAAGGCAAATAACCCAATTTTAAAGTAGGCAAAGGATTTGCATAGATATTTCTTTGAAGAAGCATGTGAAAATATGCTGAGCACCATTAGTCATCAGGGAAATGCAAATCAATGAGTACCATATCACATCCACTAGGAGGGTTATGAGCTTAAAAGACACAGGAGCAACAAGGTGCATGGTGGCACATGGAAGCTCAGGAAAATGTCCCAGCTACTCTTTTTTTTTTTTTTTAATTTTTTAAAAAATATTTTGTTTTTTAGTTGTAGATGGACACAATGTCTTTATTTTATTGCTTTGTATGTGGTGCTGAGGATCGAACCCAGGGCCTCACGCATGCGAGGCAGGCGCTCTACCGCTGAGCTACAATCCCAGCCCCCCAGCTACTCTTGAGAATGAGGCAAAAGGTTGCAAGTTTGAGGCCTACCTGGGCAACTTAGCAAGACCCTGTCTCAATATAAAAAGAGTTGGGGATGTAGCTCAGTGGTAGAGCACTTGCCTGGGTTCAATCCCTAATACTAGGGAAAAAAGATACAGGAAAAATTGGAACCCCCATATAGTATGTTTATGATATGAATGTAAAATGTGTAGCCACTTTGGAAAACAGTTTGGCCTTTCCTCAAACTGTTAAACATTTGCCTCACAAAGACCAATTCCACTTCTAGGTATATACTCAGGAGAACTGAAAACATGTTCATATTGAACACTTGTAAATGAATACTCACAGGAGCACTGGTCTTAATAGGCCAAAGATGGAAACAACCCAAATGTCCATCAACCAATGAATAAACAAAATGTGGTATATCCATACAACGGAAAACCAATTAGCCATAAAAAGTATGAAATTGAGATTTAAGCTATAACATGCATGAAGCTTGAAAACATGTTGTATGAAAGCGACCAGACACAAAAGGCCACATATGGTATGATTCCATCTTGAAATGTCCAGAATAGGAAAGCCGTAGTATTGGTTGCCAGGAGTTGAGGAGAAGGAGAAATGGAGAGTGACCACTGATGGGTATGCGATTTCGTTTTGGGTGATGAAAATGTTCTAGAATTAGATGGTCATGGTTGCACAATTTTGTGAATATGCTAAAAACTATTGAGTTGCACACTTTAAAAAGATGTGAAGTCCATGGACAGGGTGTCAGTTTTGGGCTGGTTTCTGCTCCCTGGGAGGGGGATATCTGGCTTACTTCTTTCTTTTTGTTTGTCTTTGGGAGCTTCAGGGTTCCCCTGTTCCTCTCTAATCCAAAAGTCTTTTCTCTGAATTAAAAACGTTTTGTTCCTGTTTGCTTCTGAGTCAGTGGAATAGTTTTCATGGCAAATGCCTTGTGATCTTCAGATGCGTATGTTTCTGGATTTCCCTCCGGAAACTAATTCCATATTTAGGCTTCCTTGTTATGAGCCACCAGAGGGCATGCTGACTGGGCAGTTTATGCTTAGTTTCTCTCTTAAGATTTGACTGTGGTAGACGTTTTAGTGTCATTTACTGATTTGTTTGTGGAACTCTATCAAGATTGCTCTCCTCTCGTTTTTTTAAATCTCTGACTGCATTCACACAGGGTCCACGGGGTCCTTGGCACCATGTGAACATCATTGTATTGTGTGTAAGAGTCAGGATGCTGAGTGAAGCTTAGCACTGCTAGAGCTGAGGCAGTGACCCCGTAGGGTGGAGACTCTTTCTTCTCTCCTTAGCAGTGTCCTGTAGCAATGCTTCTCTAGTCCATTTATAGAAAGCATGGAGGATCTTGTTAGAATGCTGGATCCCTTTTAGTAGGCTGGGATGGGTCCTGAGATTCTGCAGTTCCAACAAGCTCCCATCAGTGCTGATGCTGCCATCCCATGGGTCATACTTTGAGTGGAGGCTAATCCAGCATAGAGAAGGCAGCTTTGTAGTGGAACAGAGCTAAGTAGGAAACATGGCTCCACCATTAATTTGCTTTGGTTCACCATTTATCTATCTATCTATCTATCTATCTATCTATCTATCTATCTATCTATTTTACCAGAGATTGAACCCAGATTGCTTTGGTTCACCATTTATCTATCTATCTATCTATCTATCTATCTATCTATCTATCTATCTATCTATCTATTTTACCAGTGCTTAACCACTGAACCACATCACCAGCCCTTTTTATTTTTTGAGACAGGGTCTCACTAAGATGCTTACAGCCTCACTAAGTTGCTGAGGCTGGCCTTGAACTTGTGATCCTCCTGTCTTTGGCCTCCCAAATTGCTGGGATTATAGGCAGGTGCCACCATGCCTGGTGAATTAATTTGCTTTGGAGTCTTGGCAAGTTAATATCTGGGCCACAGTTTTCTTTTTTGGAAGATCAGAGAAAGCCTGAGTTCAAAGACATGTTCCTAGCATGATGAACATGATGTGCCTGGAATGGTCATGCTATCTGCCTTCTCCTTGCCACAGGGCCCAGAATTCCAAAGTGAGAGCTAAGGAAAAATATATACGGAAGACTGTCAAGGGAAAGAGGTGTTTAATTTGGGGTTGCTGTGGGGAGAGGTACGGAAGAAGGGGATATGAATCCTAACCCTCAGGGCAAAATTAATTTGCTTATTGGTCTTCAAATTACCAGCATTTTGGTGAAGTCTTGGTGCTAGTCTCAGCTGAGTTGGGACCATTTTTAGCCAAGGTGTTGTGTCTCTAGTCTTCTTCCATGGAGTGGTTCCTTTGTACCAGAGGCCATCCATGAGCCGCTCAGTTGGTGCCACAGTACCTGGTGTGGTGGTGTCTGCCCATCCTTGCCTGCTGTGCGATGGTTCTCACTCACTGACATTTATCTCTGAGCAGGGTGACAGGAAATAAAGGAAGCTAAAATGCAAACCATTCAGCTTCATTAGCAGCTCCAGTGTAATTTGCTGGGATTGAGTTTGCATATAGTTTACTAAATTGCTGTCTTCCGAAAATCTGGGAATTTTTTTAGTTTACCTTTCTCCTTGAATCCATTAACTCTAGGAAGGTTAAATTGAATTAGGTCAATGGGGAGCAATAGAAGAGGAAGACCTAGGAGCTAATACTTGGCATTGCTTGTGAGTCTCCTACTTGGAACATGTGCTACTTGTCCTCAAGGAGCCTCAGCTTTCTCTGTGGCTGTTTGGGACTAGTAATGCTGCTTCCTGGCTGGCCAGCCAGCCTCATAGGGTTGGCACTGGAGCATTACTGGCACTAAGAGGATGCATTGTGACTCCATAGTACTGGGTAAGATAATTATGCCTTCATGGAGTTATACAAGATATGTTGGTGGGGGCTGGGGCTGTAGCTCAGTGGTAAAGCACTTGCCTAGCATGCATGAGGCACTGGGTTCGATCCTCAGCACCACATATAAATAATAAATGAATAAAATAAAGATCCATCAACAACTAAAAAAAATATTTAAAAAAAAAAAAGATATGTTGGTGGCTTGTTAACTTTTGTTCTGTTTCTGTCTGCTTTGTAATTTGAAGTGGGAAGAAGTAAAAGATTGTGTTTACATTTCAATTAAGTTGATACATCCTTTTCACTTTCTTCTGGGAACCAATACATATGAATAGTTTTTAAGACTTAAACTAATAAAGCCATAAATGCAGTAAATACAACTTCAGAGCCTGAAATTCATTGCTTTGTTAAGGATGATAAATCTATCCTGTGAGTCCCTGTACCATACTCCTCCCTTGCTACCCACCCCAGTGCGATACTAGGGATTGAGCCTGGGACTTCATGCGTGTTAGGCAAGCCCTCTAACACCTATCAAGCTACACTCCCAGCCCTCTTTATTATATTTTGAGACATGATCTTGCTAAACTGCCCAGGCTGGCCTTGAACTTGCAATCCCCTTTCCTCAACCTCCCCAGTAACTGATATGCTTCAGCGTGCTCAGCCATTCCAGGTTCTTGCTTGACTCTGTCAAGGATTGGTAGCTTTGGGTCTTTAATGCCTGATGAGTTGAAGAAAAGGGTTGTTCACTGTGTTACCATGCCAGGGATGAGCATTTAAACTGATGTACATCAACATCAAATACGTGAAGATATGATATTTGGGGTGAAGCATAATGTAGTAGGACTCACTGGGATTTTCAGTCCTTCAGAAGGTAGAGAGGAGGAATCTTTTGGAGGTGGGAATTCCTGATTATGAGTGGGTAGTGATGTGTGCTTCAGTTAATTCATCTTCCATAACTGCTAGGAACCACACTTGGTCATATGGGTATATGTTGGTGAGATGCCTTTGCTTTTAGACTGCTTGGGAGTTTGTTGCCTCACAAGCTAAGGTGAAAGCCAGCAGTACTGAGTGGTTGTGAAGTTAATATTATTCTTGAAGAATTTAATCTACCCTATCATTACATAGCAATAAGGAAGCTGTCCTGCTGCTGTCAAGGAGCCAAGAGTATAAAACTGGGTGTTCCTGAAGTAAGTCCTTTAAAAATTAAATCCTTATACAACTATAACAATAATTTAAAAAATACTCTACCTTGAGGACAGACTGGTACTTATATAAGGAGCTCAAAGCTAATAATGTAGACATTTCTCCCAATTTCATTTACTGGAAAATGAGAAATGAGACTTTCAGATCTTTTCCTGACATTGCTAGCCATGCACTGATCTAATACTTGATTTTTAAGAAATGAAGCAAGAATCCTTTTTTTTTTTTGGTATTGAGGATTGAATCCAGGGCACTCAGCCACTAGCCCACCCGCTTTGGGTATTCTATTTAGAGACAGGGTCTCACTGAGGGCCTTGCTAAGTTGCTGAGGCTAGCTTTGAATTTGTGATCCTCCTGCCTCAGCCTCCTGAGCCACTGGGATTACAGGTGTGTACTGCCACACCTGGTGTCAGACACTTTCTTTAGGAACAGCCCTTGTTCTCCAACACCACTTAACTGTGAATTCCTTCAAAAACAGTGGTCTTCATTTTCTGGTTTTTAATCCCTTAGGATACAAGCTATGTACTTCTGGCATAGGGTAGAGAATCAATAAAAGTTGGTTCAGCTAGATAGTAGCTTGTTTCCTGGGATTCCTCTTCACTATCTAGTCTTTTGATCTTTCAATCCGAATATTATTTAACATTTAGATTATAGATTATATGCTAACATGGGACATGCTAAACACCTCAGGACTGTTGATTCCATGATCTAAGTCCCCACAGTCCTGTGTCGCAGCCTCGGTAGATTCCCATTTCCCCCTACTTCAGCTCTCAAATATTGTCCACCCTGCTTCCTGAGAGTCACAAAGAAATGAGACCAGACATGCCTTTCCATCTTCTCTTCTGTCTACCTCTCTTGTCCCCTACCTGCTTTCTGCCCACTCCCAAGTTCCAGAAAAATGTAACTTGAGTTTTTAAAAAAGAGTAGCAAGTATAAGATCATGGCTCAATCATATGGACCCAGGCTTGGGGTGAGGACATTCGTGAAGGGGCTTTTTGAATGAATTCCATTACCTGGGCAAAGCTGTGACCTGTAGCCCTAGGCCTCTGAGTTTCTCCGATAACTGGCTGTAAGGCCCAGGTCTGTGCCTCTAAAATCTTTATGAATCTATGTGTCACCTGGATAACCTGTTAAGATGCAGATTCTGATTCCCTGAGTCTGGGGTGGGGCCTAGGATTTTGTGTTTTAAAAGGCGTCCAGTACATGTTGAGAGCTAGTCTTTAGCACCTAAGCCTGGAGGAGCCCTGAGTCTGTGGAGAGATAGGCCTGGTATTCCAAGTTCCCTCTTGTCTGAATAAGGCCTACTTCCTCACCTGGAATCCAGAAAGAAACATAGGACATCCAGACAGACATATACCAAGAAAGTGGAAATTGCATGGAGACAATAAGAAAGAAGCCAAAGACCGAATGAGAGAGACCTGAGAGTAAAGGAAATTTGGTACTTCCAAGATAACGAGTGTGCTGGAAAGGCTTGTTTCTTTTTTTTTTAAATATTTTTTAGTTATAGATGGACACAATGTCTTTATTTTATTGCTTTGTATGTGGTGCCGAGGATCGAACCCAGGGCCTCACGCATGCGAGGCAAGCGCTCTACCGCTGAGCCACAATCCCAGCCCCAAGGCTTGTTTCTTATGATGGAGCAGCTTATTATAGGGAGGCTCCAGTGTTAAAGCTGTTAAGATCGAAAAGTGTTACAATTTCCTGTTTGAGTTTAAATGAAATTGCACAAAGAACCTATGCTACTAAATAGCAGATGCTTGGCAGTAACCCCAAGGAATCAAACCCTCAGGGGTCTTCCTGCTCTTCACTCCTTCTGCTGTGCTTTGTGACCTTACAGAACCAATGCTGGAATACCAATTTATAGTTTACAAAGTACTGTCCTAGTACCTCCTTTGATTCTTATCATGGCCCAGGCATTTTTTTTTTCCTTTTTTTGGTAGATGTGTCAAATTCTCTCAGAATCAAGGCTGTAAGTGACAGGAGTTAAGAGCAGGTCCACAGGTCAGAGCATGACTCAGTATCTTCTACTCTTTTTTTTGGTACTGGGGATTGAACTCAGGGGTACTCGACCACTGAACCACATTCCCCAGACATATTTTTTGTGTTTTTTTTTTTTTTTTATGTAGAGACAGGGTCTCACTGAGTTGCTTAGTGCCTCACCATTGCTGAGGCTGGCTTTGAACTTGCGATTCTCCTCTCTCAGCCTCCCAAAGTGCAGGGATTACAGGCGTGCGCCACCACGCCCGGCTTCTTCTGCTCTTTATATGAGGCCCACTTGTTTAAATAAATGTATGCCTGTGGACAATTTAAATAGTGTGCTAAGTTTGCACATGAAATGTACCTCGATAAGTATGCTTTTAAAAAGTTTTTTTTTTTTTTAATTAAGGTATACATACAGAAACAAGTACAAATTATGTGGGTACAGTTCAGTGAGTTTCTGTTCAACAGGCACAGCTATTTAATCTTTTTTTTTTTAGTTGTAGATGGATGAAATAACTTTATTTTATTTATTTATTTATTTATTTTTTATGTGGTGCTGAGGATCGAACTCAGTGACTCACACATGTGAGGCAAGTGCTCTACCACTGAGCCCCAGCCCCAGCCCGCTATTTAATCTTAATACAGATCAAGTGAGGAGGCAGCAGAGCCTTCCCTTGTGCCCCCTTTTAGTCACTTCCTCTTCTATTTAGGCCACTGTACTGACGTCTCATACCACAGGTCACTTTAACGAATATGGAGCATTTATGTAAATGAGTTTATACTCTTGTATCCTTTATGTCTGACTTCTTCTGTGTTTATTTTAATTGGCTAGTGAAAATAGCATATATTTATTGTATGCCTGACATTTTGATAGACATTATATACATTGAAGAATGACTAAATCAAGTTAATTAACATGTACTACCTCACATCTGTTTGTAGTATGAACACTTAAAATGTACTCAGTAGCCATTTTTATGTGTAAAATAAATTGTTAATACCTATAAAAACCATGTGGGGCATGCAATAAATCTTCTACACTTATTTCTTGTGTCTAACTGAAATTTTGTTTCCTTTGGCCACCAGCTCCCTCATCCCCTACCCCAAGCCTTCCTTCCCACAGCTTTACTTTCTACTTCTTTGCATTTGAATGTCTGATTCCCTCTCCTGATTTTGTCTGAGTTTCATCTACATTGTGCAGGCCACGGTTTAAGCATTTTCATTGTCAGATAATATTCCTGTGTTTGAACATACCACGATCACTGATAGTGGATGTTTGAATTATTTCCAAGTCCAGTAGAATAATGCTGCTGTGAAATTGCGTGCTCAGCTGCTGAATCCCAAGATGTGAACATATTCAGCTTTAGTAGCTCCAGCCTATTTTCCAGTGTGGTCACTTATACTCCCACTAGGTTTCCATTGGAGGTTCATTGCTCCACATTCTTGCCAGCACTTGGTTTGATAAGCCTTTTAATTTCAGTCATTCCGATGTTTGTACAGGGGTGTGTCCTTATGGTTTTGATTTACATTTCTCTTATCATCAATGGAAGTTTAGCATCTTGGCAGGTGTGTAATGGCAATTTGGATATCTTTTGTGATGTGCCTTCTCAAGTCTCTTGTTTACTTTCCAGTCTTCTGTCTTTCCTTCCTTTGTACTTTTTTTTTTTTTTATGAGTGTGCCTTGGGACATTTGTGAAAATTTTAAAATCTACTGTCAAGGGAGTTACCTGTCACCCAAACCTGACTGTAGTCTCAAATGTTCTGGAGGAGGAGTACAGGGAGTGATATGTAGCATCATAAAACCCTTGAGCAAGAAAACTTCCAGAAGAGTTGGAGCCAGGGCATATGGCCTGGGAAATTGTCAAGTTATGAGGCAGCTCAAAATCTTCAAATCTTTTAACCTATAGATGAGTTTGCTTTTTGTAGAAGTTATTCTGGAAGATTGCAAAAATGTTACTGAAAAAAATTTTGGAATTCCTTTGGGTATATATTCTTTTGAATATTTTCAGTGGGTTCCAGAATGACCTTTGAGCACATATATGATTTATGGAAATAGCAAAACACCTCTCAGAGCCCTGCCCCATGAATAAAGAAGATATTTCATAAGTGACTTAAAAAAAAGAGAGCACATTACTTATAAGACTTGTTAATGAAGAGAGAGAACTTCCTTTTTGGAAGAAGGCACCATTTCATGGTCTCTTCTAATCTATACAATAACCTATGATGTTTTTACTATTTTGAGTATTCTCATTTTATGATGAAAAGTCAGAGGTTTAGAAAAAGAGAATATGATTTAGGAATGCAACCTAGCTGTTATTACCTGTTCCTTTTTCTCATCCTACCTGTGTTAGTCAGCATTCTATTACTGTGACAAAACACCTGGGATAAATGACTTTATAGGAGGAATGATTTATTTTGGCCCATGATTTCAGAGGTTTCAGTCCATAGCTGCTTGGCTCCATTGCTTTGAATCTGTGGTGAGGCAGAACATTATGGTGGAGAGGTCATGGTGGAGCAAAGCTGCTCACTTCCTCAAGGCCAAGAAGAAGAAAAAAGAGAGAAAGGAAGAGCCTAGGATCCTACTGGACATTACTCTTAACTTGTTCCAATTAGGCATCATGCCCTAAAGTTTCTCAATAGTGCCATCAGTAGGGTACCAACCCTTTAACACATGAGCTTATAGGGAACATTTAAGATCCAAATTGTAACAATATCCATTCTCTGACAAGTATTTATACAAATTGCCAAACTATTGCAGTTAGAAAATCAGACAGTGAAGTCTGGTTTCCACTCTGTCCTGTCTTGTCCTGTTTTAAAGCCCAGAACTCTCCAGGCCAGTCCTAGCTGAGACTCCCTGTGAAAAAGTCCTCCATGGCCTGCATCCTGCTTTGGGATGCACTCATGATTCCCAGGCATGATTCCTGGGCCACGTTGTTTTTAGGCACTCCCTACTGTGTTTCAGTGTCCTTGGATTTGTGGGCTGGCTTGTTAGTCTTGCTGTATTTGCTCCTTTTTCTTAGTGACTGGCAAATAGCCACCCAGAAAATCCTACCGCTGATGTTGATGAATAATGTCACTGTTGGAAATTGTATCCTGTGTTGAAAATCATCTTTTTCTGAACGGGTAGTTACATAAAATCTGATGATAGAGGCAGAGTATTGCTGAGTTCCTATCTTCAAATCAAATCACCCGTTGCTCTTCCCTGAGACACAAGGGGTTAATGTCACTGGTATGTAGTGAAGATTTCAGAAATTATTCAGGAAAAGAATGCTGTGGACAGATTGCTTTCACATAGCCATGGACCTTGTGCCCCTGAGATGGGAAGGGCCCAGGAAAGACAAGAAAGGACACTCTACCATTCCAAGCTATTCTCTTCCTGCCTGGATCAGGGACTCCAGTGGGCTGGGCTTCTTCACTGAGTCTGGAAATGTTGTCTCAATGCCTAGTCTGTAGGGCACAGAGCTACAGCTTGTTTTTCTGGCTGAAAATGGTAGCTAAGAAGCCTCTGGACATCTCTCTCGAGGCTCTGCAACAGAATAGCGTATTCAAATGGTAGTTCCTCTATTTTCAGCACCTTTAATCCTGCACAGCATTGGTGGTCAGAGCAGAGTACTGGGTCCTAGGTGACCAGATACCCACATTTCCTGTGCAGATTAGTTTTTTATTTCATTCATTTGCACTGGATAAAGTGAGACACCTGAGAAAAATATATGAGGACACTTTTATGAAAGCTTCCCCTGATAAGAGAGTCATTTTCACGCCACATTTAATTCCTGTGCCGGATTCCAGAACAGGTGTGAAGAGCTGGGTGTTACTTAGAAGGAACAATGGCTGTGAGTATCTGGTGAGATCATCTAAACTCTTTGCCCTACCAGATTATATTATCCTATACATGAGCACAGACTGTGCATGTCAGGTAGGATTTGGCTGGTGGACATTCTGACTTATTACTCACCTCCTGCCAAGAGAAAATAATGTGTAAATAGCGCTCAGTGTTTTGAATTTTGCAGTGTACTGAGTAAACACAAGCTATACATTGTGTTGGAAGTAGTAAAGTACCGCCCATGTCCTTATTTTTTGAGTGGGTGTAACTAATGACTAGTTCCTGAATAGGTAACCAGGATGTAGGTCAGGTCCCTCTGTCGGCTTTGGCAGAGGTACGGTACACACAGTCTCCCTGTAGATCTGCCGTGTTTCCTTACAGGTACTGTCTATGGTTCTTTTTCCTGAAAAGTTTTCTAAACTTTTAATTAGCCTCTTGGTTTGGGAATAAAGAACTTACTCTAGTCAATACCTGAGTTTTCCTCAATGCAGTATTAATTATATTAATAGCAAATAGTTGCACACATATGGTGTGCTTGGCACTGGCTAAGGACACTTTATGGGTTCTTTTGATTCTCTCATGTATGTGTTCTAATTAGCGTCTTTTTACAGAATCAGAAGTCAAGGCTCAGAGAGGTTGTTCCTTGGTCCTAGGGTCACCCAGTCCATTGTGTGAATCCCAAATTCAAGTTCCTAACTGCCACATTGTGCTCTGTGGAAGCAGTGAGCAAGTGGAGAGTGTGCTCAGAATCTGGGGCTATTCCTGACAAATTGGATATCAAAAGAAGGAAGATCAGACACTTATTAATAGGAAGTATGTCAATATGAGTAACTCCTGCATTTAAAATATACTCATCAAGGAATAGGAAAATTAATCATGGTAGATTTTGAGAAAAAACAAGTTTTTGAAGAAGAAAGACATCTATTGATATTTAAATGGGGAGGGAAAGATAATTTGGCTTCATGTAAGGTGCTGACCTATATCCTGGTAAGGCTTTCATGGAGAGAGATGGTATTGTGAAGTTCTAGAATGTTCTAAGGAGCAATTTTACTTGGAATAACTGTTTTGTGAGTATTCCCAGGACCTCTTCGTCCTGCCTTTTTCAAAAGTAAACATGTAGGGCCAAGCCCATATATAGAGTCCCACTTCTTTTCTAGTCTATCTCATGTCCCAGCTTGGGAGAGGCGGAAGGACAAATAAGGATATTATAGTTCTCCTCACCTTGTGCACTTGGCACAATGTCACAGTGCCATGCTGGGGGAAGAGACCCTGAGAGAGTCCTCAGGAAGCATCACTTGTATAAGGCAAGAAGTCTGATTTAAAATTCTGCAGGGGGCTGGGGATATAGCTTAGTGGAAGAAGCCATGGATTCAATCCCCAGAACTTCAATCAATCAATCAATCAATCAATCAATACCAAATCCTGCAGGGCCATTTAACCTATATCTTTCTCTGGATACTTTAAAAATTTTTCATATTAAATTTTGTCTGTCATTTAATTCATGCAGCAAAAGTACCTGTTGTATATGACTAATTTCCACAGTGAGCAAAGCCAGGCAAGATTTCTGCTTTTATAGCCCCTTTAAAAAAGGAACTATACACAGAAATACAGAAATAATTACACAGAATGTTACATGATTGTTGTTGAAAGTGCTCTATGTTAGTACATGTTTGAAGAGCTTTGCCCTGGTCAGGGAAATATGGGTGGCTTCCCTAGAGGTGATGATGAGCTGAGATCTGAAAGATAAGTAGGAGTTAAAGAGGAAGGAGCTGACTTTACAGAAGTGATAGAATACGCAAAGGCTCTGTGGTGGAAGGGACCCTGGTATGAATGGGGAACATGAGCACGTTCCTGTGGCTGGGAGTGGAGGATAATGGACAGGAGAGAGAACCCTTTCTTGAGAGTCACAAATGTTTCTGTCATAATTTGAGGTGGTCACATTGACATGTTTCACTCTGGTTGCAATACAGTGAATGGATGCATGGATTGTGGTGGGTCCAAGAGGAGATATGAATGGGTCAGTTTAGAGATTTGTCTAGTAGTTTAGGAAGAAATGATGATAGCCTGATCAGGATGGAAGGATGGAGAGAAAAAGAAGTGATGTGACTGGATGTGGTGGTGGGTTGGAAATCTGAGGTGAGAGAGAGGGTGGCACCAGAGATGGTTCCTTGGTTTCTAGCTTGTATGATTGCACGATGTGGCGCTGTTCCATGGACATTGGTGTGTCTCCCCAGGTAGACCAGAAGCTGTTTCATTTTGATAGGGTGTTTTTCTCATTTGAGTGCTTACCCTCAGAGGGTAACCTATGGTAGTACTCAGCTTTTGTTGAATGTGTTGAGCAGGAGAGGTTTCTATAGAAAGATGCCACGTGTGCTTTGGGGCAAAGCAGTTGTGTGCCAGTTAGTGTGGTCGGAGAAAAGTGCCAGAGTGGGAGTCCAGTTCCAAAGGCATTTAGCTATAGAGAGATGTGCCTTCCATTTCAGGGAGCATTTCTAAGTCAGTTTGAACCTCTCAGCACTTGGAATCTTTATTTTTCCATTCATGCTAGACTCAGTCTTTCTGATCCTTAGTGTCTCCATTTGTAGACGAGCCTGGTAACACCAGCCTTCTGGGGTGGCTTGGAGGGTTCTTTTTGGTAACTGTGAAATGTGAAGGGTTTTATTTGGAATCTGTCAATCTGTGCTTCCTTGCCCCCATAGTCCTCCCCACCACTAGTGGGCACTGTTGCTCAGAGGGTAAAGGCCCCAGGATGACAGTTGGCTCTTGGCAGATGAGGTAGCTGTCCTGCACAGGTAAATGCATACATAGGTAAATGTCTGTATTCCCCTTTTTGTCCAAATGCAGTAAAGATTATTATTTATTTTGTATTTATAAATATGTGTTTCTTACTTACAATCCTTCTGTATGAGCAGGTGGGTGAGTTTTGGTTGATGTCACTCTGAGGGCTGAGGGAGAGATGAGTGAAAGGGAGGTGAGATCCAGTTTCTTTTTTTAAATCAAGATTGTTTTAGATTTCAGTTCCTGGGGTATTAAGATTTCAAGTCCCCAGGGTTAGAGTGTCCTGAGGACAAAGGATTTCTGAACCTTGGTCTGCTCTCACAGCGCTCCCAGAATACTGTCATGTGGTAGGGACCTTGTTCAAAATGATTTGCCTGTGGATGACCTGTTTTCTTCTAATTCACCTTTATTGTCTTAACAGTTTCTAAATATCAGTCCTGTTTATTTTTCTCCATCTCTGTCATTTCTCTGTCACTTAAGATATTCGAGAATGATAGTGCATTTCTATCTTTAGCACTGAGCTGGATGTGGTGGCACAGCTGTAATTCCAGCTACCCAGGAGGCAGAGGCAGGAGGATGGCAAGTTCAAGGCTAGCCTGGGCAACTTAGCAAAGGCCTGTTTCAAAAGAACAAAACAAAACAACAACAACAACCAAGCATTGTATTTATTCTGTCTTTTCCATTCTTCACATTCTCATGAACTCAGTGATACATACCATTGTCCTTTTCATCCCTTAGTTGGAATCAGGGCACTTCTTAGGCTCTTAGTGTCTAAGAGTGACCTTGAGATATTTCACTCTATTGTGCTAGTTTGTTGTCCTAAGCAAGTTAATGATAAATAGGTTACTCTCTAAATTAACTAGAGATAATGGGAAATAATAGCATATGTCAAATATCCTTGTATGTCCTGTATATTAGGATATATAGAGCTAAGTAAAAAAAAAATGGCTTGGGAGATACATATAGATATGTTTCAAAATATTTTGTATCACTTAGTCATTTTTATTTCATGAACTGACATTTACATAAAGATAGAAGCTTATACTAAGGTGACTAAAGCAGATTTATTGCCCTCGATCCTTTTTTTCTTTGGTTTTAAAAAAGCTTTTATTTTTTTAACTGAAATAAGGAATTTGTCCCTTTCTGGAAAGGATCCATTTGGTGTGTGAAGTCCATGTTTTTGATCAGGAAAGGCCTTATATATCCAGTTCACCCTTTTGTTTCTTTTCCCTCCCAGCCTTCCATCTTTCTGCCCATCTCTGTTTCAGAGAGGGGAAAACTGAGGCTGTGCAATCCCACCAGGACTCATTAGTAAACTCAGGACTTAACTGCCGTCTTTTTATTCTTCAGCCCATTGTGATTTTCTAGAACTTCAAAATATTTCTAAGAGTCTTCATTATAAAATCCAATCAGTTTTAGGTCACTCTCTGAGATGTTTCCTTGCTTTATGATAACCAGAGCTTTAATTAGTTCAGTACCAGGGGAAAATCAAACAATGGTTTTATCTTGTTCTGAAAGTAATATAAAAAATTATAGCTCTATAAATAATATTTATTGAATCTGGCAGTGTTGTTTGTATGTATGACTTAATAGTATTGACGTGTCCCAATATTTTATGTCTGGTTTGGCCAAACTTCTAACTGGAGGAGATTGAATTTGTGTTGAAATGTACTGTTCTTTCTCTGTCAGCTTGGTCTTTATGAGGGGTGAGTCCTTGAACTCGCAATTTTTCATTCTAGGTTTGTGTAGGAAATCAGGATGTGTCTAATTAATTGTCATCTAGGGTGTCAGGAAATTCTCATAATAGTTAATTTCAATCCTCCTTAATTAAAAGTAAAGAGCATGTTATACAGCAACAGGATTTTGTTCTTTCTTTTGAGGAGGAGGTGGGAGTCCATGAGTCAGCTATACTTAGACCATAGCCTAGCAGGAGGGAGGAGGGCCTAGCGGCTGTTTTGGTCTTGACTGTGCCGGTGTTTATGTGGCTGTGGAAGTTGTATGTAATGTGATCTGTGATCTAGCTGTCTCCTGTGAAAAGAGGTCTGCTTAAAATCAGTTCTCCTGCTTCCTTGCCCAGCCCAGTTGTTTTCTGTACCGATCCTTAGGATGAAGAACCCATGGGAATGAGGTATGTCCTCAACTCAAGGTCTTAGAGCAGGAATTAATCTGGCAGATATCAGCTTCTAAAAAGGGTGAGAGACTAGTTATTAGGGTCCACAGGACTCATGGCAAGAATAAGGGTCCCCGGAGCAGAGTTGGAAACTGTGCTGGGAAGGCAGTGACCAGGCTCTCCCTGTGAGTTCAGGAGTGCCTTGGCAGCCCATCTGGCTTTTCCATATCTGGCAGGGCAGGGTGCTGTCCTGGGTGCTGTGATCAGATGGGTATGGAGGATGGAACATTGGGGACTGCAGCTGTTCAGCTTTCCCATTCCAACTTCTCGATGGTCTCTGTCCCTCTTTCTCAGCTTCATCTCCCCCTGGCCATTCATTAGGATTCTGGAGGCCTTGAAGTAACCTCCTCACCCGCCTACCATTTCATCATTCTTCAGGCCCAGCCAAGGGTCACCACCTCTTGGTCATTGTGATTGTTGAACTTCCACCCAGGACAGAGCTGAACAGTGCTATTCCTGTGGCACACACACTTTATTCTCAAGTATGATTATTGGTTCACATGTCCAAACTGAAAATCTGAGTTTGGACATGTGAACCAATGAGACAGTAACTTGAATATGCTGGATCCTCTGCACGGTGCCTGGTATATGCTTTAGTATCCAAAAGGGGATGGATTGGTGAGACCTGTTCAAAGACTGGTGCTGGGGGCAGAGAACACATGTAGCTGGGCTACAGGGGGAGGCCTTAAGTGTGGACAAGAGAGTTTTTTCTGCTATGTGCTTACTAAAGAAGATGTATAACAAGGGATGGAAGTGTGTGTTATGGAGAATGAGCATGAGCCAAGCTGTTTCCTTTTTTTTTTTCTCTCTCTGTCTTGGAGCAGAAACCAAGTAAATGGCAAGAGATGTTTTAGACATTTGACTTCCCTTTGAAAAGTTCTGGTTCTTAATGGAAAGATCCATTCCTTATATGTAAAATAGGATAATAACCTTATGAGGTAGGTTCTGTTATTAATGTGAGAATAAATTGAGACTTTCAAAGCAATCAGCTCCCTGACTTATGTGCAGTGAGGGCTCAGGGTGAATGGTAGCTATTGATATTATTGGCTTGTAGTGTGTGATGGAACCACATGATAACTGTCATACGTGTTCAGAGACAGAATTCTCTCATGTAGATTCATGGAAAGCCACAAATAGGGTGTCCAGATATTGGGATTCATTGGAAATGGAATTATGTATTCTCTTTCCTCTCTACCTAGTTAGGTAGGGCTATGCTTGTTCTCAGAAAGGAGAACACCTACCAGTTTCTTAGGAAAAATTTCAACCCACTAGCACATAATTTTAAAAGAATTTTTTTACATGAGTTATCACATAGGAGTCTTTCTGGCTGTTTAAAATAATATATTTATGGGGCTAGGGTTGTGGCTCAGTGGTAGAGGCCCTAGGTTCGATTCTCAGTGCCACATATAAAGAAATAAAATAAAGGTCCATCAACAACTGAAAACTATATATTAGAAAATATATTTATATATCTTTGCATTGCTGGGTTCTATTTTGATACGGATGCAAGTCAGGTTGGTCTGGGACAGCTCATTTTAGTTTATGAGTGCCCTTGTTTGTATATGTAAAATTCTTTCCCCACAAGTGGAGAATCATTGAGATATCAGTGACAAGAGTTAGTTCCTAAAAATACTTAATGTACACATGCATACATGTAGTCATTCATTCTTCATTCATTCACTCTTTTCAGCTGTGTCTCACTGCTTTTCTTTTCTTTTTAATTTTTTAATTGTAGGTAGACCCCATACCTTTATTTATTTATTTTTATGTGGTGCTGAGGATGGAACCCAGTGCCTCACACATTCTAGGCAAGCGCTCTACCGCTGAGCTACAACCCCAGTCCCCTAACTTCTTTTCTTTCCTGGTTCTTCAATACTGAGTACTAGAAATTTTAAAAAATATTTTCTTTTAATATTCTAAGAGGTTACTATAATTGCCAATGTTGGTGACCATTTCTATGTGCCTCTGAAACCCATCTTCTTGGAGTACTTTTTAACCTATTGCTTTTGGAGTGTGGGGTTACTTTTTTATTTGCTGCCGAAAGAAAGAAAGAAAGAAAGAAAGAAAGAAAGAAAGAAAGAAAGAAAGAAAGAAAGAAAGAAAGAAAGAAAGAAAGAGGGGAGAACATGAAAGAGCTGTGTACTCAAATCAGGTGGTATGGATGCACCATCCAGTCCCTAATTCCCAAACCTAAAAGGCTTGGAAAACTTAGTAACTCATTTGGTAATAATATCTGAATTGAATGAATGTGAGTCTATTTATATTTTCACTTATCTTATTTAATGGTATTATTTTTAAGTTTTCCTGTAGCATTATCACTGTGTTTGAGTATGGGGTGCTGACCCAGACCTTACTAGGAGCAAAAGGTGTATGTACCATATTACCTTTCTAAAATGTTAAAAATTCTGACTCTAAAGGACTTGACTAAGTGATATAGACCAATGGCATATTTATTAGGGCCTCTAAACCTTTTTTCATTTGAAAGCTTTTCCTTGGGATTCTCTGCTTAGCACCATCTCCTAGTGGCGTGCAAATAAATCTCTCTCTTGCCTGTTACTCCAGGAACATTTATTGAATTGCTGTAAATTGGGCTTTGCACTACTGATAAGATTAAGACATTGGCTCTCCTTTGCCTGCAAAAGTTCAGAGCCTTATGCTAACATTGAAGTGCTTTAATAGCAGTCTGTGGCATCCTGAGTGTGGAAGGATAACCACAGCCAGAAACTATATATTAAAAAAAAAAAAGCAGGGCCAAAGAAGTATGGAAAAGAATGGGATCAGGGTACGGCTGTGATCCCATTCTCGAGATTCTCCTGTCTCAGCCTCCCAAAGAAGTCTCAGCCACTCGAGATTCTCCTGTCTCAGCCTCCCAAAGAAGTATGGAAAAGAATGGGATCAGGGTACAGCTGTGTATTTGTAATCGTCTTTGAAAAGTGAAGCTGCAGAGGAGCCAGTTTCTCCAGCCATTATCTACCAACCTAACAATTGAGGATTAATCCTTGCAATAAGGAGTCTTAGCCTGTGAATGGAGTGATTGGATTTGCATTTTAGAAAGAGTCCTCTGGCTTCATCTTAAGGGACCCCAGAAGGAAGTCATTTTGATATTCGACATCACAGGGCTTTTTGCTAGTAGTCCTAGTGATCCTTTACTTTGTGTAGGGCCTTGGAACTTGCAAATGATTTTCTCTGGCCTTAATTTCTTTTGTGGTAGCCCTGGGTAGACAACAAGTAAGGAAACAAGTTCAGAGATATGACTTGCTCAAGGTCATATTGAGAAACTGGCTGCAGTAGGTTTCTTACTTCTACAGCCAATGCTGCTTGGACATAATGTCAAAACATCTTAATAAGTTGCTCAGTTACTAAGAATACTTTTAAGTAAACTACCACCTGCACATCTTTCACCTGTGTACCCACTGATTAGACAGACTGCCAGTGTCATGAGGACTTACAGTATTAAATTTGATGTGCCTTTGACAAAGGCAGACTCAACAGTAGGTACCACTGAGAATTTGCTAGACTGTTTCTCCTCCAGAGCCAGCTATGGAGGACTAGGAGGAAGTAACATTTGAAAAATAGAGGTAATATTATTTTCATTATTAAATATCTCACATGTACTCATTACCAATTAGTTTTAAATAGAAAGAGCCTTGTTATGAATCAGGCCTATCAGTCTGGTTCAGATTCCATACAGTAAATTTCTTGGCTTTTGCAACAGAGTTTCTTTTTAATGAATGTTGGATGTTGAAATCAAAAGGCCTTCTGCATGGACTGATTAGAACTGTTATTAGGTATAACATGGCTCTTTTCCAAATGGGTATTTTTGAAACAAGGAACAAAAAAATATTAAATTGACATAGTTTATTACAGAAGAAACTTGCCCCTTGACGAAAGGCCTGGTAATGGGGTAATGGTACTTCATAAACACAAATCATCTTGTGACTCACATTTAAAATGAATAGTCAAGTTTTTGTGTCAACCTGCCCCCTACTGAGTTAGCAGTGAACTTAATGATGCAGTCATTTTCTCACACACCTGGTAGAGTATTTGTGGCTAGTGATATTTCTAGCCTGTCTAGGAGTTAGAGAAAAATCAAGTTCTTAGTCTTAGAATCAATCCATGACAGGTTAAAAGCATTTATCACATTGACTCATGTATGATTGTCCTTTCTCATCTTTGTATCAGAGAAGCTTCTGGGGCTCAGAAGGTGCTCTAGAGACCATGCAGACCTTGGAGCTGGACTGGGGAGAGATGGATTAGAATGCAGATCCCATAGATTTGTGTCCATTCTTCAAATTTATTAACTTTAACTTTGGGTAAACTGGTGAGCCTCTAGTTCCTTCTCTGTGAAGGGAAGCTTCTGATAATGTTTTTCACAGATTCTGAGATAGATATTTTTGTTTTAGTTTTTTTTTTTCTTTTCTTTCTTTTTGTTTTGGTACCAGGGATTGAACTCAGGGGAACTCGACCACTGAGCCACATCCCAGCCCTATTTTGTATTTTATTTAGAGACAGGGTCTCACTGAGTTGCTTAGCACCTTGCCATTGCTGAGGCTGGCTTTGAACTCGAGATTCTCCTGTCTCAGCCTCCCAAAGTGCTGGAATTACACGCCTGCGCCACAGCGCCCGGCTTTTGTTTTATATTTTAACATATCTGAAAATAAGATGTTGGTTTTTGTTTGTTTGTTTTTTAATTTCAAGACAGAATCCCCTTATATTGCCAAGGCTGGACTTGAACTTGTGATCTGCTTGCCTAAGCTTCCTAAGTAACCAGGATTATAGGTGTGTGTCAACAACATGTGTTTCATAGTGTATTGTTTGTTATGGTTTAATTTGTGATAGTTTTTCCTGCCTAATGTAGTGGTGCATAAAATAATGGTGCATCTTACAGCAAGTGATTTCTTAGGTTTGCTAAAATATGGTAATATTTGCCAGTCTCCCAGATTGTTATCAGGATTGAATGATATAATATATTTGCTAGTAAACTATAGCTCTGATGACAATCAATCAAAAGTACCTTTGCACATCTCTTGACAATCTCTCATTTGAATTTGTTGTGGTGAGACTTTATGTATCTTAAAAATACATTGGAAAGAAATGGAAAATGGAAATTTCAAAGTTACACGAATTAAGATTCCAAATATCTTTCTTGAATATTTAAAGTGACAAAAGAATTTCAATGGAGTTTTACAGTTGACTTCTGAAAGATTTTTTTCTTTTCAAACAATACCTGAGTAATATTGGTCCTGTTCCAAAGGGTAGAAAAAAGCCTGTCTGTGGATCATGATACAGTCATAGTCAGTGCCTCCTCATTTGATATTATGCCAAGTAGGGTATAATCGCACCAAGTTGAAACCATAGTTAATGATTATAGAATATCTTAATGGTCCCCACTTATTTATAAGTGAAATAGTTATTTGCCTCCTTGGTATTCTGTCAAAAGTTTCCTCTGAAACCATGAGCCAAAATAAAACTTTCCCTCTTGTAAGTTGTATTTTGCCACAGTAATGGAAAGCTAACTAACAAAGTATCCATTTTCATGACTGCCAAACCTCATCCTGAAGAATTATTGTGATTTTCTTTGTGGCCTAGTATGGTTAATATTGATGACTGTGCCATGGATGGTTGGAAAAAAAAAAAGATTTAGTCTCTATTTTCTGGCTCTGGAGTGTTTATCAACGTATTTCCTTTATTAATTTTGCTATTCAGGGCTTTTTATCTTTGCTTGTTTTTTGCCAATTTATCTCTCATGGATTGAAAGAAGAACCAAAGTCTCCTTCTAGAAACGTGGTTTGTCAATCTTTTCTGGGATTTCCTGTACTTTCTGCATTTTGACAATTTATGCTATGTTATCTTGTGCTTAAATAAATATTTATAACTGTAAAAAAAAGTTTCCAGTTTCCTTGCTGAAGTCTTAAAATACTTTTTGGCGACTGGTAGTGCCAGTGTTCAGGTTAGGATTTTGTTTTATGACTGCCTGATTACAACTGCCTTTTCAGAGAGAATTTAATGCAGAGAGAATTTAATCCCCTCTTTCTCTCTCCCCTTGCAATAGAACTCTGAGGAAGGCCAGCTTCGGGTAGGACGTGGGAGGATGGGAGGATCTGAATTTTATTTTGGACAACTTGAATTTGAGATGAGTTTGAAACATCCAAGTGAAGATGTTGAGGAGGCAGTTGAATTTGTGAGTCAGAAATAAAAATGTGGCATATTTGGTGTAGAGATGGTAGATGAAAGTCCGATCTTGGGTGGGATCACCTAGGAAACAAGGAGCTTGGAACTAGAGGTTGACAAGCCACCTTCAGCCAGAAAACCTGTTTTATTTGGCCTGTGTAATGTTTTAAAAATATTTGAATGAGTTGCTGTAGCTTATGTTTATGGCTTTTTAGCTGCCCAGAATATATTTTCTCTTTTGGTAGCAGCACCCTAGTTTTCTTTTGAGAAATTATTTCTCCTTCGGTCTCAGACTTTATGCCTCAGCCAAGTTCCACTTCTGGTTGCAAATGAAGTAGATGACCCAGGGCTGCCTGGTTACTCACAGCCTGAGTCACAGAGCCACAGTGGTTCAACAGTGGGCTTGTGATCAATGTTGGCCCAATGAGAATTTTGAGAGTATGGAGAGCTCTAGGAAGAGAACATTTGTTGGTTTCTGCTTAAAGCTGTCAGGATGTGGGTTGGAGGCTCAGCAACTGCCAGCCAAGGGAGACAGAGCTGAGGACAAGGAAGTAGAACCCAGATAGAGAACTGGTCCCAATCATGTTGATTAAACCCTGTGCCAAGCTGCACTTCTAGGCCCTTCAGTTAAAGAAGCCAATAAATTCTCCTTTTGGTGGAACCCAATCTGAACCAGAAGTTCTTTCACTTGCACCAGAAAGAATCTTAATGAATGCAATTGCCAAGATTTAAAAATTGTGAGTTTTCACATAAAAATGAGGATTTTTGGCTAGAGCTAAGTAATTAATTGTTGTTCTAGTAGGAGTGTTGGCACCTTTCTATTGCAGCTCATACTACTCTCTATTGTCATCTTGCCTGATGCCCAGGTTCTGTTGTCAATCATCCTGACAATTCTGCTATTTTAAATTGTGGATTTGAGAGGGAAAAGAGAGTGACCTTTGTGTCATTTAATTGTGTTATTTGCTTGCCCCTATAGATAGTTGGGCTTTTGATCCCTTGTCTAGAGTGAAAAGATAAGAGAACCTAG
>CM053401.1:65873934-65892059 GCA_028644305.1 Xerus rutilus
CTTATTTTCCTAGAATTCTGGTGAATAAAAATTTTCTCATGACATGCACTTTTGTTTGGTGCAAATATATAAAGCCATTATGTACTTTGTACATAATGTCTAATTACCTAAGCCATTGATTATACTATTGGGTCATTTGTATTAACTCCTAATAACATTTTACTGCAGATTCAGTACCATAATTTATACATCTCAACAATATTCCCCTCAAATTTCTTTCATCTTTTCTGTCTGCCAACTTCTTTTCTTCAATGTAAGCCTTATAACTTTGCTTTTAGTTCTCATGCCAGTTCCAATATTATCAGAGTCTGAAGTATTAACTAAGTCTCATTCCTTCTCTCTTGGTTCCCAGGGAAAGGATCAGGAGGTCACTTAGTCTCCAATTCTCAGAATTTTCTAGACCCTCAAAGTTGGTGTGATTCTTCCTAGGTTCAAAGAGTTGAGAATCTGCTGCCATTCAGGATTATCAAAAGCAAAGAGAATCAAACTCCACCTTTAATTTTTTTCTAGAGAAAAAGTTAGTTTCTGCTTTTGGAAAAATAGAAGAGTTGAGGTTTAAAATAGAATACAGTACTCATTGATGAAGCTAAACAATTAGAACTTTATGAAATTGTTTCTTGGATATAAATAGAAAAGTAGAGTAAAAAATGTAATAGATCATAAAAGTAGGTAGGATTTGTTGAGCATGTATGTTAGGCACTGTTTTCCATTTTTTGTTTCAGTTATTATAACAACCCTATTGTACTTTCACTCTTATTTTTATTTTATAAATGAGGAACCCATCATAGCCAGAGAGGTTCAACAGTTTCCCCAAGGTCACACAACTAATTGCAGATCAGCAACCTTAACCTTGATGAGCTGTTCTGGAGCTCACGCTCTGAACTTCAAGATCATGCTACCATATGTTGAGTCATTTTGACTTATTTTCCTCCCTACAGCTTCCCACCATAAATGTAAGGCATAGGAAAAGTGGCAGTTCCAGTTTTTTTTTTTCTCTCTTGTTGTTGTTTGTTTATTTAATAGCAGGGTTAAAAAAGAAGGCACTATGTAGTCTAAATCAAGTTTAATTAGACCCATGTGGAAAACATAACAATTATCCATGCCAAATTTCTAACATTTTTCTTTTTGCATTGTTCAATTATTAATAGTCACAGGTGTACATATTCTTTCATTTATTTTTGAAGTGGCAAAATTGAAGTGGGCATGGAGTCGACTAGTTCTTTAAGAATGTTTGTCTAAAAAGAACATTTCATCAGAAAATAATAAATCCATTCCTGTTTGTGGGAAACATCTTCTTTTGTGTTTTATGTAGGGTGTTGCCAGGTGTGGAATCTTGGCATTAAATGAAATTTTCCTTTTCCTTCCTCCTTTTTGAGCTGGTGGAAGGAGTGAGTGGAGGTGGACAGAGAGTATATCTGGAAGAGCAAGAGCGAGTGGGTGCAGAGGAGGGCACCACAGGAGGCACAGCAGGAGACCCTTCCATTAGCCCCTGGATATCCCTCCTTGCCCCCAGCTTCTTATGCTCAACTGAGATTTAGGAGGAACCCAAAGAGGTTTTCTGCTCTGGGTTATCCAAATGTGATTTTTTTTTTTAAATAGCAATTCTCTTTGGTCTTGCAGAGGACAAGATAATGGATATACTCCTCTTCCCAGATACAAATAAGGATGTTCTTATATTGTTTTTGTAGTTAAATTTAAAAATCTCCCGTGATAGTTTTTAATATTTTCTTATTACTATTTTATTTATCTAAGCTGTAGAAAGGGTCTTAGAAATATAACAGAATAGAGTCTTAGAAATAGAGCATCAGTTTATGTAAAAAGAGCCATTATCAGAACTTTGATATTGTGAGCAATTTAAAAGTTAAGATTTATTAGTTTCTTCCAACATTAAACATAATGTGGTAATTACAAAAGGTTTGAGAAATTCAGAGAAATAGAAGAAAAGAACAAATTCCTATAATTTCTGTAGCCAAGAAGAAAGAAAAATGAAAAACCTTAATGTTTCTTTTTCTTTTCTATTTTATGGGTTTTTTTAGTGGGGGGATCACACTAGAAATACAAATTTATTTTTCCATCTTGTTGGAAAGATGTCTAGGGTGCAGAGACCGCTGGCTCAGAATGTCCTTGCTGAACGTACTCTGTCACAGTTCAGCTTTGCAGATCTGGGGTGGCATCCTAGTTCATCAAGACCTCCATGAATTCCTACTGTGTGCACCTCACAGTGCTGCAGGCTGAGCAGACCGAGTAGGCTGAGTGTGCAGTCCTGCCTCTGGGCAGCTCACAGGACAGCTGGAGAAGTCAAGCAGGCCCTTTCGTGGTTACTTTTTTTTTTTTTTTGGTACTGGAGATTGAACTCAGGGGCACTCCACCACTGAGCCACATCCCCAGCCCTATTTTGTGTTTTATGTAGAGACAGGGTCTCACTGAGTTGCTTAGCACCTCGCCATTGCTGAGGCTGGCTTTGAACTCGTGATTCTCCTGTCTCAGCCTCCCTAAGTGCTGGGATTACAGGCTTGCGCCACCGCGCCCAGCTCTTTTAATTTTTAAAAACTTTTATTTATTTATTTTTGTATGAAAAGTTTAAAACATGTACACAGTAGCGAGAATATAATACTATATCCAGTGTGCCTTTCTCCCAATTTAATAATTCTCCATTTGTTGCCAGTTCTGTTTCATCTAGACTCCGGTCTCTTCCTATTCCAGATTACTTTGAAGCAAATCCTTAACCTCTTATTTTTTCATTAGTATTTTCTTTACAAAAATTTTAGGTAAGACTCTTTTTTCTTTTAATACTGTAATACTGTTATACTTTTAAAAATTCAGTAGTTGAATGTGGAATTCTGTCAGTATTCAAATTTATCTGTTTTTCTCATTATTTTTCTTTTCTATTTGTTTATATCAGTGGCCAGATAAAGTCTATAATTGGTTGACATGGCTCTTTGGTCCCTTTTAATCTATAGATTCACCTTTCACCATTTTATCCTTGTGATTATATTGTTTCTCTAAACTGGACTATTCTATAAAATTCCCATATTCTGGATTTTGCTGATAACATCCCAGGGAGTTAAATGTGAAATGTTCTATTTAGCATAACCCTTTAACCATTATATTTCTTATAAACTGGCAGTTATTTCCAAAGGCTAGATTGAATGCTATTTCAATTTTTTTTGTAAAAATCCCATCTAAGTGGTATTGTGTACCCCCATCAGGAGACACTTAATATCAATTGCGCGCATGTGTGTGTGTGTGTGTGTGACACGTCAACAGCCAGTGGTGATTGTTGCTGCTTAAATCCATTAATTCTTAGGGATTTCAAAGTGTTATTTCATGTCAATCATTTTTTAATTTATTAACTAGACTAATTCTATAAAGAGAAACTCCTGCTAATCATCTGTTTGGCTATCCTCAATTACAGTTTATATAGGAATGGCCAGAAGAACTTCTTGATTCCTCTTTCCCTTTATTTACCAGTTTTTAAAATAGTTATCTTGCTGTCATTCAAAGATAACCAGTTGGCAGGATGGCTCACTGAGAATTTGTAGATTTAAAATATTGTTTCAATCCATCACATTTGTTCTTATTAAGTTGTCCCATGTTTGGCCAGCAGAAGCCCCTGTGTTGACTTCTGAATCCTTTTGATATAACCCTGGTAGTCTTGGACTGCTTCCCCGCTCTCTGTAGGCTAGGCTACTGGTTCTCAAAGTGTGTTCTGAGAATGCAGGGGTTCCCAAAACCGAATCAGGGAGCCTGTGTAGTCAAAACAATTTTCATGATTCTGAGACATAATTTACCTCTTTTATTCTCATCTTTTTACATGCCTTATAGAGGAGTTTTACTAGAGGCCACATATTTGCTATTAGAATGTATGCATATGCATTCTTGTATTTTCTAGAATTTTCTAAGGTATACTCTTTGAATGCTTGGATAATTGCTGAGACTAAAGGGGTCTTAGGATGAAAAATTTTGAGAAATGCTGTTCTAGGCTCATCTTTCATATGTCCTGCCACATATATGTAAACATGGCCTTATACATTGGCTCCTTATTTTTTCCAACTCCCTTTTGTGTGTGTAAGTGATCTATTCCAAGTCTCACAGCTAGTAAGTGACAAAACCAGAATTTGAAGCTAGACGTTTATGCAGTATTTTTTTTCCTCATAAAACAGAATCACTGCTGTCCAAAAGTTTATGATTAATTAAGGCTTAAAGGATGTAAATACTGCCTACTATGCCAGACATGAACATTTTAGGGGCCATCAAGTAAAATTAGATGTTCTTTTTCTCAAATGGAATGTCCCTCAAAAAGGGAAAAACAAATATAGAGGCAGAATAAGTGTTTGCTCTAGCTTCATGGTATGATAAAAACTCTGAATGTGTTGTTTTTCTAGTTACAGCAGGAAATTCAAGATGCAGTAATACCTTATTAGAGTGTTAACTTTTGAAGATTTTAGTCATCCAGAGAAAAGCCTGTTTTGGCTGTGGAATTTGGTAATGGCTCATGGATTTTCCACTAATTTCTGAACCCAAGATTGCTCAACCATGTAGCTTAGAAACACTTTTAAAAACCTTGTTAGTTGAACAAGATTCTGCAAGAAAATATCCTGCAATTTGATGCAATTTTAAAAGCTAAATAATGATGCCTTAAACTTTAGACTTTTATTTTTCTATCACTGAATAGTGTACAAGTCTCTAAAATATGGAAACATAAAACTACTGGTTTTTGTAATCCCTGGGGCCTCAGAGGACTTTGTTGTACTCTGTTGGACTGAACTCAGTAACTTGTCATTTCCTCACAATTCCCGATAACTGTAGCTTCTCTTGGCTAACATACAACATTAACTTTCATTTCTTAGGTATAAGGAAGAATTTCTCTCATAAGAACACTGTCTTCCAGAATAGCTGGCCATGGCTTTCTGAATTAAGTGCATACAGAAGAGGGAGCAGTCTTATGTAATGACCTTGGGTATTTTTTCAATGTTAAGAAATAACTGACTATACCTGGTAGCCATCTGGAAAAGTGTCACATAGGAAGCTTGGATCAGAGCCCACATTACCTTTCCAGTGCTTCATAATTACTTTGTGGTTCAGGTGGGGAATGAAGCAAAGACTGCAGAGCTTTTAGTGGAGTATACATTTCTTTGTTGGAAAGGTTTGAAGTACTAATTATATTTTTATTTTTATGAATAAATTTACTTTTCATCAGAGCCTCAGTTGTTATTTTTTTCTTTTTTGTTGTTGTGCTGGGAATCAAACCCAGGGCCTTGTGCATGCAAGCAAGTACTCTACCATGGAGCTACACCCTCAGTCCTATTATTTTCCTTGATATTAAATGTCTCAGTGAAATATTTGAAATATCTGCTCTAAGAGACCTTTTGCATTTAGATGTCTGCACTTGGAATGTCACCTGCCCGGGCTTCTCTAGCAAATTTCTCACTGACTTTGCTAAAGGTAGTTTTTAGAATATCTGAAAGCATATAAAGTGGAAAGGTAGTCTTTTGTACGGAAGGACTGTGAAATTCCATACCATTACCATTGGCCTTGTCAAAATTTTATTTTGTATTTGTCACTTTGATCAAACTGCAAAAAAAAGAAACAAAAGTTTTTCAGTTTTATGTTATACCCATTGAACAGACCTGTCTCTACATGGAAAGCATGTGCTATGTAACATGTGCTATGTGGGATCCTTGAACTTATGGCTGGGGTATGCAAGGAATTTGGATCTCTGGTGTCACCCAGGAAAATGGCCCGCCTGTCTGAATTTTTGTTTTCTGTTTAGAAAGTTCTGCTTCTTCTTAAGGACCTTGAAGTACTGAGAGGAAAGGTGCTTTATGGGTGGACTTTTCCATGAAGTGCAATCCTAACTAGAAAGCTGGGCTAAAGGCAGGTGAATGTTTTGAATATATATGAAACATTTTATTAGTTTAGATCACACATTTGTTTACTGAAGTATGAAGCAGCCCCAGGCAGTTTGAATTCAGATTTTAAAACTCAGGTTTTGCTTACTTCTCATCTTTCTCTTAAAAGCAAAGAATATAAAGGCTTGGCAAGTAGGAATTGGAACTAATTTTAATTGCTTGAATAGGTTTTCTGGAGAAAAACTTTTATTGAAGGGGGAATGAGGGCCAGATTATTTTTGTTCTTGCTTTGTGTCTAATTAGAGACAATTTTGGAGTAGTCCATAAGTTTCTTTTTGAGTGGGAGAATCCATCATAAAATGAGCCATAAATTAACAACTCTTCGTGACAATGGCCTTGGCTGAGTCTCTATGGTGAGAACTCAGAATTCCAGGAATGTGTCTGGAGGTGGAATCTATTATAGCAGTGGTTCCCAAGAGGGAAGGAGGCCATGTCAGAATCTCTAAGTGTGCTTTTGAGACTCTGAAGACCATTCCCTTTTCTGCCAAATCTCAGTGAGCCACTGTTGGCAGCAGTCATGTTTGGTGTCCTCCAGGTGTTTAGAGTTAATGAATGGCTGAAGTCAGTGCTCCTAGGGAACCCGCACAGGGAGACAATGGGAATGACAGCCAATACTTATGGAGTCTCCTAGCGGATGAAAACATCCTAAAATTGAGTGTGGTGATGGTTGACTGTGGACTGTGAAAAATTTTTGCCTTTACTAAAGACCACTAGATTATATACTTTAAATGGCTACATTATGTGATATGTGAATTATATATATATATTTTTTTTGGTGCTGGGGATTGAACTCAGGGGTACTTGACCACTGAGCCACATCTCCAGCCCTATTTTGTGTTTTATGTAGAGACAGGGTCTCACTGAGTTGCTTAGCACCTAGCCATTGCTGAGGCTGGCTTTGAACTTGAGATTCTCCTGTCTCAGCCTCCCTAAGTGCTGGGATTACAGGCTTGAGCCACCGCACCCGGCTATGAATTATATCTTAATAAAGCTGGTAGAATAGCACTTCTCTGTATAGATAGAGTGCCAGTTATTCTAGAAAAGATAACTAATTTCCTTGAATGACTTGCAGTTCATATGGTGGCTGTCACTGTTGCTGAAAATTTGGCAACATGTCCTGTACAAATTTGCAGTTTTTTGTGTTTTGAGATTTTGTTTGAAGAGGCTATGTGTTGGTGCTTTTAAGTCCATTAACAGAAACCCATGGGACTAGAAAACTGCACCTTCTAGAAAGGGGTCAGCAGCAAGGTGGAGTGTGATCTTGAAGAGCAGCCAACACCATGGCCCTGCCTTGTTCCTCAGTTAGTTGGATTAGGCCAGATGGGTTTTTGTGTTGCGAAAGGAGGAAAGCTTTTCTGTGTATTTGATTATGCTAAATAATAATTAACCCTAACATTTTAAGGCATAGGTTTGGGAAATGTGTAAAGTTTTTTGTATAGTTTTTTTAAAAAATAATTTGTATTCTTTTTACCTCTTTCATTTTGAGAGGCAAGTAAGAAAGTGGGAAATAGTAGAGGGAAGGAAGCAGGAGGAAGGAGGAAGGGAGAAGAGAGATACTGGGGAGCGATATTGGCCAAATTGTATTGTCATATTGTGTGCATGTATGAATATATAACAACAAATCCCACCATTATGTGTGATAATGCACCAATTAAGAACATGGAAAAAATTTTAAAAATAAAAACAAAATACTTATAAGCTTAAGAAAGAAAGAGGGAAAGCAAACAAGTAATCTGCAAATGAGATTAAGAGGTGAAAAGTCCCTAGAAAATAAGATAAGATCTGAAGCTTTATGTTTAAGTCTTAGAACATAAAATATTAGAAGTGATAAGAATTCTCCACTTATCAAACTCTTTTGAAATTTCATTTAAAAAAATTTTGCCTTTACTTCATGTTTTGTAATATACTTTAGAAGTTGTGTCAGACTCTTCTCAAGTCAAACCAAACCAAATCAACTAGAAGTGATTTTAGCTATCATCCAGTCTCTTCCTTTTATTTTACTAATGAATCCAATCACTCATGAAAAAAAACTAGTCTGGGGATGTCTTATCCTGGGCATTTTCTGTGCCTTCTCTGGGTTTAGCACTTAATTCACACAGGCTGGTTGGTGGGCTGGATCAGGTGTTTTGGCTGGTTAGTACTAACAAAACTTGAAACAACCTTTTGATCAGGGTGCATTTGAAGAAAGTGTTGGTGAAAAGTTTGAGAAATATGGTGGAAGATGGTAGAGCAACTCTTTCTGGGATTTAAAAACTTAGACATTCCTTTGGGAATTACTAGATGCTAATGTTTACTCTTCTAAAACTTCTGAAGTGTAAAATGTTCTGGATGTATAAAAACTTTTGATGTGTACAATGCCTTTATGTTACACATTCTCAGGCTGGTAGTCTCTTTTCTCATTTCTTTGGGAGTATTATTTAATTACTCTCTGAGAGTCAACAGAAGAGTGATTTAAATAAGGATTATTGCTGCCAAAAAATACTCTTCTCCATATGCCTAAAACTCAGTAAAACTGGATAGAGCTCTGTCAAGCAACAGCTTGTTGAATTAATTATAACATCTTGTGATTCCTTAACAACTTAAAGCCATTTATATTACCAGGTACAAGTCCATGTTTGGAAAGCTGAACTTGAACTTTGTTTTTCTTCTTTAAATAAATTCTTGCTACTTTCCATGAATTGGGCTGGGTCTGAGGTCTGATATGTTTGTTCATGTGGAGCTCAGGCAGATTTTTCTGAAATGCAGGAATTTCCCATCCCTGTTTGGCTTCTTGGAGAGGGTGGTAGGGGTGTGGGCTCAGAGTGCCATGTGCCAACTTCTGGAGAGCAGCAGGAACCAGCTGGGAAGTGAGCCAATCTTGCACATGTAGTTATTATTTGGTGAAAACCTGCCCAAAGTGTGTCCAGACTGAAATTCTGTTCATCCTCAGCTTGTTTGAGGACCTTGAGATGAGAGGACAGTAACTTGGGTTTCAAGAAGCCCTACTCTAGTGATGTGAAAAGTGGCTTTGCAAGATCTTTCTTATTTATTTATTTATTAAGCAAATAAGTAAATAAATAAATAATTAATAAATAAATAAACAGTGGCTGGCACTGTTTTGGGTACTGTACAGCATGGACAGTTTCTAGTGGGGAAGACAGACACACACTAAATTAAAAGTGTCAGATGGTGATAGGAGCTGTGGGACAATGACAACAGGGAATGGGACAGGAATTGCTGAGGAACAAGGGAACCATGTTAGAACCTGGGGTCTTACACTACTCAGGATGACTGATTGGACTCACAGGCATGCAGCAGCACAGTCTTTGGCATATCATGGCTGATTTGCTGTCACAGTTCCCACTTCTGTTGTCACAGTTGCGGTTGGAAAGCATTTACTCCACACCTGTTGGCCAAGTGGTGTTCAGAATGAGTCACACAGCTATGTGTTTGTCCTCAAGACTGACAAACCTCAGGTGGACACGTGTGGGGACTTACTAACAATGAATACACATTACCTGACTATATTCATTCAACACACCTTTACCGAATGATGGCAGATGCAAGGTGTGGTGGAGGATAGCAAGGTAAATCACATCCATACCTTGCCCGAGGGGCATGTAGTCTAGTATATTCATCATGCAGATCACTTGCATGTCATTGATTTAGCATTTGAGATAGACTATGAATGTCTATGGCCTATGCTCATTTTGCCGGTTTTGAGTCAGGTGCTTTGGGAGGTTGGTGTGGGGCACCTAGGAGTGCCTTTAATCAGTCCACCTTTCAGTGCAGCATTGTTTATACCCATGTTTAAGATGTAAAATGTCTTCAAAGTGAAATATGCTTTCTTTGTGAAAACCTGCTCTGAGAAGAAAGCCAGCATTTAGTGTCGGTGAGGAAAGAAATGAGTCTAAGACAGGGTGGTTCTTGAGCAGCTGGTGGAACCACTGGAGGTCGCAGGGCATCACTTAGCACGGTGCTGCTCTTATGATACGCTCTGCTAGTATTCTCCAGCTGGGACCTGAACCCCTCACGACTGTGGTTCGTGGGTACATCCTGGTAAGGGCTGTAAGGTGGTTTGGAAGCAGGAGAATTTGTCTCCCTTGCTTGAAACAGAGCTTTTTCATGAGCTGCTTCTCTGTCTCTAATTTCAGCTCTCCTTTTCCTTCAGAAGTAGAACACCAGCCATATTTGTTTGCGGGTCCCTGATACTTATTATATAGATGGGAATAGAAAGCTTATTATGTGGAAATATGGTTTTTCATATATGTATTTTTACAACCCCCCCACACATATATACATACACAGGAACAGGGCAAGGGAGAGCTTGGGAGGGGAAGGAAAAGTCATAAAGTACAGTGGCAAAGGCTGTTGATGCCTCAGCAGAATCCATGTTTCCCTCTTCCTGAGCCCCCAGCAAGAATGCATTTGGCCTCCAGCTATGGTTTAGATATGGTGTCCCCCAAAAGCTCACCTGTAAGACAATGCATGAATGAAGAGAAATGATTGGGTTGCATCCTTAACCTAAGGTTGCATCCTTAATCACCTGATGGGATTAACTGAGTGATAGCTGGAGGCAGGTGGGGTGTGGCTGGAGGAAGTGGTTCATTGGGGGTGGGGCTATGGGGTATATATTTTGTATCTGAGGAGTGGAGTCTCTATTTCCTGATCATCATGTGGGCTGCCTCCCTCTGCCACACTCTTTCACCATGATGTTCAGCCTCACCTGGAGCCCAGAGGAATAGAGCCTACTGTCTGTGGATTGAGACCTCTGAAACTGTAAGCCTCCAAATAAACTTTTCCTCCTAAAATTGTTCTGGTCAGATCTTTTAGTCACTGTAGAGAAAAAGCTGATTAAAACATCTCCCTTGCAGCTAGTTGCAGCCACATAACTGAGTAACCTAAGCTGCCAGTGAATGAGCAGTGGACAGTAGTGATGGAGTCATGGAGCCTGTCAGCCCAAATCCCTGGTTCAGTGTGAGGAAGAAGAGCATTTCATAGCCAGGTCTCTGCCATAGGAGCAGAAGACACAATTCTGAGATGTTTCTGGATTTCTTTCTGCAGTGACTAGCTTTTTCTAAGGAGTATTGTGACTACAATACTCCTGGTCACTCAGAGGCACTTTAGTCTTACTTCCTCAGGTTAGTGGATCCCACTTGAACAGCAGTGTCAAGACTGGTGGATGAGGGTGGTTATGGTGCTGCTGGGCTCAGGCTGTGTGTTTGACAGTGCTCACCATTAGTTGCTTACAGATATCTGTGCTCCTCACTATACTCCTCCTCTGTCCTGCTCTCACCCCCAGGCATAGGGAGAATGTAAGAAATGCAAACCAATCTTTGATTTTTTCCCTCTCAATTATTTTAGTGCTTACCTTGTGCTAGGTGCTATTGGGGAGACCTAGAAATGAGAGAAACATGGCTTCTGCCTGCAAAGAGCTGACAACTGTGATTGATCAGACCACTGCAAGTGGGACTCTCAGCTGGAGAGTCAATTCAAATTGCTTAAAAAAATTAGTAATTTTTTAATTAGAACTTTAGCTTGAGGTATTGTTTCTCTGCAGTTCCTAATCCAATCATGTTAGCCTTTGAAACTTTTTTTTTTTTTGTGGTCAGTTGCAAAGTCCAGTAAACAACTGTTTAGTACCGTCTTTTCTGTCTGAGTTTACAATTTTCATATGGACGATTTAGCAGGTGTGGCATTGTCTAGTGTTAAGTGCCTTTGTTTTCTTTGAATTCCATGGAGCTGGACCCCCAGAGGAACAATCAAAGTTGTTACCTTGCTGAGAGTTGTGAATGGTAGTGAGATGAGAGAATTATCATGTATAACATGAGAAAATCCACTCAGCTGTGTTTTAGTTATTAATTTCATCAGTGGCTCCTTTCATTAGGCTTGCTTGTCAACTCTGAGTTCCTTTCTTCTTCACCTCTCAACAATCTTCCTCTTCAATTTGCTCTGATACTTCCATTTGTCCTTGTTACTGTCAGCCTGTCTTTCTTCTGAGATGATATATTTCCTGGATGTAGGCACCAGACTTTGGCTGTCTTTGTATGTTTTTCCCTAGTTCCTAACTCCAGAGCATAGCACAGTGTTTTATGTATTCTGTATGGGTCAGTAAATGATAAATTAATTGATGACTAAAATTTCTTGCAGTGGTAGGACTTCTTGAACTAGATGCATTCTTGGCATTGTTTTTTCTGTGTTGAACATTACTTCCGGCTGCCATTGTGTGCTCTCAATTCATGTGATGTCTTGTCTTCTCATTTACCTTTGTGACACTGATCTGGCCTTATCCAGGAATGGGAGTTACTCAGCACAAGGTTTAAGAAGGGATAGTGGTGACATGCCAAAGGGTTTCTGTATGAGTGTAGTGGCATGTCTTCAGATGCTCCAGCATGTGATACTATGGCTCATATCTGATGGATGAGACTGATCCACATTTCTATGCTCTTCTTGGCAGAAGAATCATTTCATGTTACATGTACTTTAAAGTTCAATCTCATAAAAGAACAATAGATTTATCTTTTCCTGCCCGGTAGCTAGGTTTGTATCTTAGATCCTGCTTGACTCACTGAAGGGTCTGAAAAATTCTCTGAGAAGGGATGCATGCACATCCATAAGTAGGCTTGTTTTCCTAATAAAATTACAGCTGAAATCCTTCCCTTGGTAACTTATTATGTTCCTTTCTAAAATCACATTTTAGTAGTGATAACAGGACAGAATGGTGACTTAAAAGGATTGAAGACACCAAAGGCCAGGAGAGAAGGTATTTTGCTGAAGAGCTGCCACTCTCCTTTGTAATTTGGGGTTTCTTTGTGCAACAATGGGGCTGTCACCCACATGTTCCTTCTTTTTTAGATGTGACATCTGGTGTTCCCCTCCCCTCCAGCTGAGAGCTGACGTTGAAAGAAGCTGTCCAGACCTTTTCTCTGATCTTGCTCTTCTTTTGTCAGTTTAGGGTTCTTTCAGCAAAAGTCAGTGAAGTGGAAGATCATCTTCACATCTTTGATTCCTTGACCTTTAAATGTAAGAATCTGATGGACATTTCAGCGCTGACTTGTTGTTCTGACAAGCTCTGTGAAGACAGGCAAATGATGGTTTCTATAACAGGACTTAGAATGCCGTTAAGAATTCAACAGTATGGGATTGCCTGTCATAAATTAACCTCAAATAAGCATAAGCATTTCTGTTAGAAACAGGGAGCTTATTGTCATCTCTTAAAATAGTCTATGATGATTAATAGTGAAGTAGTTAAATTTTTACTGCATCTCAATTCACTGTACAAAATGATATTATAGAAGTCTGGCAGTATTGGTTGCAGCCTCATCCACTTTCAGGAAATAGTTTCAAGAATGTCCTCTTGAAGTATGTTGGGTTACAAGAAAACACAGAGTTTATAATCTGCATCAATTATTGGTACTATCTCTGACCTCGATGAGTGGTTTGATCTACCTTTCATAGTGGCTTCCATATGTTGTTGTATATGGTAACCTGAGAAACTAGCCTAGTGACTACATGTGCCTTTTAGACCAGAGACCTAATAGAAGGTGCATGTTTGAATAGAGAATATCAACATGTAAGTCCAAGAATATACTTTATTGTGGAAGATAATTCTACCCTTTGCCTTGATTATAGTTTTCTTGATGGAAAAATGAATTACCACACTAGAGGCCCCATTTACCTTACTTTTATATTAACTGATACATGTCCCACATTCATCAAAAGAATTTTATGATGATCCCAAAGGTAAGAAAAAACATAAAAGACAAAATAATAATCAGAAAACAGATTCTGTTATGGTACAGATGTTGAAATTATCAGACAAAGAATTTCAAAGGACTGTGATACATTAAGGATTCTACTGGAAAAAGTGTGCAAGTACAGATGAGAAATGTAAGCAGAGAGGTTGCAACTTAAACAAAGGAAAATGCTAGAAAGCAGAAACAGAGTAACAGAAATGAAGGGTACCTGGTAGTGGGGCTGAACATTCTAACCTTCCACTCATGCCTTGGTCTTTCTGTGGGCCAGTTCCCATCCTGAAGCTAGCTATCCCCACCCCAAAGAGTCACCCTAGTAGCATAAACTCATATGAGGCTGTGATGTGGTCACCATCAGGAAGAATGTAAAGGTAGAGGCTCTTTTCTGTCTTGGTACAACAAATATTTGAACATCTGTCTCTGCTTATGCCTTTGATGACTAGATCTTTCTCAAGAAGGACTTACTGAATGATTAGTTAATGTACTGGGTAATTCACCCACTGATACCTTAAAAATGTACCGGGTAATTCACCCCCTGATACATTAAAAATGTACCGGGTAATTCACCCCCTGATACATTAAAAATGATTCACACATACAGGGTATTCTTGACATACAAATTAGGGAGTATATTAATTGTAAAAATAATCAACCCATCTTTCAAATAATAAAGGGGTGTATGTTCATTAGAATGAAAGCAAGTAGCATATGTAACCAAGATTGAAACTTTCTATGTTTTCTCCTTTAGGCAGTAATGTTTTTGTTTGTTTGTTTTTCAATTTTGGGAAATAGACAAATAGTTGAGTTTTTTAAAAATCTTTTTTATTATTGCTGCATAATAACTATACATAGTAAAGGGATTCATTATGCCATATTTATATGTGCATAGATCAAATATAATTTGATTAATCTCATTTCTCAGAAAGGGAAGGTCCTAGAGTTTTCTCATATAGAGAAGGCAGAATATTGGTATTCTAAGGGATATTCATAATATATTATAATATGAATAATAATATGATTCACCCAAAATGGGTTTCTATTAAACAAACAACAAAAAAGTAACTCTTCAAGGTCAGGGCCTAGATCTTAGCAATATTTATATCTTTGCTATCTGCCAAGCCTGCAGTAGACGTTCAGTAAATTCAAATTGATTTGTACAAATTTGTGAGAGTTAACAGATGAGCTAAAGTTGCTGAGCTTTGTTTATTTTTTAGTCTTAGACAAGAGTTCACAGCCTCTACAGAAGTAGCAGTCATTCTGTAGTAACATATAACTTGGTTGAAAAAAATTTTTTTCCCTTAAATAATCTGGAACTGAAATTTTTACAGCAATCAGGGAGCTTTCTTTTTATTCCTAATATTTATGTGATCTTTAGCTCAACCACTAAACAAAAATATTTCCTTTTCATTTTGCATCTCCAGCTCATACATAAGAAGATATTAATAGGAAAAAGGCATTATTGAAAAAAAATTTAGTTTTTGCTTAAAAGAACTCCTCTTTACTTCCTGGACAATAATATACAAAGCTAATTAGTTTCTTATAACTCAAGATATGGCAATTTTAGCACCATGCCATTTTAGCAAAGACTACAACTGAAAATATTCAGTATTAAAGTGGAAAAGCGTGATCTAGAGTCATTCGGGATTGAGGGTTAATTAAAATTTGTATAATATTTTGGAAACAGTGGCCATAACTATCCACATTTTACATATCAATTTTCACATAAATATTTGTACAAATATAGAATAGACGTCATATTTTTATCATTGAAAAAGTAGAAAAAGTGTGAATATCCATTAATGGGAAAGTAGTCAGATAAAATGACATATTTGTATAAAGAAGTAATATATTACATTTAAAAAACTACTTAGATTCTGTCCCCATAGATACATCCTCACACACCGTATTTTTTTTAGTGATAAAAGTGTGTGTAGGACTTCATAGCATCCCAAGGAAAATAATAATTTTTTTTTGTGTGTGTGAATTTTTATTCATAGAAGTCTAGCAGATTGTACAATGTGCTGCTAAAAGTAGTTATCTCTGAAGGCTGTTTATAGTGGCCTTTTATTTTGTACTCTGCATTTTTGTAATCTTTTTGTAATCAAAATAATTATAAATATGTAGAAACATGGCATTTCCTCTTTGGAGTGGGGTATTACAGAGTGGGTGTACAAAGACATAATAATACAACTTGATACTGATCACAAGGAGTTTATGGTCTGGTCAGTGGATATAAGAAAACAAATACATACAGTAATATTTTGTGGTTACTCTGATAGAATTCAGCAGTATTGTGTTCATCTGAACATAAGGAGTATAAATTGGGTTTGAAAGAGAATAAGAAAGCAGCGATAGAAAGAATTTGAGCTGAATCTTGGCAGATGTGATATTTGATAGAAAAATAGATAACAGGGATCACAAGAGAGTCAAGGCATGGACAAGAGTGTCCAGTTTGAGTCTGGGAAGCATGGGAAGGCTGGCTTGGCTGTGGTACTTGAGCACCAGGACCTGTGAGTGTCATGGGGAAGGCACAAGGACTGAGCACGCAGAGAAGGGTGGATAGGACTGTGGCCTATGAATTGGAAAAGTGCTCCTTCTTGCTTCTGACATGGAGATGCTATGCAGATTTAGATAGTCACTTCTCTCTGGGCTTCTGTTTCTTAATCTATAAAACAAGAGGTTGTACTGCTTGGAGGCCTCATGTGCTTTTATATTTCCCTTTCCTTCTTTAGAAATAGGACCTTTTAATAAAAGGAATTAAACCTAGCATGGGGAACAAACAGAGAAGATGGAATTGGAGCTATTGTACTTGCCCTCTTCCAGATGACAGGTGGGAGGGGATGGTGAAGCTATCCTCTCCCCAGGGTTTTAGGGGTGCACTAGTGGAAAACTCTGGCCTGAGGGAACAGAATCCTTTCAGGTCTGGAGATTCTGTGCTGTGCTACTGAGCTGTTTTGATGACCATGCTTCCCTCACATGTAGATTTGTCCCATTTTGCCCATTTCTTCCCTTCCTAAGGTTCTGCTGCACATCCCTTCCATGTCATTTCTCATTGCACCAGAAGTGGTCCTCCACTTTATGCCCGTCTTCTTGACAGTTTTCTTTCATATGTCATTTCTTATTAATTTTCCCACATTAATCTGTGTGAACAGAATACCCTTTTTAGGATGGAAAAGAAAATTGTAATAGGTAACACACTGAGAGCCCACCTGGTTACCATTCTAAACATTTTATATAAATTTCATGTAAATTATCATATTGGTATGCCACCTTCATGACAATTGCATGAGGTAGTGTTAACATTATTATTACTTTACAAGTGAGGAAACTGAGGCAAGCACCAAGAAGGCAGATGCTGTGACTGAGTTCTAAGATGAGCAATTATCAGAACAATGATTCAAACATAGGCCAGCCAGCTTAGAGAGGTGCCACTTAACTGAAGCCTGACCTTTTTGCACTTTCCCTCTCCTGGTTGTCACTTTTTCCACTCTTTCAGTTCTCAGCAAGAACATATTCCCATTCATTTAATTGTTTTTGCATGCTTTGGAGCTGCCTTTGCTACCAATATTTGTCCCCTCTCCTTCATTTCCACCCAAGCATGAGATAGTTGACTCAAAATCGAAGAGATTTGAGGATCACTGTTTTGAATTAATTTCTAGGGATGTCAGAGAGGGAAATGAGGCTGAGAGGTTCAGGTATAGGAATTTCACTTAGGTTGGCATTTGCAGGTTTACCAAGGGATTTGGTGTGGGGAAGAAGGCAGGGAGAAAAGCACCAGGGCCAGATGTTTGATCCATTGTCAAGTCAGGAGATAATGAGGTGACAGTGGAAAGAAGCTAAATAACCTTGGAAAATGATTTTATGCTATTATGCTATTTTAACCTGGTGCCAGAGATAGTTATAATATCTAGAAAATAAATAAGGAAGAAGAATATGTGCCAACATTGATTTGTTATGTATATTGTTGGTACCCAGAAATCAAGGAAAAATTAAATAACTAACCAAATTCTCAAAGGCTAAATCTTTGTACTACATAATGTTAGCCATGTTTATTCAGCAAAATAAATATACCAAATAGCGAGGGAGCATTAGAAAAGAAAAAGCCTAGGAGCCTTTGAACACTGTTAAACTATTTCATCATAAAATATGGAAGGTAAGTTCTAAGAAGTAAAATTCATGTAAGTTTGTTACTTTTACCCTCAAAATTAAACTACAAGAAAATCTGGATATTTATTTTATTATTTCAACTGTTTGAGGTAAGTGGAAAAATATATAGTAATTCTCTATATAAAGATCAATAGAAAGCTTTTTACCTCATTTAAGCACTTTTCTTTCCATTCATTGAGTTGAAAGTAATGTTCAGATTTATAACATACTGGCTTAAAACAGTTTCTAAACTCTAGTGTGTAAAGTTCATGAAAGGAAAGTAATAAAGTAAGTTTACTAGGATCTCAGTACACATTTTACTTTTAGAGTAGAA